>OZ022511.1:34814826-35340821 GCA_963989385.1 Ctena decussata
TCATCAAATTAGGCATTAACATGTCAACAGTATGAAAATGACATCTCTGTATTACAGTCTGGAAGTCTGTAGATGTAGTCCAACTTAAAGGTGAATGGATATACTTTCAGGGGAAGCAACTCAGGCATTTTTGCTTCCTTATCAATGGGGGTCTACTCTTAAAGGAAAGAACTTTGTCCCCATGGAGCAAATTCTTTCTTTTAAGAGGAAACTCCTTTTAAAAGGGACTGTTCTAATATGTAAGCCTGTGCTAAAGCTGTGAAGTTACCATCCTTTGAAAAATGGCAGAGAACCCTGCAGGTGTATCCATTCACCTTAAATTCTTTTGGTAAGTTTGAAAATAAAAGAAATTGCCTGATCAGTTTGTTTGCCCATTTGTTTAAGCCTTGCAGCAATAAAAGTTAAGTTATAATTATAGGGTAAGGTGTTTCTCATATGAGGCCCAGGGGCCGTATTTATAAAACAATTTTAGTGGTTGCTATGCTGTTGCTAAGGTAAATGTCTTTGAAGGAGATTCTCTACAACTATGAAATTTGCTCTGGAGGATTAGTCTTTTTCAGACTGTTCCTCCAGAGCAAATTTCATAGTTGTAGGGAATCTCCTTCATAGAAATTCAGCCTTAGCAACAGCATAGCAACCACTTAAGTGGTTTTATAAATACGACCCCAGATTTATAGTCAGGGAACTGTTGCTGTCTGAACTTGAACTTAGCTGGATCTTTGGACATACATTTACAATTCTTGCAGAATTTGTTATATTGCAGGAAAAGCAGTGCAGTCTGAACATAATTACATGCATGTTTGGAGTACAGACTGAACATGATTGTACGCTAAGTAAAGAATGTTAGGTCCACCCAGTCTGATCAGACTCTTTGCTGTGTGCTTAAAGGGTAGCTGAGGGTCTAAGCTACCTCTAGGACAACAGTGAAGACTGATTAGGCTGAGCAGATGTTTGGCTGATCTGAGTCTTCCCAAGGCACACATGTCACTTTGTTGGTTTTGTAATGTCTCGGCTCATATGGGCATACTTGCTTTTTATTATGACCGAGATACCCTGCAGCAGCTTTCTGCAAGTGTTATGATTTTAACCATTATTCCAGTGTCGGCCATATTTGACATACTTTTTCCTGTGTATTGAAATGACTGTTACTTGTTAAGGGCTGTCTTTAATTGCTGCTTGGAGCCCATAATTTGTCCTGCAAGCAAGGTCCTTTGTTTCTTTTGGCCATAATTTTTGGAAAGGCTTTGGGTAGAATGTTGGGAGTTGCATGTATTTGCTTTTATATCCATTAAAGAAATTGTGTTTTGTCCAGAAGTAATTTTTGCAGAGAATTCATGTTGATGCTATCCTTTTGATGCCTTTACATGCATGGACTTAACCAAATCAGGAGTTTGAAACCTTGTTATGAGTTGAATTCAAGGTGATTTAAACCAAACAGTTTCTGTGTTGCATGCTTAACATGCTAAATTGGAATGTCAGCATGTAAAATCAAAGTTAGGATAACTGATAAGAAATCTGAGAATACACGAATATGCAGATATTCCATTGAAGCTGCATATTTATTTTGGATATGATAAATTGGTCAGGGTTTTTTAAATAGAGACTGTAAGAAAAACTTATCACTGTCCTATGATACCGTTTGATACAGTAATTATTCTATAATTTTTATACCTTATCCCTCAGATATTTTTTTATGAAAACAGTGGGTGGAATTGGAAAGAGTGCAGACGTTGATGTAGATATGGATCTAAAAATGGATCAAATTAAACAGCAAATATAGATAGAACAAACACAATGTTATATTCTATACATTATTGTAATGACCCTAATAATTTTTCGTTGCAGTTTGCTCTACATACAACTGTAATTTCCTGTTCCTGTTTAATTTGTTACATTTATAGTTGCAGTTCTATTTATAGGTGCCTTTTGTTCTATTTTTAGCTGCCTGATGAACTAGATGAAGAAATTCTCAGCTCCCCTGAACACTCTGGGCATTCTGCGGCATCTGGTAGTGACTCGGAATGAGGTTTTCAGAAGAACACCAAGCAGAAGAAATCCTTCAACTATAATTTGCTGAAATTGAGTTCCCATTTAGATTCTGGTCAAGCCTATTATTTAAAAAAAATGGATATAAAAACATAAAAACTAAAAATTAAAACTCACTATTTAGAATAGGGTAATTGACAAAAGGTACAGTTTAAAAAAAATTATTTGAAAAAAAATCAAAAAAAATCATAATTTAGAAAAGTCAGTATCCCAGTATTTGGCAAAAATGTCAATTAAGAAATGTATTTTTGACAAGAATCACAATTTAGGAAAGGTTAAGAACTTGTACTATAAAAATCAGAATTTATAAATGATTTTTTTTTACCAAAACAAAAGAATAGTGGATTTGACAAAATCACAATTTAGAAAAAGGGTGTAATTGACAAAAATCGGGGGGGGGGGGGGGGGGGGGTGGCAAAAGAGAAAAAAAAACACAATAAAAACAGTGAAGATCCAGGTGAGATGCCATAGTTAAAGTCGTATCTTCTGCAGCTGCACTAGTTGCAAAGATTTCTCATTTTGTTGGTTGCTGGAGATAATGGGGATTAAAGGCGATTATCTGATCATAATTTTCAGATAATTTTGCTTATTTCTCCATGAAAACATAGGTTTGTTCCCCTTTTTAGAATGGTCTTGTGGAGACGATTCTAATGAGGGGTCGCAACACATGTTTAGATGAGCCGCGACACGACAAAACCAACAATGTGGTTGTGCGCCCAGCGCAGACTCAGAATAGCCTGGGCATCCGCCCAGTCTGATCAGAGTCTTCGCTGTCCGCATGGAGGTAGCTTAGACCCTTAGCTACCCTTCAGCGCTTAGCGAAGAGTCTGATCAGCCTGGGTGGATGCCCAGGCTGATCTGAGTCTACGCTGGGCGCACAACCACATTGTTGGTTTTGTTGTGCCGCGGCTCAGATGGCTTGTGTCTTTGCTGTTTTCACAGATAAGTTTAGTACATTTGAGGCGCAACACGACAACACCAAAAAAGTGGTATGTGCTCACAGCCAAGATTCAGATCAGCCTGGCCATCCACCAGTCTGATCAGAGTGCTTATAGGGAAAGCTTAGGTCTGAGTCTTCGTGTGGCACACATACCACTTGTTGGTTTTGTCATTTTGTAGCTCAGTTATGTTAAGTACATTTGAGCCGCGACACGATAAAACCAACAATGTGGTTGTGCGTCCAGCCTAGACTCAGATCAGCCTGGACATCCACCCAGTTTGAACAGACTGTTCGTTTAGTTCTCAAAGCGTAGCTCAGGATCTAAGCTCACTCCATGCGGACAGCAAAGACTCTGATCAGACTGGGTAGATGCCCAGGCTGATCTGAGTCTGCGCTGGGCGCAGAACCATTTTATTGGTTTTCTCGCGTCGCGGCTCATTTCTGGAATGATCTCTTAATAATTGTCAAATTTCACACTTATTCTCATCGCTGGGATCTTATCGAAATTCAGTATTGATAACAGCACACTTTTAAACAGGATGATAAAAAATAGGCCTTGGAATGTGTAAATACTCAGAGATAGCAATCATGAATTTGTTGTGTTTGCAACTGAAAAGATTGTGTTGTATTTTGTCTGTCTTTTCTGATATTCACCGGGAAATATGACAAATCTACTGTGCAACACTTATAATTGGCGGTCAGTGAAATTTGGCAATATTGGCGGTTAAGGCAAAAAGCGCTAAAATATGAGTTCTCCAGTAGTTGATTTATGATACTTTAAATTATGCACAACATAACAGAGGTTTACCTGATAATATTTTGGAATAATTTCTATGTTGTTCCATTAAACTATACATTGTGGCATCTCAGTAGAATCGCCTCATCGAGGCAATTATGATGGAATGCCACAATGTACAGTTTGATAGAAAATTAAGAAAAAATGTTACAAATTTATATCAAATTTTCATTATTATCTTGAACTTCAGTATATCATGAACACCAAAATGAAGCTACACTACTAAACGGTTTAATTTGATACTGCAGATATTAAGTGTTTTACAGTATCTAGACAGAACTATGTTCTCATGGTGATTTCATATTTGTGACAGGACTTCATAGGCAAAAATAAACAGTCTATAATGTTTCAACAGAATCCTATTCATATCTTGCCTGTGAATGCGTGATATTGTATATCAGCCTAGTGAAGCCTTCCAAGTATCTGTACAGAAACGTGTCAGTAGTTGGTCAGACCCAAATTGGAGTAAGAGCAGTCTGGGCCCAGTTGTGCAAAAGTAATGACATTTTTAGTTAACATTTCGTTAAAATTTCAGACTTTAGTATCTCAGATATGCCAATATTTTTTGTTGTAAAAATGTGAGAAGCTTTTGCAGTTTTTGTCAAAAAAATGTGAAAAGCTTTTGCAGTTCTCACATTTTTCCACAAAAAATATCAGTGATTTTGGCAATAAAGTCATTAAACATTTAACAAGTTGACCTCTTCAAGTCCTCAGGAGGCTAACAATGCTTTGAACAACTGGGCCCTGATCTTCTTAGCTTTATGTAAAAGATTCCCTGATGCAACAAGTAGAGTAGAAGGCAGAGGCCCAGATTTGATGGTAATATTAAGATATGTTATTATTTCTCCATAAAAAACAGTGTTGTCTCCTCAGAAGAGTTCGTGGAGAATTAACAAAAAAACATCTTAGAATTACATTCAAATACCTTATATGGGCATACCTTATATCGGCCTTTAGAAGGAATATCCAGTCAGAAGTGCTAGACTTGATCAGTCTTCTTTCAAGGATTCTACACTGTTTGCTTGGGCAATTTAGGGATGATGGAGTCAGAGCTCTAGATAAGACGGCGTATTTGATGATAATTAAGGATAATTTTTCTAATTTCTCATCGAAACCATATGTAATGACCCCTCATCTGAACCGTCTCATGGAGACGGTTCAGATGAGGGGTCACAACATATGTTTTTATGCAGAATTAACAAAAATTATCCCTAATTATCACCAAATACGCCATCTTATCTAGAGCTCTGGGAGTTGTCATTATGTTGATATTCTGAAATAGGTTTTCTTCACATTTTGAAATTGGGGTCATTAGTGCTATCACATTGCTACTTTGATGTCGTAAAAGATCATGTTCATATGTATATAATTTTGTTCATTAAAAAAGCAGAAACTAAGATATTGGTTGTGTTATTTCCAACCTTACTATCCCCTGCCAAAGGCGGAGCCGCGGAGGGATATGGTTTTCCCTGTCAGCCTCTCCGTTCGTCCATCTGTCCGTCTGTCTGGAGCCATTACTAAGTAACCACTTGATGGAATTTCATGAAACTTAAACTGAATATATTTCACTATAACACGCTGATGCACATTAAGTTTTGTCATAATTGCATCAGTAGTGCATGATTTAATGCCCTTGAATTGAAATCAGCCATAACTAAGGTACTGGTGAACAAAATTTCTTGATACTGAATTTAAAATGTATCATCACAGTGCAGTGATGCTGAAGCAAGTGTTTAAGAATGGCTTCAACTTATGCCTCACTTGTACCACAGTAATAGCTCTTCATTTGATTTACAGTCTACAAATTCAGCCATAACTAGGTAACCAGTGAACGAAAATTTATGAAACTTCAACCATAAAAAATCAGGGCCACTTCGGTGGGGTGTGTGTGTGTGGGGGGGGGGGGGGGGGGGGTATAAATTCAGCAAATTTGCTTATAGAAAACAGTCTTGAAAATATCATACCTGCCAAGTTTCATGATGTTCACGGATTTGAAAGCCTCTCACAACCTCATGTACATATTTTGAAAAAAAAAGCCAAACTTACAAAGTTTAAGAAGTTTCACGCTTTCATTTTCCTGCCTGTAAAAAAATCCTCTAAATATAATAAAACGCATGATCAAAGCTTGTAAACTGATTGGCAGGTGAAAATCTGCTTTCTGCACTGATTAACATTAATTAGACACTTGAGAGTTTGGCTGCACTACTTGGGTAAACTGTAGTTAACTTAGGGTACCAGGGTGTGCCCTTCAGCAGCTGGATCTAAGTTAGAGATTTTGCTATTAATCTTGAGTATTTTGGAAGTGACATGGTGCACACACATCTTTCATTACCATCATTCTAAATATTGGGACAGATAGTTCTGAGCAAACTGCTGATCCAGATCAGACTGCAGTCTGATCAGGGCTTACACTGTTTGCCATTCCATCTGCATTGTTTGGAGACTAAACTACATTGTAAAAAAAAAAAAAAACTCGTTTTCAAGCAGTTTGGGTAATTATTTAAGTTGTCCCAATTATTAAGAATTTTATGGTATACAGCATATCCGGTTAAGCCCTGGCCTGTTGATCTAGTGGTCCCGGGTTCAGTACTTACCGGCGGAAATATTTCCAACTATAAACATGGTTCCACACCACACAGCCAATTATCATCACCCTCCATCATCATGATATGACTGAATATGACTGAAATACTGTTGAAAAAGATGTAAAATTATTCATCCATCCATCCAGCTGTTCCATAAAGGACTGGGCTTTTCTGCTCACTGCTTAATTTCCCGTCCCCACCCTTCATACATCAGTCATCTCGATAGAATACTGATGATAAATAGAGCAGAAACTCAAGGTAGATGTGGCATTTTCTTAAAATTCACAAAAAAAAATTGTCAAAATATTGTGAAAATATAGCCCTATAATTTTGTTAAAGTTACCCTAATTATGGCCCTGATTTTGTCATAAACTGCTGGAAAGCCTATTCTTCATAAAAAGTTACATCAATTATATTCCAGGACCACACAACAATTGAGCTGCGACATGACAAACCAACAAAGTAGCATGTGTGCCCAGCGAAGACTTGGATCAGACTGGGCAGCCACCCAATCTGATCAGAGCTTTACTGTGTGCTTAAAGGATAGCTTTTAGTCTAAGCTAGGTCCATGTCAACTGCAAAGGCTCTTATCAGTCTGAATGACTGTCCAGGCTGATCTGAGTGTTGGCTGGGCATACATGCCACTTTGTTTTCTCGTGTTGCAGCTCATGTATAGGGGTATCAGTACACCATGGTTTCCGATTTTTTTTCAGTGGGATACAACTTTGATGACTTCCTGTTCACTTTCTGATATTGAAACCCTTCCAAAGAGGCTCATGTTTGAATAAAAAGATAGGCTCCTAAGGGAGCAAATTCTTCCCTATGGGACTTGACCATAATGAAACCTGATATATAGTGTTTGGGACTACTTTCAGTTTTTTTTTTTTTTTTCAAATAATGACCCTAAGTTGACCTTTTGCTTTTTTACTCAGATGAGCTATTCTGGCATGACCCTCTTTTGCATAGAGATTCCAATTTTTGGGTAAAATAGAGCCAGATTTATGATTAAATGTAATGGAAGTAGGAAAAGTTTAAAGATCAGTGTAATCGTAAGCAAGAAAAGCAACTCTTGCTCTCATAATTTCTGAGTTATCTGCCCACTCTAAAATTTCTTGGGCCATAGTTCATTGATTCTTTGAACTTCCCAGATGCACTTATCTTTCTAGAAGTGCTGCAACAGTATGGCATTTATACCTGTAAATTGGGGTCACACACACGAAAAGGCCAACGAAGTCAGATTCTTTAAGACAAGCTGTTCATGTTGTAAAGTTTATAATGTCCTTGTGGCGTGGAAGGGGTGGGAGCGTGGGTTGATTTTGCAACTTTTTTATACTGAAAGGAGGACTTAGGATGAGGGAGGGGGTGGGGTAAGGATTTTTTAACTTTTTTTTATTTCTGAAAGTGTGAGAGCCATACAAAATTGCCCTCAAAATACATATATAGAGAGTTGGTTTTTGTCAATGTAGAGGGACGGAGGATCAAGGGTCAATATACAGCCCCGGATCCAGGGGGTGGGCATTTGAACTTCGGCTTTGCCATCTTGGCCTCTGTGGTAATGTATAATACGTGGGTCCCAGATAATAAGGAGTATCTGATGACAGTTTGAGATAATTTATGTTGTGACATCTCATTGGAATCGCCTCAGCGGGGCGATTCTAATGAGATATTACAACATATATTTCAAGGCAAAAAAGACAGAATTATAATATGGGTACCCCTATTATACTACTGACATTATCAAAAATTCTCATCAAATTGGTCCCTAATTATGTCATATATTTTCAACCCCCCCCCCCCCCCCCCCCCCCCCCCCCCCCCCCCCCCCCCCCTCCCACATACATCTCGGTATCTTCAGCCCTCTATTTGTCTAGAGCCCTACCAGTATGTGGTGGTCTGGATCCGGGCCTGATATATACGGGCATGGGTTACAGAATTGAACTTGTTACTGAACAGTTTAAATGTATTAATTCAAAACAGATTACAGTTTAAGTGTTTAATAAAAAAAAGTATTTTTGTCGCCATTTGAGATAGCTGGACACAGACTGTGTTCTACGGGTCTGTCTATATTAATATATCTATCCTAAAGAAAAGAGTAAGTGAACTCGGGGTTTTCGTCCCACAAAACGCATAGGTCGTATGGAAAAGGGATCTCCGTTTAAAAGCCATCGAAAAATGGGAGGAGCGGGGTTGGGTTCGAACCTCTGCTCCTGGATTGGTAATCAAGCGCTTAAACCACCACGGTACAGCCGCTTCTTTACAAGGAAAAGGGATGAAACAAATTGCAAATAGCGCAGTCTGCACAGTGTGAGCATTCGATGTTATCTGGATTCATTTATCCACAGGGTGTAAACAAGTCCGCCAATTTTCGCTTCCTGCAGAGACTGTCCGTCATATTTGGCTTCCGCCGAGACTATCCCCGAACTCCTGCTTCCTGCAGGGACTACTGTCCTCGAAAAATGGCTTCCTGTCGAGACTGTCCGCGTGACTCTGCTTCCTGCCGAGAGCCTCGGCAGGAAGCAGAATTATGCGGACAGTCTCTGCAGGAAGCCATTTATCATGTACAGAAGTCTCAGCAGGAACCAAGAGTGTGCGGACAGTCTCGGCGGAAGCCAAATATGATGTACAGTCTCTGCAGGAAGCGAAAATTGGCGGACTGGTTTATACCCAGTGATATCGTTGACGCGAACGTGTGCATACTGATCAAGCTACTTCAGGTGTAGTGGGTACAACCTTGCTTTCTATCGTTTATACAAAGAGAAACAACTTTGTGGCCTCCTATTTTTGGCCCCTTCCTGACGCAGCATTCCTAAATGGGGTCCACTCTTACAGAAAAGAATTTGCTCCTATAGGAGCAAATTCTTTCCTTTGAGAGTTGACCCACATTGAAAGGGAAGGCAAAAATGAAAACTGCAAAGTTACTTCCCCTGAAAGTGTACAATTCACCTTAAAAGCGGAGGCGGATCTGAGTTTTGTCTTTTCACACATTTGTGGTGGCCAGACGGTTATTGTGGCTCAAATATTAAAATACATGTATCTCCCACACCCGGAAACAAACTTTTGTCATTCACTTTGACCGCATCCTGGCCTCATCAACAGGGAAAACCCCTCAAGCTGTGATGCGACCAGCCAATAAAGGTCAAATCTATGGCCTGATCAGGACTGGTGTCTAAGCTTTATGTTAGGGTATTATAGTTCGTGGGCGCATCAGTAGATTAGGCACACACGTGGGCTCTGTATCCTTGATAGTCGCATGCATATCCCCCCCCCCCCCCCCCCCCCCTCCAGGCTGAGGGAATCACGGTTTCCGACCATAAATTCTCACGATACCAAATACAATCAAATCGATCAACGGTTTAGAGACTATGAGACCCTTAAAAAACTTTAACGTTAAACTTTAGCATCTTATTAACGCCGACACCGGGGGAAGTGCAATAGCCCATCCAATCGGAGCACCGCTCGGTCAATTCCGTGAATCACGGAATTGGCCGAGCGATGTTCCGATTGATCGCTCTTCCTGTACATTCGTACAAGTGATTTTTGTTTACTGCCCTAGGAGATAAAGCCCTTCCAAAATGGGATCTGTACCCTTAAAGGAGTTGCTTCTTTGGAGCAAATGCTTTCCTTTAGAATTTGTCCCCATAGCGAAGGGATGCGAACAAGAAAATGGTAGAAATGCTTCCCCTGGAAGAGTACCAACTGAAAATGATAGAAATTAGTCCAGTGATTTAGGGAATAACTGTATTCAAAATTATCATTTGGGGAGGTAAATCATAGGTTTTATGGTCGGAAATTTCGTTTTACGGCGACGCTGGCCGTAAAACGAAATTTCCGACCATAAAACTGACGATTTACCTCCCCAAATGACAAATCCCCGTTCTAATGCACTTTTCACATTTTCACCTTTCCAACTGTGCTACTTTACACCTATTGCAAACGCTTTCAGCGACGTAAAACCAGACGTCAACCAATGAAAAGCGACGTTACGTAATTACGTCGGATTTCCGACAGTATATCGCAGGATACACCAGTACTGTCGCAAATTTTTCACGTTATCCAGTCAGACGTCGCGTAACATACGTAAGTGCATTAGAATGTTGATTTGCCCCAATAAAAAAAACGTGGGTCAACTTCGAACTCCGAAAATTAATTGCGTTGGTTGTGTTGTATAATAGTTTCACTGATGGGCAGCGCGATAAATTTATAAAATTTCTTCCTAATCTTCAACCCCAAAAGCACCCAAGATCATGTAAGTCTTGGGGGATTTCCAAACAGTTGACTACAGCACCACGTTATATGGTATGCCAGCTATTTCCAGAATCTCACGCCCTCTTGGTTTTAAAGTTCATCTGAGCTGCGACACGACAAAATGACATGTGTGCTCAGCGAAGACTCAGATCAGCCTGGGCATTCGCCTTCTAATCAGAGTCTTCGCTGTCGGCATGAAGGTAGTTTAGATCCTAAGCTACTCTGTAAACCCACGACACAGCGAAGACTCTGGTCAGAATGAGTGCACATGCCTCTTTCTTGGGGTTTTGTCCTGTCGCGGCTCATATATTCAGTTGCAACATCGTGTCGACATTCAACGAGTTGACATTTGGGTGCATCCATCCCATACAGAAAAAATATTTGACACAATGGCCAGACAAAACCCCTTTCAATTTATTTCCATTCGTAAATTCCATTCTATTTAGAATTTAGATGTTAGTTTCAAACAATATATTTTATTCAAACAAGACAATGATTACAAATAAAACAAACACAAAAACATTCAATGGGATCAGATAACAAACTTTACAGCCTGTGGGGTATCTTCTCCCTTTTCTACACTAAAAATAGATATTTTAAAACCCACAAAAGGTCACGCCTTTTTATTTAGCCACATGTCCTATAATTGCTGCTGCGACACTAGAAAAGTTACAATATGGCATATGCGCGCATGACCGACTAATATTAGCCTGCGCAGTCTAATCAGATTCCTCCTGATTGTCATCAACAATCTGTGAACACTGATAAATCTAGAAAGCCAAAAGCGAAGACTCTGATAAGACTGCGCGGATGCGCAGGCTGATCTGATTCGTCGCTTTTTACACAACCCGTAAGCGCACTTTGTAACTATATGATATTTTGATTCATAAAACGGAACAAATGAAAAAATCCTCGGGTTTTCAGGATTTCACAAGAAGACACATATCCACAAATTGTGCAATAAAAATTTGAGCCGCGACACGACAAAACCAACAAAGTGGTTGTGCGCCCAGCACAGACTCAGATCAGCCTGGGCATCCGCCCAGTCTGATCAGAATCTTCGCTGTCCGCATGGAGGTAGCTTAGACCCTTACCTATCCTTTAAGCGCTTAGTGTAGAGTGTGATCAGATTGGGTGAATGCCTAGGCTGATCTGAGTCTGTGCTGGGCGCACAACCACATTGTTGGTTTTCTCGTGTCGCGGCTCAATTCTTTTCACATTAACCTTTTCCTCTTGTGTTGTAATATTTGAAACTTCAATAATTCGTTTATCATTTTACCCAAATTTCATTAATAATTCAAAAACATTTATATCGTTATCCCCTACAGAGAAAAAAAAATCACAGGTTAACAAGGAAGGGTATTATAAACTTCGCAGATCGTGAGAGGAACAAAATTTCTATATTTAATTTCCTTATGGGACATCCATCTATCCGTGTGGTTAGCACAGGCACCTGACGCAGCGTTTTGGTCGAAAACATTAGAATTTATGTAAATATTTTAAATATATGATAAGAAATAAAAATATAAGTCTGGTAAAGAATATACAAAAATAGAAATCCCATCCCCCATCCCCCACCATAAAAAATCTGGAAATTGAAGAATATTATTAAAAAAAAATCTGGTAAAGATAATAATTATATTCTTTACCAGATTTTTTTTATTTTCATTATTTTTACTATCTTATATTTAGAATATTTTCACAAATTCTAATGTTTTCGATCAAAGCAATGCGTCAGATGCCTGTGGTGGTTAACCCTGAGACAATTACAAACTCTTGCCTCATTGTGAAACAGCTTGACTGAGCCGAGATATGACAAAAGAATCAAAGTGGCATGGACTGGGGCATCCGCCCAGTCTGATAAGAGTCTTCGCTGTCCGCATGGAACTAGCTTAGACCCTTAGATACCCTTCAAGCGCATAGCCAAGGCTTTGGCCAGACTGGGCGAATGCCAAGGATGAGCCTTTGTTGTCCGCATGGAGCTAGCTTAGATCCTTAGCTACCCTTCAAGCCCACAGGCACGGCTGTGATCGGACTGGGCGGATGCCTAGGCTGATCTGAGTCTTCGTTGGGCGCAAATCCATTTTGTTGGTTTTGTTGCGTCTCGGCTCATGTCTTAAGATGTATGGAGACACATTAAGGAGAAGCAACCCTGTCATTTTCAATTTGCCTCCCTTCTCAATGCGGTTTAAGTGAAAATTGTTAAGATGTCCCAATATTTAGGATGCACAAATACATGGTATTTCTAATATTTATGAGATGACCGTATGTTCCATGCAGCACAGCGTTGTTCGTAGAACACGACGCTTTTGTATTATTATAATTCCTGAAAAAAAGCAACACAGTTTCTTCGTGTGTGTGTGTGTGTGTGTGTGTGTGTGTGTGTGTGTGTGTGTGCGTGTTCATTTTTGTTTTATTTTGGAGGATGATTCCAATCTCCTCAACGGTTTACAATTTTATATTTACAACTAGCATATATATACAAATAGTATTCAGTAGTAAATATAATAGTAGTATTAACTTCCGGATTGGAACGGAAGCTAAACGGTTGTTTGACAGCCCAACAATTTATTATAATTCATAATTGAGCCGTGACACGACAAAACAAAAAAAGTGGCTGTGCGCCCAGTGCAGATTCAGATCAGCCTGGGCATTCGCCCGGTCTGATCAGAGTCTTTGCTGTCCGCATTTAAGCGCTTAGCGAAGAGTCTGAGCAGACTGGGCGGATGCCCAGGCTGATCTAAGTCTTCACTGCGCTCACATGCCACTTTGTCGGTTTTGTCGTGTCGCGGTTCCTATTATGTTGTACTGGCATCTTTACCATTTATAAAATCATTGAAAAATTAAATAATTTTGCTGCGCCAATGCATAAACAGCCCAAAATGCCACAGGTGAATGAGGATCACATGATTTGTTGTACACGAAATAATTCTATGATGTGTAATGAACAAAGTTTTTCAGCATTTAATTTCCTTATGGGATGTCTAGCCACCCCAGTGGTTAGCGGTACGACAAATAACAACCTAAAACCTCGTTGTGCTGAGATTAAAATCTAAAAGAGTTCCTTTAAGAGCAGAAAACAGATTCAAAAAAGGAAAATACGTCATACTTCGATGTTTCGGCTATTCAAGCCTCATCAGCGACCCTGGCAATATCTGTTGACGAAAGCCAGAGAAAATCATACTGTAATTTCTTAATTGTAAAAAAGGCAGTCGAGTCAAAGACTGATTAGAATTAAAAAGGGGTCCAAATGAATAAATAGCCATTGTCTAGATTATGAGTGTAAATCAAGCAAAATTTCCTATTTCACAGAATATATCCTCTGATCTCAAAGGACAGAAATAAAAGATAATCTGCTCTACGGATGATGTATGGGGAGACGTATTACGGCCGCCACAAGGCACGACACCTGCCGCAGAGAAGTCAAATTAAGAGCAGATAAAGAACATGGGTCATATATTGTAATAAGGCAGTCGAGTCAAAGACTAATTAGTATCAAAAAGGTGTCCAAATGAATAAAAAGCGATGGTCTAACAGGGGCGTAACTAGGGGCAAGTTCATAATATGCACAACCATGTTTTATGCTCTACTTCTTGAAGGGAAAAGCTAGTATTTCAGCCACTTTGGTAATTGGTATTGGAATCTGGTCTAATTTATAAATTTTCAGCATGCAAATTTGCAGGTGCGTTTTGAAATTTTGTCAATTTTGACAAAATTTCAATACGCACTTGCGTATTTGTTGTATACGTAGCTACGCCCTCTAAAATAAGAGAGGAGCCCCGGCAGCTCAATGGGTTAAGCGCTGGCCTACTGATCTAGTGATCCTGCGTTCGAGCCCCGCTGGAGGCGGGAATCTTTTCACTCGTAAACGAGGTTCCATTGCACACAGCCTTTCATTATCACCCACACATCGTCCTGATATGACTGAAATACCGTTGAAAAAAGACGTTAAATCGCAAAAACAATTTTGTGACATCCTGTTTGCTTGCCTGGACAACTTGACACTTCCAAACAGGGTCAACTGTTGAAACAGGGTCAACTATTGAAGGAAAGAACTTGCTCGTATAGGAGAAATTCTTTCCTTTACGTGTTGACCCCAATAGAGAAGGGAAGAAACAACAAAATGAAAGAGTTGGTGCGATGGTGCTGGGTATATCCTTCGGTAAGTATCCTACTGATTTGGATGATAGTAGGGCAAGGGCCTACTGTGCTTGCATTAGGTTTGGACATTCTTTCTCTCGTCTATCATTTCTCTCTTCTTACTCCCTCTCTTTGGGAAACGGCCCGATATAGATTGAAATACTGTCTCAAAGGGCCGTCAAACACAAAACAACCACCCAACCAACCTTGAAAGTGTACCCATTCACCTTAATTTGCAGGGTCGGTCGGGTCGGGCGATGGTGCGTACAGCTAATTTGGATAATAGTAATACTGTGTTTGCAGTAGGTGCGGATGGGGTTGTTTGGCTATTTTTCTCTTGCCTAACTTTTCTCTTTTCCTTCTCCTTCTCTCTGGGAGACTGAAATACTGTCTCAAAGGGCCTGTTAGACCAACACAACAACAACAACATTAATATGGGGGTAGAGAACTATATTTGCCTGGCCCGTGCTGGGTAGTTTGTGCGTTGGCTGGTTGCTTTGATCTAATGGCCCTTTGAGACGGTATTTCAGTCTATATCGGGTCGTCCCCCACAGAGAGTGAGAAAGAAGAGAGAGACGTTAGACTAGAGAAAATAATGTCCAAACAACCCCAAACGCACCAGCTACAAGCACAATAGGCCCTTGTCCTGCTGTTGTCCAAATTAGTAGGATGACCCGGCACAGAAAGTTACTCAGCACCATCGCTCGACCCGACCAGCCCCTAGTTGTGCGTATGTTACATTTCTCACAAAGCGGTTCCATAATGAATGAATATGGGCTACCATTGGCGTGTGAGTGGGTTAAAATATTCTTCCTGTTTTCATTACCTTTAGTAAAGGGTGTAGTCTGATCAGTGTCTTTCCTGTTTTCGTTATCCTTAAAACACACACACACACACACACACACACACACACACACACACACACACAATAAAATAAAAAAACAAATAAAATAAATAAATAAATAAATAAACAAAACTAAACAAAACAACAACAAAAAATAATAATAATAATAAAAAACTAGATGTGGCACATATATTAGTAGTGGTATAGTTTTTTTTATTATTATTATTGTTGTTGTTGTTTTGTTTAGTTTGTGTGTGTATGTTGTTTTGTGTGTGTGTGTGAGATTGATTGGTTGTTTTGGGTTAAGCGGCCCTTTGAGACAGTAATTCAGTCTATGTCGGGCCGTCTCCCAGAGACACCGAGAAAGAAAAGAAATGATAGAGAGAAAAAATGTCCAAACAATATCTCGTCAATTACATATCGCAGGATTCTGAAATTTTCAGGGTTGCTGTCTGTTGCATTTTTTGGGACACTACATAAAAATCAGCGACTTCTGTCGATTATATGCGATGCAAAATATTGATATATGAAATATGGTGAAATTCGCAGTCACGTGATTTTCAAGGACCCACTGTGCCTTCATTTTTGGGATCTTTCTGAAATTTTGATTGAGAACACATTGTCATGATCTACTGCAGTACAGATATGCTTCAGAATTTGAAATAGTATACGTTTATGAAGCTTTTGAACTTAGAACATGACCTGGTCGATTTTCCTAAGGCGTTGTTTGCATAAAGTTGAGGTTACGAAATGCTGTAAACTCTTTAAAATGGACAGAATCGCTTGGAGATTTTTTTGTTGTCTTTATTAGCACCTGAGATATCGTAGGCACCGGGCAGCGATTATAGACACCCCTTCATTGCTTATTGCCGGAGTTGCATCTACAAATTTGCCAGTCGGGTGAGGGTACCCAACCGCCACCCGCACCTCCTGCAAGCACAGCAGGCCCTTGCCCTACAATGTTTCAAATCAGTAGGACGCTCCGGCACTGGAAGTTACACACAGCACCATCGCACCACCCGACCATCCCCGTGTGTGTGTGTGTGTGTGTGTGTTTTAAGGATAACGAGTCTCGTTATAGGCGAGATTTTATCCGAATCTAAAATGCACTTCATTGACAGAGCCCTTCATAATCACCCTCCAATCGTGATATCAACACTAGCATACTATTGAAAAGGACGTAAAATCGCATGTCATTAATAATTAATAACTGGGACAATCATAGAGGATGTTTAAAAGGGTTGGATTTTTTCAGATTATCTAAATATTTACGATATAAAGGAAGTAAACTGAGTTTCTCACGGAAATTTTAGCTCCGTCGATTTGTCTTTACCGTAGGTTTGATAACATCGGATCTTGCGACCGCGGATGATGAATTTTATATTTCAGAAGATCATATGAAAGCGGATGATGCATTTTGCATGCCAGAAGATCATATGAGCGACACGCAAAAATGATACTTAAGGCGGCAAATGCGACCAGCAAAGGTTGATAACGCGTCCGCGCAGCGCCTTTGCTATTTGCATAAACGATAATTGAGCCGCGACACGACAAAACCAACAATGTGGTTGTGCGCCCAGCGCAGACTCAGGTCAGCCTGGGCATCCGCCCAGTCTGATTAGTCTTCGTTGTCCGCATGGAGCTAGCTGAGACCCTTAGCTACCTTTAAGCGCAAACTGAAGAGTCTGATCAGACTAGGAGGATGTCCAGACTGATCTGAGTCTGCGCTGGGCGCACAACCATTTTGTTGTTTTTCTCGTGTAACGGCTCATATATGGGTACTAAGGGATCTACAGGTGAACAAGAGAATCAGTAAAACCGATGAATGCTCCCCGAAGGAATGTGATAGTGCTATAGGTGTCCTGGTGAAGGAGTGATTTTCTGTATCAATATATAGAGGATCTTACACTCGTGGCCATTTCATACGAGCCACGACGTTATCCACTGAATAACAGCGACGTCATATGATAAATAGAGAATACCATGTTAGTGTCTTTTGATATCAAGTTTATCAGGAGAGACCAGAAACAGCGTCGGAATGGCGAGGCTTGCCGAGCCAGTCCGACGTGTTTCTGGTCGAGCCTGATAAACTTGATATCAAAAGACACTTACATGGTTTTCTATTTATCATGCATCTGATTCATTAGAATATTTTCAGGTGTAAAGAGCGTCAAACAAAAGAGAAGTAAACACAGATTTGTTTGGACTTTTTGATGTCGCGAATGCGTTGTGACGTAAGTCGGTGACGTCATTCAACCAATCGAACGCTGTTATCACGGCCAACGTCAGTATACAGCCAATTGTCTTCAGAGATCACTTCTTAAGGCATGACCTGATAACATTCGCGCAAGCGCAGTTCTACAGTGACATGATATCACATCATGTTATCATACCCCTGTTATCAGTGAAATTTCGCAGAAGGTGCATGATAAATGCAATTACTTGTAATGCAATTACGTTTATTGCACTGTTCATTTCCTGTCATTGCCCTCTATCAATGACTTAAGTTTCATTTAGTTCCCTTTAATACTTTCAGAGATAACCTACCGACAAGCATAATACTGACCCTCCCCGGAAAAAAATAGGAAAGGAACTAACTCCGTAATCACATGTGTCAGGGCTATGGTTCTTGCACTCTGCACTTCCTCCTATCGCCCTCTATTAGTATGTGAAGTTTTATTTAGCTCCCTTTAAAACTTTCAGAAATATAATCCAGACAAGCAAAATCCTGAAAACTTTAGGAAGGGAATTAACTCCATAATCAAATGTGATAGGGTAATGGTTCTTAAGCTCTGCATTTCCTCTCAGTGCCCTCTATCAATGTGTGAAGCTTCTTTCTGTTCCCTTACTTTTTTGATCAGCTAGTTAAGATATATGTATTCGTTCACATAGTCTTAGGATATGAATTCTTTTTAGTTTCATTCACGTTTTTTTTTTTTTTCGTTTTTTTTTTTCTTTTGTAATTCTGAACTCCAGCAACAGGTCATAAAATCCTATGAAAATACATGTACAATAAACGTACGGACATGTTCTTGGGGCTGCGAGGTGCAAAAATTTATGCGTGTAGGAGGGCGAGGAGGAGGGCTTGAATATATATGACATAGCTATGGATCCATTTAGTGAAAATTTTTGTTAATGTCTTTTTTTGTCTTGTAATATATGTTGTGGCATCTCATTAGAATCGCCTCGCCGAGGCGATTCTAATGAGATGTCAACATATATTTCAATCTAACCACATAGATAAATTATCACAAATTGTCATCAGATACTCCTTATTATCTGGAGGCCTACGAATTATACATAACGCAGAGGCACAAATGGCGGGGCTGAAGCCTCAAAGCCCACCCCCTGGATCCGGGGCTGTAATCCATTTGCAACATGTATAGGCTTCCCTCTTAGAGCCATTTGATATTTTGATCTATACATGAGAAACACAGGAGTATTTGTATATGAGGTGCCGTTTTACTATAAATCTCCTTTTTGTAATATCGCTAGATTGATTTTGAGATATCACTATTTCGAATATGTGATATCACATATTGTTTTGTGACATCACTAACTATTACGTGATGTTTCTAAATCGATTTAGTGATATCACAAAATAAAATTTGTGACATCACAAAGTCAATTTGGTGGTATAACTAAAAAGACTTTGTGATATCAAAAGTGGATATGATATGTGATGTGATTTAGTGATAAAATCAATTTTGTGATATCACTTAGTCTATTTTGTGATATCACTAATTCCATGTTTCCATATCACTAAATTGAACATATTTTGTAATATCACTAATTCGATTTTGTGATACCATGAATTTTAATTAGTGCCATCACAAAACAGGGAATTTACAGCAAAACGGCTTCTCATAAATTAATGCTTATTTTCTATTACATGGGGACAGATCAAACAATTCATTTCTGTAAATGATTGATCTAGAATTTACAGGCCTTTATTCTATCAAAAATACAATGTACAAGACGATACAACGCTACCATAGCGTTGTAACGTCTTGTACATTGTATTTATAACAGAACGTTCAAGTAGCAACAGTATCGACATTTCTTTCTCTGTGTGTAATATATAGACTGAATGAGCTTTTATGCACTTTTCTACCACAGCCTTTTACTGTTTAAATACAGTCCACTTTCAATATCTCGAAGTCAAATTTCAACTCAAACTACTAATATCTAAAAGTAAATTTTCTGGTACCAGAAAATTTATTTCGAGATATCAGTAGTTTGAGATAACAGGAGTGAGTTGAAATGTAAATAAAAATAGGAATTACATTCTTTGATATAAAACGATAATTTGAGACATCAATGTTCGCGATATCGGAAGTTGACTCTACGCATTCCCACGACGAAAACGCGACATGTACGCTACATACTGTCTAGTTTGTCAATTTCATAATTGAGCCGCGACACGACAAAACCAAAATGTGGTTGTGCGCCCAGTGAAGACTCAGATCAGCCTGGGCATCTAATTAGTCTTTGCTGTGCGCTTAAAGGGTAGCTAAGGGTCAAAGCTAGCTCCGTGCGGACAGCGAATACTCTGATCAGACTGAGCGGATGCCCAGGCTGATCTGAGTCTGCGCTGGGCTCACAACAACTTTGTTGGTTTTGTCGTGTCGCGGCCCAATTATCTGGCATTTACTCGATTTGCGATGGCAAAATCGTATAATAGTTAGCATCATTCGACCTGTGCGTTTCTGTCCATAACCAGTATAGGCCTATAACATTTTCTACGCTGGTTACAATTGTAAAAGGAAACGCCTCGTTATGGTTTGTCTCCCTGTACGGCCGGTAACTCAGACATGCTATTAAATCAGGTTGGACCGTTTGTATATACATCTTGGGAATACAAATAGAGGTCAAGAATTTTGCGGCCTTTTCAATTTTAGCATGCTTGTTAACCACGAACGAATTTAGGTCAGCGAATGATGAAAAGCATTGTAAATATACGTATACCAGTCAAGACCAATCGTGCAAAATGGTCACGAAAAAGGAAAGTAGTAAATATATACTTTTACTACTTTCCTTTTTCGTGACCATTTTGCACGATTGGTCTTGACTGGTCTTATTACTAGTGTAGGATATCATTAATATATTCAAGACATGTAAGTATAAGGCACAATTACAATTCCCTGTTCAAGACAACTAAAAGCTGCATGGAAAATAACTAGTTAAATTCACTTCCCAACTCGCCAGTCGATTGTTTACCTAGGTACTGTTATTGTTTTGATAGCATAATTCACCGGGGCTTATTACTTTGCCGTGATTTTTATCACGATCTCAGTGAAATTACTACATTCTTGAAACATCACCATACTAATTCCAAATCATTAAAGGTTGGAGACCATAACATTTTAAGCATTGCATTGCGTCAAAGACCTTTGACGTACATATACAAGCCCTGTGGTGCTAGAACCTGTGTTATTGACGCACATGAAAAAGGCCCATACCCTGATCATTGTTGCTAGTCAGAGCATTGCACTTTTCAAAGACAATATCTGAATGTTGCACCTTTCGAAAAGAGATCTGCTTATACCCTGACCAGACTGCGCATGCATGCATGCAGTCTGGTTTGGGTATATGCAGGTCGCAAAGGCCTTGATACAGTTTTCCATAACATGGCCCGAATTTCCAGTTTTTCTAAATATGGTCGGTCTTTTGCAGGTAATTAATCAAGTGGTAAAATTTTCAAATATTGTCCCGATTTGGACATTTTTTGCAAGGATTATCTTTGATCTATGCCAAAAATAAACGCTCAGTATCAATATTATTGTTGAGATCGACTTATTAAGGAAAAAGCTTTAGAACACGGAAATAATTTGATTCCATTTGCAGACAATCATATGTTTTAAATCAAGTGTCACGAAGAATAAGCAGGAGAAGGCTCGTTCTCAATCCTACAATACAGATAAGTCGTTGTACTGTCAACCTAATTACCAAATATATGTATGTACATTCCACCTTGAACAGTTGCTGTGAGATTTGTTCCGAAATCTTTAATTATTCAAAGCATGGAGAGACAGACAACCCGAACAGACATCAAGATGAATAAGCAGAAGAAGGCTGATACAGTAAGTTTTATCAGCCCGTATACCAAATATGACCAACAAATTTAGCTTGCACAGTTTTGGAAATAACTTTGACGAAAAACTGACCAGAAAGGGTTACGGAAAGATTGAGGGACGGGCACGCACGGACGAAAGAGAGGAAGGACATAAAGCGGGGGTATAAATAAGGAAAAGAATAAACAGGAGACGATCGGTTCTCTATCCCATGAAACAACTTGTTTTCAACATGTATACCAAATATAAACTTTCTTGATCAAAAAGGTTACAGAAGGACGGACAGAAGGATAGACAGACAAACGAAATGATAGATAAAACCAGAGTATTCCCACTTTTTCAAAGCGGGGATATTAATATCAACTATCTACAACATACAGTTGATGTGAAACAATTTAAAAAATCCATTATTCAAAGTATAGAGAGAGAAAGAAAATAAACAAATTTTGATCCGCGACACGAGAAAACCAACAAAGTGGTCGTGCGCCCAGCGCAGTCTCAGATCAGCTTGGGCATCCGCCCAGTCTGATCAGCGTCTTCGCTGTCCGCATGGAAGTAGCTTAGACCTTTAGCTACCCTTTGAGCACTTAACAAAGAGTCTGATCAAACTGGGCGTGCCCAGGCTGAACTGAGTCTTGACTGGGTGCACAACCACTTTGTTGGTTTTCTCGTGACGCGGCTCAAATGCAGGGAAAATATGCAAGAGACAGTCTGTTCTCAATCTCGCGCTACAAAAAGTAGTTGTCTGCCTGTATACCAAATATCATCTTCGCAAGTCATATCACGGGTACTAAAGCCACTTTGTAAGGAACTCAGTGGATTTAGTACCTTTGGCTTGCGGAGATGACCAGATATGGACATTCTACAATATACGGTTGTTGAAAAATCTGTAGCCTACTACGGAATTGCGGATGGAAGGAAGGACGGACAGATTTAATCAAGTATACACCCACTATTTCACAGCGGATGTACACTTATTATGCTCAGATGCATAAGAAATAGAGACGTTTTCAGTGTAAGATCGGTATTTATTCACCGAATAAACACCAAAAGCAATATTCTAGGTAATAAAATTGAATTAAAACCATCTTCCAAGCAAGTTTATGTGTTCAGTCAACCATGAAAACTAGGTCATTGTGAAATTCTGGTCACATCATCCAATTGTCCTGGTCAAGGTGTTTCCTTGACATGAGTTTGATGATTACTGGTCAGTTTATTTAGCAATGATGCCAAGAAATATTAAAAATAGAGGACAAAACTATTAATAAAAATTCAGTTTGTCAAAGGAAGTCTTTTTTGAACATATGTTCAAATTAACCAAAGTAAAATGATATGGAAATACATTTTAGATGTTTTGTTTAGCATTTTATCAAACGCTGTCTGTCCGTTGTACACTTCTACCAAATGAGAATATTTTTACAAGACAGACTAAAACCATGTTGAATTACCCCACCCACTTCTGTGGGCCAATAGCTCAGTAACTAGGGCTTTTCGACCAGTCACATATGGTTCAATAAACTAGACACACTGGAATATACCATCAGTTAAGAAAAGAAAACTTTGGTAGGATGCTGAAAACCCACCTTATCGATACCCCCCTTTGCTAAGAAATAATGCCTACAGGAGACGTTGGCGCTTTTAGTGACGTCATTAATATCGCTGCCGATGAATCGTGACCCTAGTGCATTTCAGCGAACAGCTTACAGCATTCAAAAGGGACTATTTTTTTTCTCTGTAAACCATTGACAGCCCAGTCATTCTGTTTACATGTACAAAAGCAACCGAGAATTCAAATACTGACTGACAGCAAAATCGTACTGTATAATGATATGCATATGGAAAAAATGCGTAGTCATCTTGTACCTTTAGAGTCGCCAGTCAAGTGTTTGAGCCGCGACACGACAAAACCAACAAAGTGGTTGTGCGCCCAGTGTAGACTCAGATCAGCCTGTGCATCCGCCCAGTCTGATCAGAGTCTTCGCTGTCCGCAGGTAGGTAGGCGAGGCCCTTAGCAACCCCTTAAGCGCAATGCGAAGACTCTGATCAGACTGGGCGGATGCCCAGGCTGATCTGAGTCTGCGCTGGGCACACAACCACATTGTTGGTTTTCTCGCGCCAAGGCTCAATTTTACTACCCCACATTAGGATTTATAGAAATCCATGTCTATGCATTGAATAGTAAGAAAAATATGCCAATTCAAAAAGCGTATACTTCCTTTTTTCCATCATCTTTGGCGTGATTCACAGTACAGCGGTTGCACAAAACCCCTTTTGTAGCTATCAAATGATTAAGACGTTATGATTACGTCATAAGGATTTTCATACATAGACATCTGAGGATATACTCTACAAAGCTAGATTAAGTCAGAAATAACCGAATCTTCCGGCTTGCTGGTCTGGGTCCTTTGACTAATGATATGAAAATGCACATCGTCGGAAAAAAGGTGAAATAATTCAGGGAGATCTTCGAAACCCCCCTGCGGCGATCCCTTCCGATCAGGATCAGAATTACGCAAGTAGCCGAACCCTTCATAGAAAACAATTCTCTTCCGCCGGAAATTGTAATAGCTTAATTGATAATCAATATCCGTGACTTTATCCCTTAACACTTCAAGCGAGCGCCAGATACGAAAATAAGAGAATTTGCAAACACCATAGATCCTGATGAGGCGGCTCAAAATGAGACGCCTCAGCTAGATATACACTGTTTGCCCTCTAGTTTTTGAATTCTGAGTATGAGATAGCTTGGACGAGACATATTTTGATGTTTTTGCAGACCTAAATTTTGTCGTCTGCTTTTTGGCGCTTAAAGGGTTAAGGGGCCAAAAAAAAGCAGACGACAAAATTTTACATCTGCGAAATTTAAAAAATGTTCCGTCCAAGCTGTATCATGTTGTAAATTCAAAGACTACAGGGCAAACAGTTAAGACCCAGATGAGGCGCATGGCGGCTTGCCGCCTCATCTAGATCAGCGCATGTTTGCACGTTTTTTTAGCGGTTTAAGGGTAAAAACTGAATGACGACACGATTAAAAGTACCTTGGGATACGTGGGAGATCAGACTGCCCAGACTGATAGGAGTCTGACTTTTACACTACTCATAATATAGAAAACTGATCAAACTGTGCGGAAGTGCTTTCAAAGATCCGACTGCTCGCACGTATTCCTGAGACGAGCCCTGTTTATCTGACTTCTGTTTATAGATTATTTAGGGCATTTTCAACAGATTATGTAAATACATTGAAGTATATGATTATTTTGCAATTACTTTGAAAAATGCGTATAATAACAATAAACTAAAAACGATAAGGTGAGCCATGTAGTTGTGCCTTTAAACACAGAGCGGCTGTGTATCTGAATTCGTTCGTTTGTCCCATACGTTCTGCTTGCGAAGGTCATGTGGTTTTCCCCAGGTTGGTTGGTTACTTTGTGTTTAACGGCTCTTTGAGACAGTATTTCAGGCTATATCGAGCCGTCTCCCCGAGAGCGGAAGAGCGAAAAAAAAACCCAAACAATTCCCATCCGGCACCTGCTGCAAGTGACAGGCGATCCTTGCCCTACTGTCATCAAGTACCACAGCACGCGCCCGACCAGACCGACCCCGTTTTTTCCGCGACTTCTAGCTGATCTCGACCCGATCAGGGCCCAGGTTCACAATCATACTTAAAGTTTAGGACCACCTCAATGTTAAAGGCCCCATTGCTCTATCAGCATGAAATATTTTATCGTGAGGTATCGCTGCGAACTTCTCACTACAGTTTCACCATTGATTATTATCGTGATTGGCTGGCTTTGAAAAATCAAAATGTCCTTGAGTTTACAATAAAATAGATTTGAAAAATAACTAGGTCATTTTAGTTGCCAACCAAAATGACCTACTTTCGATTTCACAAGCTTTATTTCACGATAAAAATACAACGTACAGGCGGTAAAAATATAAGGTACAGGCGTTTAATAGGTGATAAAAATACAATGTACAAAAAAATTAGGCAAGGATCCCATTGATTATGCCGCTGTTGCATTATTGCATTGCTTAACGGGGAACCATAGACGAAACCCGTATTTTTATGGAGAGACTTATCATTTTTTAAAAATACCTTGTCCCTTCTTTTTTACCAGTTATATGCTACAAAAAAGCACATCAACCGACATATTTTCATCAATTCTGAAGGCTGTACAGATTGCATAATGATTTGTATTTTGACGGTTATTTTGACGATTTGTATTTTGAGCTGCTGACTCGGCTTATCACTTGTAACTTATTGTTTGTTGGGATGTCTTTGTCAATCTTTCCCTTTGATGTTGGGGATAGGGTTTGGGATCTGATTCAGTCAGTTCCTGAAGTGTAGTTACTCTTTAAATTTACCTTTGATAGGACTATGGAGACTTTAAGGTTGAAAATTTCGCCCCTAGAAAATCCATATTTAAATCATATTGAGAATCGCAGTTTTTGTGTGATCCTACTGCCAACTGTCAAAGAAATGTACTACGAAAGAAAATCAAATGCGTTTATGTTTTGTAAGCTGTTGTTTACACATAGAATTTTAGACTTTAACTTTAAGGTCGTCCTTGAATTATTGTGAACCTGGGTTCGAGGTTATAAAACTTGAGAATATTCTCAAACTCAAAATAAAGGACACTGATTGGCTGCTTCCGAGCATGTGCTCGGAAGCAGCCAATCAGTGTGCTTTATTTTGAGTTGGAGAATGTACTCAAGTTTTATAACCTCGGGGCCTGGGCCCTGATCAACCCTACCTGGCCCACAACTGCAACTACCGTCTACCTCCATGATATAATTACGTGTATGATGCTGATACCTACGCTCCAGAGCTTCTGAGATCAACTGAACGCTTTAAAGAAAAAGCTTACGAAGTTTTTATATTAAAACTGTTCCTACATGACCAATTCATGACCCCACGACCTGGCCTCGAGGTTACAAAACTTTTTCGTGCTCAACTCAGCTGAGCACGTAATTTTCTCTGTGATAAATATGAAAGTGCCATCTAATGTTGGCATTTTCATATTCGTAAGCAGAGAAAATTTGATACACAGCTACACCGAGCAAAAGAAAAAACAACAACTGTACTTATCAGTAATTTGGTATTTAGGACCTTTTGATCGACAACGCGACATTTCTATATTAAAGCTGTGACAGCTTAATCTAAGCTTGGAATCAAAGACCGCTTAGCTTTACTTAAGTTCATGTAAAAATAACTTGGTACTCTGACGTTATAGTAAATGATACTAAAAGTTCAAGTTAAATGTCACAAACTTCTTTTTTCTTTATAAATGAGCCGCGAAACGAGAAAACCAACAAAGCGGTGGTGCGCCCAGTGCAGACTCAGATCAGCCTGGGCATCCGCCCAGTCTGATCAGACTCTTTGCTAAGCACATGAAGGGTAGCTAATGGATGATGACAGCGAAGACTGATCAGTCTGGGCGGATGCCAAGGCTGTTCTGAGTCTGCGCTGGGCGCACAACCACTTTGTTGGTTTTCTCGTATCGCGGCTCATAATTTATGTTGATTGCTTTGGGTTTAACAACTCTTTGAGAAGTCTTTCAGTCTATGTCGGGAGGTCACCCAGAGAGGAGAAAGAAGAGAAATGAGCCGCGACACGACAAAACCAACAATGTGGTTGTGCGCCCAGCGCAGACTCAGATCAGCCTGGTCATCTGCCCAGTTTGATCAGACTCTTTGTTAAAGGCTCAAAGGGTAGCTAAGGGTCTAAGCTACCTCCATGCGGACAGCGAAGACTCTGATCAGACTGGGCGGATGCCCAGGCTGATCTGAGTCTGCGCTGGGCGCACAACCACATTGTTGGTTTTGTCGTGTCGCGGCTCAAATGATATTCGAGAAAAAAATGTCCAAACAACACCCATCCGCACCTACTGAAAGTTTCAGTAGGTCCTTGTCCCATAGTCATGGTTCCAAATCAGTAGGACGACCCGGCACTGGAAGTTATACACAGCACCACTGCATCACCCGGCCACCCCTTTTCTTCATATGTTCTAACTTTTCTCTATTTTAGTCCTGTAAACCGATTTTACTAAATTTAAAGTCTCCATAGTCCTATCAGCGGTAAAAACGCCTAAACACAAAACATTGTAAAAAGCGATTCAACCTTCACGTTTGGTAATAAAATGTGGGTTGGTGTGCATATATTGAGTCATATAACTGGCAAAAAGTAGAGAAAACAAGTTTTTGAAAAATAATAAGTTGCTCCATAAAATACAATTTCCTGTTCTGGTTTCCCGTCTAGCAATGCTATACAAGATACAAGATACAACAAGATACAAGAAGTTTATTACAAATTTTCGGCCCACATAGGAGCACCTACAAAGGCTAATAGATAATGGAGTAACTAAATAATCAAGGCAAGAAATCCAAATGACAGATCATATCAGGAATAGAAAAACTGATATGCACCCTTAGGTAATTACAACTACAATTTGAGGTGAAAGGGTGCACCCCTTAGGGGGACAAACTTTGTCATTTAGACAGCTGCTTCCCCTCCCAAAGCCAATCCTCTCATATGGGAAGAATTTGTTCCCCTAGGAACAAACTCATCCACCGAGAGCAGAGCCCCCCCCCCCTCCCCCCCTGAAAAGGGCTGCGATAGTTACGGAAACTGACAGGAAGTCACAATAAGACGCCCTCTGTAAAAATGGCAGAAAAAAAGATATATGGAAGCGCACCCTTCCATCTTACATGCCATGAGCAACGACAGACCTTCCATTTTCGAGATTTCATTTTACACCGTATACTTTATGATAAAACATGAAATAATATGCAAGGGCAACCCTTTTAAGGGAAGCAACACTGCCATTCATTTCAGCCTCCCTTTTTTTTATAGGGCCAACTTCTAGAGGAAAGAACATGATCCTCCCGGAGCAAATTCCTTCCCCCAAGAGCTGACCCTATCCCTGAAGGGTTACAGTAACCAGAAAAGCAATATAAAGATAGGCGGGATAGTGATTGGGACTCCACGATTGTACATTGTATTTTTACCATTTTATGATATCGAACGTAGGTCATTTTAGTTGCCAACTAAAATGACCCAAATAAGTTTTCAACCCCTTTTTACATGTTTTATGTTAAATTCAAGGATATTTTATTTGTTTAAAGCTGGCTAATCACGGTCATTTACAATGGCGAAACTATAGTGAGAAGCTTAATTGCAGCGATACCTCATGATGAAATTTTTCACGCTGATAGAGCAATGGGGCCTTTAAAGCATCTTCATTATATCCTTCTAGCTGTTGTATATTCAAGGACTTTTCAGTATGTTTGATACTTACTTCCTTTCAAAAACAGTTGCTCTTTGTTTGATACAGCTTATGCAACAGTGTGTCCGATGGAAGCTTGGTGAATCTGTTCTAAAAACAGTCAGCCGGGACACGAGAAAACCAACATTGTGGCTGTGTGCCCAGCACAGACTCAAATCAGCCTGGGCACCCGCCCTGTCTGATCAGACTCACCGCTAGGGGCTTGAAGGATAGGCAAGGGTCTAAGCTACCTCTCTGCGGACAGTGCAGACTCTGATCAGACTGGGCGGATGCCCAGGCTGATCTGAGTATGCGCTGGGCGCACAACCACTTTGTTGGTTTTCTCGTGTCGCGGCTCAAGTATTGAAACTAAAACCATATGGAAATCTGCCTGGTTCATACTTTGTCGCCAAATTGGACGTTTTGCTATGAACTCCTATGGAAAATTTACAAAATTTCAGATGGAATGATTCAAATTATTCATCTAATAAGTCTGAATTATAATCGGAAATCCATATTTCTCTTGCATATGTTAAAATTGGCTCGACAAATGAAGTGCAGGATGACTTCCATTGCCGGGGTGTCCTACTGATTTGGATAATAGTAGGGCAAGGGCTTATTGTGCCTTCAGTAGGTGCGGGTGGGGTTTGTTTGGATATTTTTTTTCGCGCTTATCGCATCTCCTTTTTTCTCCGATATAATATAGACTGAAATACTGCCCCAAAGGGTCATTACACCAACACAACCATCCAAAGAAGAGAGAACTGATAGACGAGAGAAAAATGGCCAAATAAGCTCCATCCGCACCTACTGCAAGCACGGTAGGCCCTTGCCCTGACTATTATCCAAATCAGCAGGACGCCCCGGCACTGAAAGTTATCCCGGCCCCACCCAACCTCACTCTCTCCCCGCAACCAACAAGTCTAGTCCTAAGATTTGTCCCAACGCTCGCAGATCCCAAGGATATAAAACCGTAAAATCAGCAGCTTCGTAAACTGACAACAATGGGTTCAAACTGAATACTTTTTGGTCGGTTGGTACTTTTGGGTTTTATGGCTCTTTGAGTCAACATTTCAGTCTACATAGAGCCATCTCCCATAGAAGGGTCTCCCAGAGACCAAGAATTACAACAGAGACGGGAAAATTATCCAAACTGCACCTACTGCAAGCACAGTATGCTCTGTCAATGGTATTAATTCATGAAATTTTATCGTTGCAAGCTTCTTACTAGTGCACAGTTTTGTCATTGAACATGACTGTGATTAGCCGAATTTAAATGTAATTTAGTTGGCAACTAAAATGACCTACTTGCGATACTATAAACTTAATTAAAATGGTAAAATACAATGTACAGGGTAGGACCCAATTCATTGCCCCGTTTATTGCATCTCTTGACAGGAACCATAATTGTATTTTTGTAGTGCGATTTGTCAGTTTTCAAAAACACGTATTTTCTAATGTTTGCCAGTTATATAACTCAGTTTATCATATGACGTCGCTTCTGAGAGTATAATAAAGCCATGCATTAAAAACGATAATCCACTAGTGGATTAAATAGCAAATTACGTCGTAACGTTATACGTTGACGTCCATAAAAACTTCGCGTTTTCTAATGGCGAACTCGTGACGTTTTAGTGCAAAGTCTGCTAATAAAATATGATTTTAGTCCCATATGATAAATAGAATCTTGCATTCGTGCTCATGTATTATTGAATTTATTAAACTCTTTGGAGAAAAACGATAACGGATGCTCGGCAAAGCCTCGCATCTTACCTTTTTCCCCAACTCGTTTAATAAATTCAATAATACATGAGCACTCACGTAAGATCCTCTATATAATTATGCACAACGACTAATTAACATTTTTCACCAAACTTGAAGGCTGAAGCTTTTTTTATTGCTTTGTCCCAGCAGGCACACAATATTGAGTCAACGCTGAATCAACGTTGATTCAACGTCATGACGTTAAAGAATCAACGTTGATTCAATGTTGATTCAGCGTTATGTGCCCAGTGGGGTGTTTCTAGACGTTTTTATCACGGACACTTTCAGTCGCCCAAAATGTGCCGGTAAGTAGTCTTACGGGCTGTCTACAAGTTTATCCGATAGCAGCTGCCGAATTAAGGAAGAACAAAAACATGCAGAAATGCAAAAACTTTTATTTTATTTATTTATTTTTTGTAGTTTGATCGCAAGCCTCTTAAATACCTGTGCACTGTTTCATTGATCCTTCACTGTAAAGAATATGTGAAGTTGGCCATGTATTAATTTCCGCATTTTACAGTAGCGAAATAGTATAATCAATTGTGTAAACATAAACATGGTCAGCACCACATGAAAATATATCTTAGTACAGCATGTATTTAAATCTGCGTGCGCATCATGGCTTACTAATCATAATCATCACTGTTCACTTTATTGACTTTCCAGGATTTGTATGTTGTTTCAGAGAATAATGAGAAGGCTCTCATCAGCCTAATCAGAGGCTTCTCCAATTGCACATGACCGAAGGTATCCGCAGATTTGCCTTTGTGGAGTAGAGCGAGTTATTTAAAGATTTGTGATTTTTTAAATCACAAATCTTTAAATAACTCGTTCTACTCTGCTAATCAAAAGGTAGAGCTATTCAGAGGTGTCACTTTTACTAAAAATAGCTAGAGCAATAAAGTAGGGGGATCAACATTATAGCCAGAACCCGGAACTAGTGTGATGTCAGAGTGGATTTACCGAGACTGTCCAGTATATTAAAGGAGATGGACAGCAGGATGCTATTAAACACACCTTTTGAACTGAAGAGAATTTACAGGCATCTAAAAAGAAATTTGTCTCCAGTATTTAAAAAAATTTCAGTATATTTGGAAACTTGAAAAAAAATCGGGGAAAAAATAAAGAAATAATAATAATAGTAATAGTAAAACCAGAAGAAACAAATCTCACTGTTGGCAGTATAATATTCAGGCTAAAAAGTAAGTATATACTCGTTTTTCTTCGTTCTCTACAATGTAGAAAAATACAAGAATTTATTTACTGAAACTTTACGTTCTGTCTTTCTTCTTTTTCGATGCATTAAAACTGCATTAAAGTTTGCTACATATCAAATATAGATGTATTTTTTTGTATATTTTTCTGTCACTTAATACATACCCTCCATTTACATAAAGAAAATTATAGACAATTTCCATGTTAATTCTATTTTTCGAAAGGTGGGTGGGGGCGTTATTTAGAGCCGGAGAAGTTTAATCAGACAATGTCAAAATGCTTCTAATAACCAGTATTAAGGTGAGATATATCTACTATATTTCTTTTTGCCTCACTTCTCAATAAGGGTTCATGCTCATAATTTATGGCAATCAATAACAGTTGCATATTTTATACTTACAGATGAAGATACAAAATTTTGTAACAAAGGCGGTGTCTGTTGTATTGTCCCTGGCTGCTGTTGTTTACACTTATCCAGTGGGGAACTCAAATACAGTAGAATTTTTCATGAAGCAATCTACACACAATCAAATCGACTGGTCTGGAACTAACCAAAATTTGGATCAGGTGCGACAGAACAGCGAAAGTAGTTTCGTAAACGTCCACCAGTGTCCGACAGATGTCAAAACTGGAGCCAACCTGCTAGTCAACGAGAAATCAACGTGTCCCTGGTTTTACAAAAAAAGCCACGATCCTGCGAGATTCCCTAATGACATTCTTTACGCTCATACACCGTGTACACACTGCATAGGAAGTAACGGAAGTTTACAATGTCACCCAGTGAAAAGAACTATTCAGGTCTTAATTCAACAAGAGGAGGTTTCTGGAGAAATACGGTATGAATCAGAGGACATTGAAATACCCGTCGGGTTTACCTGCGGATCACGAGACTTTGTGGATAACGCCGCCCAAACAGCAGTCACACCACCACAAACAACAGCCGCACCACCACCGGTTGACGACATTCCGTGGGCAAGACGTTAGTTATATTCCAAGTTCTGCATGGGCAACCGTAGTCTCGTGGTTACACGATAGACTGCCGATCTAGGAGTCGCAAGTAAGGTTTCCCGCCCCACCAGTCTTTCTGATGGGACTATAGGTTTTTGTATGGCATATGAACTGATGGAGCGGGTAGCCAGAGTTCTTTTCATAAAATAAGTATACTGTTTATTTTGCTGTAGTCCCTAGCAAATGCATTTCTTATGAGGGAATACGAATTGATATATGTTTCCCCCTAACGTCATCTCAACAAGAGTCCAGGTCCCGAGGTTATAAAAAATATTCCTGCTCAGTTGAGCTGAGCATGAAATTTTCTCTTTGCTCTGCTGATAAATATTAAAATGCGAACTAATGTAGGCATTTTCATATTCATAAGCAGAGAAAATTTCAAACTCAGCTAAACTGAGCAAGAATACCACTGTAGTTATCAGTAACTTGCTATTTATTAGCAGGTTAGATTTCATGCTCAGCTGAGTTGAGCATGAAAAAAGTTTTTTAACCTCGGGACCTGAGTCTATTCGTTACGTTTAAGATACAAAACGGCATATTACTAAACTGTTGCTTGTTGCTACCGCTTTATCGGAGCATTTTGAGTCACCAGTTAGGTGCGAAGTCTACCAACTCTTCAGACTTCTTACTTGAATATGTCTTTAAATGTTTAAATATGTCTTCAAGTAATAAGGCTGCGGACAGGTGGTAATATTGTATGGCCGTATTATTGGCCAATTTAACACGCAGTTGACACTCAACGTAGAAACAGCGTCATATTAACGTTGTTTGAACGTTGTTTGTTTGGTGCGTGTCATTCGTTGATAGATGTAGAATTTATTTATAGAAGTCATGCAATAACTGTGATTTTGTGCAATAGAAAACACACCTAGTTAACTATGTTTTCAAGAATGTTACGAAACGAAAAATTTCATAGTTACCAAACGACCTGATGACAGGTCGTTTGGTAACTATGACTTCGTTTCATAACATCTTTTCATCGTTTCGTAACAGCCCTTGTATACACATAGTTAACCAGGGGTGGAACAGGCTGATACAACGTGTATTTGCCTGCTGTTAAGTTGTAAACAGTATTATCAGTTGCTCATAGTAGCAATTTTTATTTATTCATATTGTCAACAAAACTTAATAATCCACTTAAGTTGTTTACTACTTCCTTTTATAAAGATGTAAAACGCATACTGATTTATTGCGGAAGGGCCAACTTATAATGTGAGTTGCTACAGACATAAAGGGTTTTAGCGGATATAAAAGCAGTCTATATTCGGGCCGGAGTCTTCGCTTATCCGCTGTATCCATATGTACGAACAGCAAATCTCTGACCAGACTGCATACATGCACAGGCTGGTCTGAATTTTAGCTGTATATACACACAGGCATGAATACATAAAACCCTTTACGTCTATTTAAATATACTTTTTATACACTTTTATCCGTCAGTACAGATTTTTCTTTTACATGTGAAACATGTCTTTGAATACAAATGAGCCGCGACACGACAAAACCAACAAAGTGGTTGTGCGCCCAGCGCAGACTCAGATCAGCCTGGGCATCCGCCCAGTCTGATCAGAGTCTCCGCTGTCCGCATGGTGGTAGCTCAGTCCCTTAGCTACCCTTTAAGCACTTACATGTAGCGAAGAGTCTGACAAGACTGGGCGAATGCCAAGGCTGATCTGAATCTGCGCTGGGCGCACAACCACATTGTTGGTTTTCTCGTGTCGCGGCTCAAATTTTGTTGTAATACACTGTCGGTAAGCTATTGCACCTGCTCGGAAGTAATATTTTCCCATAGGAAGGTCAATATCTGACTAGGAAGAGATGTGATTGGTCGCAAAATTCACGGTGAAAAATCACATACAAGTCGCACGGGCTATGATGTCAGTACATCCTTATATAGCATACAGGAGAAGGTTGACTCATCTTCTAAGCTAAGTGTTCAATATTTTTTTTTCGTAAAAAAAAACTAGAAAAAAAGAAAAGAAAAAAAAAAGGAAAACGTTTTCTGATTACCATAGTTTTAATTTTTCTCAAAGTAATCTTAGAATTACTGAACTGACCCATTCACCCCCCCCCCCCCCCCCCCCCCCTATAAATGAAATTATAGAAATATTAAAATAGCTGATTCAATTTGAATCGTATTAGAATCGCTTCTCAGAAGAAACAAATCTCAAATATTAATTCATATAGAGTTTTAACACACCAGAACTATAAAATATTATTTCATACAGTTTTAACACACCGTAACTGCCTTCTGTGAATACTTTATTTTTGTTTGAATTTTATTTATCATTTACTTGTTGTTTATTGAGCTCTTTACACTCAATGAATTAATGCTAAATCCATGTTTTTATTCAAGGGTCTCCTTAGAAATATTATATGAGCCGCGACACGACAAAACCAACAATGTGGTTGTGCGCCCAGCGCAGACTCAGATCAGCCTGGGCAGTCGCCCAGTCTGATCAGACTTTTCGCTAAGCGCTTAAAGTATAGCTAAGGGTCTAAGCTACCTTCAAGCGGACAGCGAAGACTCTGATCAGACTGGGCGGACGCCCAGGCTGATTTGAGTCTGCGCTGGGCGCACAACCACATTGTTGGTTTTCTCGCGTCGCGGCTCAATTATTCAGAGGCAAAAGAAAGTATATTCAACCCCGAATCAGTCATGACTCTGTTGTATTGCAGTAGGGGAGAGTCGGGTAACTTCGAACAGCGGGTAAATTCAGACAGTGACATTGTTTCTTTTATATGTTAGTTGTTTGGAGCTAAAAAAATAATAACTGAACAAACAGTAAAAATTCTGATGAGACGGCTCATGATGAGCCGTCTCATCTGGATTTTCACTGTTTGCAATGGTATGTCCGAAATTACCCGCCTGTCCGAAGTTACCCGACTCTCCCCTAGCTATCCACAAACTGCTTGAGCGGTCGGTTTAACACGATTTCTTTCGGCCACTGAGGGCCTTGCAAAAACGTAAATGAATTGCAAACGTTGTGGTTTGTTTAGATAAAAAAAATTGTATAGGCAGCAAAACTGCAGTATCAAATATAATGCACGTAGAAAACATGTACGCACTGGTCAAGAGTTTTTCAGTAACTGTCTATACCTTTTAATGCACTTTATTCGTGCACAATTTCAGACCTATACAGTGAAAAATAAGGAAAGTATGGATATTTAAAAAGTGTGTACTTTCTGTTGCCTCCGAATATCCATTGTACACTATATGCTTGCTTATGATATGAAATGTTTTACAGTTCAAATATTTATTGTTAGAAATCCACCAAATTTTATCATGATTATTTACTTTGTGTTTTTTGTTAACATTAAGAAATTTGTATACAAATTTTAATGTTTTTGGTTGTTAAAAGTTTGTGAATGTAATTTATTGGCATGAATGCTATTTATTGGTAAAAATGTAATTTATTTGAATAAATGTTGTCCACTAGATGCATGTGATGAGATAGTGTTTTACAGTCTAAATACTTATTGTTAGAATCCATCAAGCTTACTTAGTTATTTTCTGATATATTATTCAAAACTTTATGTAAGAGTATTAATCTGGTTATTAGAATGTGGGAATGCTATTTATTCGTATAAATGTGATTTATGTTAAATGTTGTTCGCTAAAATGAAGTATTTTATAGTTCAAATAGAAACTGTTAGAATTCCATTAAATTTACTAATTCTTTTATTTCGCTTTTTACAAGATATTGGTATAAGAGTATTGACTTGGTTGTTAAGAATCGTTAGAATGTTATTTATTGGCCTGAATGGTATTTATTTTAATTTTATTTCGCATGAGCCTCAGAAGGGAGAAAAGAGGCACTGAAAATGTGCGAATGTGGAGCTGCATATTTTCACCAAATTTCTCCCTTCACGTAAATATAGTGGCAAGTGCGAAAAGGGAATAATCATATCAGCCTGCGCATCCGCGCAGTCTGATCAGAGTTTTCCCTTTCCGTATATACCAACTATGAATCTTGGCCGATCTCAAACGTGTTCAATGAAGACTCTGGTCAGTTTCCACTGATGCGCAGGCCGATTTTAGTATGTATTGTATGCCCATGGTTTAAGGTCCCTTTTCTCGCAACGCCAATCATAAACAGATTCACCAGAACGCAAGTCTTGTGAAAAGGGCAGATTCGAGAGCCTTTTATCATGACAAAGCTCGTATGTGAGAGAAATACACTCAACTCTCGATATCTCGAGGTCAAACTACTGGTTTAGTTTAAACATATTTTATTGCCACTGAATACAAGCCATTGAGTCGGACCACTAGTTATGTCAACATTTATCTAGTTACGGCCATCTCCGTATCTCAAACTAATGATATCTAAAAGTAAATTTTTCTGTCCCAGAAAATTTACTCTGAGATACCAGTAGTTAAGATAACAGAAGTTGCAATGTAAAAATTGGAATGTGTCCAAACTATATTCTTTGATATAATGGGTACTTTGAGATATCAGTGTTTGAGATAAAGAGTCAACTGTACTGTGTTTGAAATTTGTTTGCTTTTTTGTGTTTTATGTGTTTTATCAGCTCACAGTATTTTTGCCTAAAATTGTTGCCTTTTATCTATTTATTAAAAACTATATTTATATTTGTTAAGTAATTAAAATCTATTTACAAAGCCATTGTCTACTGTGTTCCGTATATCTTCCCAAAGTATATTGTCATAAAATGGTGCTTGTTACAAAATGGTGCTTGCCATCACAGAGAAAAGTTTTTAAGTACATTTGTATCGGACAGAACCGTCTGAACAAACAATGTACAGCCAAATCAAACTGACCCCCATCCTAAACGCGTCTGCGTGAGCCAATTTGAAAAAATATACATGTTTAAACCAAAGAACCTGAATCTCTCGTCGAGGACAAAATGGCGATCCTCATCGATCTATGGAATAAATAATTCAGTGTTATGCATGTGCTTTTCCGCCAACATCTCCTCAAAACTAAACTGGACCAATTGTAACCAAGTTTCATATACATGTAGAACCTCCAGGAGTTACATTGTTGAGCAAGGGCCTACTGTGCTTGCAGTAGGTGCGGGTGGGGGTTGTTTGGACATTTTTTTCTCTTGTCTATCATTTCTCCTCTTTTTCCTCACTCACGGGGAGACGGCCCGATATAGACTGAAATACTGTCTCAAAGGGCCGTTAAACCCAAAACAATCAATCAGTCAATCTCATATGTACTATATGATAATGAATTGGACAATTTTGGAAGTGACTGATGAATACATACAGCAAATGCAATTTGTCTATCTTTATTTTGTGTTCCATGAAACAAATTTTGTAGCTGAACATAAAAATCTTCAAATTACCAACAGTGGACCTAGATCTTGAACACGAACTGAAATATGGAGTAAAAGATGATTATTGGAGCTCATGTACCTTGGTCCAATAAATACTGATACATTTATCAAAAATGAATTGCCATTTTTCTACATTGCTCAAGCTGTTCCCGAGACATGCGATTTGATAAAAGGATATGTGCTAGTCGAACCAACAACATAGGATGATTAAGTAATGCCCATAGACATGACAAGCTGTAATACTGCATGAATGTCTTCAACTCTGCTGCTTTATAGTGAGCCAGGCCCCGAGGTTATAAAACTTTTTTCGTGCTCAACTCAGCTGAGCATGAAATTTTCTCTGCTGATAAATATGAAAATGCCAACTAATGTTGGCATTTTCAGATTCATAAGCAGAGAAAATTTCATACTCAGCAAAACTGAGCGAGAAAACAACTGTACTTATCAATAATTTGCGTTTTATTAGCAAGTAAAGTTTCATGCTCAGCTGAGTTGAGCATGAGAAAAGTGTTATAACCTCGGGGCCAGGTCTGTTATTGAAAGTGGCAGCCTTCCAACAAAGTTTGGAGAGGCGCTCCTCAGCTTGTTGCTCTTTATCACAAATACTGAAGCTTTCATATTTGTAACCCTTGTCAATCCACAAAGACATCAGCATTTTAACAAAGCCCAGCATAATGCAGTGCATGTTGTCAATGGCAATTCCTCTGACCATGTTAAAGAATGGGGCATATAAAAACCATGAAAATCCTCTGTCACGTAACTTTGTCTTGCAGTCTTGACTCCGAACTCCTCTATCATTTCATGAGTTTTTGGTTCATGAAAGCCATTATGACTGTCTTTGTTAAATGGATAGGCATGTACGTGCCCTCTTTCACTACTTTTGACTGTTTCTCCCAGTATCAGACAGTATGGGTAGCTGCAGAAACCATTGAACTTCACAAGGTTTTGAAACAAACACCTTGCTGGTGCATCAAAAACACCATTCAAAGGGAGTCCTCAAGCTATGGCCCTTGTTCCTTCTTTCGAATGTGTTCTCTGCTCTTGAAGAAACTCTTTAAGATTTTATTTCATGTCACCTCAGCTGAATACTAAAGAAAAAAAATTCATAAAATTTGATAACATTGTACTATATGTATTAGGTTCAAGACAGTTGTTAATCCTCCAAAAATTACTACAACTATGTAAACGAGAGGCCCTGAGGGGTGGTTGCGGTCGGGCAATGGTAATGGACCGGGGCGTCATACTAATTTAGATTACGGTAGGGTAAGGGCCTACTGTCCTTGCAGTAGGTGCGGGTGGGGATTGTTTGGACATTTTTTCTCTCGCCAATCAGTTCTTTTCTTTTTCCCTCTTTCTGGAAGACGACTCGATATAGACTTAAAGTCTCCATAGTCCTATCAGCGGTAAAAACGCCTAAACTCCAATCATTGTAAAAAGCTGTTCAACCTTCACGTTTGGTAATAAAATGTGGGTTGGTGTGCATATATTGAGTCATATAAATGGCAAAAAGTAGAGAAAACAAGTTTTTGAAAAATAACAATTCGCTACACAAAATACATTTTCCTGTTCTGGTTTCCCGTCTAGCAATGCTATATAAACATAGGCGGGATAGTGATTGGGACTCCACATTGTACATTGTATTTTTACTATTTTATGAAATCGAAAGTAGGTCATTTTAGTTGCCAACTAAAATGACCCAAATACGTTTTCAAATCCTTTTTATGTGAAACTGAAGGATGTTTTATTATTTTAAAGCTGGCTAATCCCGGTCATTTACAATGACAAAACTATAGTGAGAAGCTCGCAGCGATACCTCATGATAAAAATTTTCATGCTGATAGAGCAATGGGGCCTTTAAAATACTGTCTAAAAGAGCCGTTAAGGTGGTGATATAAACTGATTTGGGACGAAGACAAAAATCTGCATTAAATTAAATGCTGAAAATATAATAGATCTTCTCTAAACTTTTACGTTGTTTCTCACGATTCAGAATCCAAAAATGCAGAACTTGTTGAGGTTAAAAAGGATTTATATAAGAAAAGATCAAAGGGCAATCGTGTGCGCAAAAAATAACCATTGCTATTAAAATGTAATTAGGTCTGAAGGTTCTTTAATGCATGAAGAAGAGCGTCCAAGCCATTATTTACATTATTAACACATTTATCAGGCTGAGCAGATAAAAAAGCACACAAAAAACAACGATGTAGGCGGTGTCCAAATATTAAAAAAAAAAAAACCCAGCAAAACCAGTAAAGTCCATTTTCAAGGTTGAACACTTTCATGTACACACCTGTCTTGGTCAAAGTGATATAGAACTTATACTTGTGAGTATGTTACAGGTATAACTGCCCTCCTTCATTCTATGACTGCATCCAATATACATGCACCATATACATGGTTAGACCTTTGAGAAAAAGTTACTTTTTCATCTTGCCGACCTTATACTTTGAGAAAGAGTTGGAACAAATAATTGCTAGGACGCTCTTTTTAATGCGTTACAGTACCTTTAGAGATAAGTATATTCTCAATAACAAAGTTAATTTTTTAGATGTCCTTATAAAACACTTTTTAAACAACATGTGACGGTGCAGCAGGTTAGTTTATATGTGCAGTTTTGTTCCCGTATCCCTTTTAGTTTTGCTTATAATGCTTTTAATGTTATGATTTCTATGTCAGTATATGTGCAGATTGTATAAGTCTGTGATGCCTTAGCATTTCAAGTTATTTTATTGGCTTGCGCTTTCGAGCGCAAGCCAGTATTCAAGTGGTTTAGTGATACCGAGTTATTTTCGGATGAAACGATACGTCACGCTTAGTCGGAAAATACCTGGAGAGTGTGCGTTCTATGGCCGCAATTAAGCAAAAGAGATCGGAAAGTTCGTTCCGATTTGAGACAGCATTTCTTCATTATTTTCTTCACAGACATAACAAACAAAACGTTCGTTCCGGTTTGAGACAGCATTTCTTTATTACTTTCTTCACATACATAAACAAAGACCTTATCCGATTTTGTCTATTTTTATCCAAATCCGATTTGCCTCATCTGCTAAAAATAACATTCTATTTTTGATAGTAGGCCTACATGTACTTTTTTTTTAATATTTCCGTTAAAAAGCACGTTTTTCTTTTAAAAGTGCCTTAAACTTGGCCACATTTCTTTTGCTTTTTATAAACTGATTGCATAAAAAATGAAACTCTGAATGCAATGCAAAGTATTTGGCTTTGCATCCTATGAAATAAACCAAAACTTGTGTAAGAAACAGTGTTTATATATAGCTTAGCGCAAAGCATTAGCTTTTTCAAAAAATCATGCAGCGGCGTCGCGAAAAATAGGCCTTAGGACATCGCATAATCTGACTAGTCAGAGCAGCCGGCACACTGTCCAGCGCCGATGCATTCGTTGGATCTGTCTTTTTCGGCAAATATATATTCTTCATCTTTCATGCTGATGCTAGACTGATCAGACTGCGCTTATGCCGGAGTTGGCTGATCTGGATTTTGGATTATAGTAGGTGCGGTTGGGGGTTGTGTGGACCCTTTCTTGCTTTTATAACACTCTCTAATGTTGCCTTCTTACTTCAGCTATACAAATGTACAGAGAAATATTTACACTCTTCGGCGATTTCCTTAGATGAACCTGACGTTGTTCATACATCCACGAACAACACACATTCGTGCAATCTTACGTGTAAGCAACGTCACGGATAATTCAGATAGATGATTGGCCGACGTAACTTTGCTATATGTCATGTCATAGTGACGGCTGCTGTACGTCATTAACAAACACGTTGGTTAATAACTATTTTTCGTCCTGCGTTAAATTAGTCAGAACTTCACGAATGAGTAACAAAATTGATGTAAAAACATAGCATAAATATATATAAGATAAATTTCATTTGTCGGGGGTTCATGGAAATACGAACGCAATGTGTTCCGGGCTTTGTTGTTCCCAAATGGTGTAGAGCAAGTTATTGTCCCAAACAACAGCAGCATGCATTTTCTTCACAGAGTGTCAAAATTTTGTTCCAGTCACTGCCACTGATGCCACTTAAACCAAAAATAAACTTCAGTAAATATAAATTTACTGTCTTCGATGCCAAGATTCCATAGACATGGGTTTGAAACAGTCTTTCCTCAAATTTTGATTCAGACTAAATGTGACTTAACAGCCGTGAAGAAAAGACTTGAAACAGGTCCATGTAGTTATTTTCCTTGAGACATGCCTAAAACGGCCGCCACAAAAACGTTGGAAAACTGTTGTTGTTGTTGTTGTTTTTTTTTTTTGTTGTGTGTGTGTGTGTGTGTGTGTGTGTGTGTGTGTTTTTAAATATTTCTTCAATTTGTTTTTCAAATAAATTCTACACTTGTTTTTTACCTTACATCCGTGTATAATGCCACCATTCAATAAGTTAGAAATTAAATACTTTGCTAAATAAAAGTTAGCAACAGAAAGTGCACTAACCATCGGGTTCACTTCAATAACAACTCATGAAAATTTCACTGTCTTAGCTGTGCAAGCCTTCCTTTTAAAAGGAAATTTTATCTGTTTTAAGTTTGCTTACCCATTTGTAGTCTCTTTCTCTTTTATTTTTATTTTGCACATTCTTACCTTTTATGATGCATATTTTTCCAGTTTGTCTTACTAAATTTGCTTGCTGCTGCTGCTTTTTTTTTTTTTTTTTTTTTTTGCTGCCTTAAATTTATGCTGTCTTACTGTTTTAAACTTAGTTTGCTACTTGTTTTTAGTTGCCATAGTTGTACATAATGTACTAACTGTGCCAAATTTTTAAGTAACTTCATTTGATTTATATAGAGGGTGGACAGGCTATATATATACTTTCGCCCTTTCTTTCGTCCTAAGGCTGCTGTAGAGGGGGACTGTATATAAGCACTGTATATATGTAATTGTATACATGTGATGTTTTTTTTTCTTTTTAATTACCAAATTTATTTAATGTTCTCTTTCTTTTGCAGCTGTTTTTAACTTGTTATTTTTATGGCTGAGTCTATTTACAGTTAACTGTCAATAGCCAAAAAACGTTAAAATGGCTATTTACAGTTGACTGTAAATAGCCAATAAACGTTAAAACGGCTATTTACAGTTAACTGTCACTAGCCAAAAAAAGTTAAAATGGCTATTTACAGTTGACTGTAAATAACCGTTTTAACGTTTTTTGGCTATTTACAGTCATTTTATTATTTTAAGCGTGACATCAAGGTCATTGCTGGTTGCAGCTCAGTTATAATAAATCATGTCCGGTCGTGCTGGCCCAGGGGTTAAAGCTCTAGATGCGGGTTCGGCCAGTTCAGCCAGATCGTAAATCTATCTCCGGTCTGAAGTGTATTTTATCCTTATAATCATTCGCCTCCTCGCTTCCCACCAGCATCGGTTCAAAAAGCCTGAAATCCTATTAGACAGTTTTCCAGTTTTTATCAAGAGGTCTTCCAGAGAGATAAGAGAGAGAGTTGTCAGTTGATATAGCGGAGGAAAGAATCTTATCCTACCTTTGGACTCCAGCTGTATCATGGAAGCCCTCTGTTAAATAAATGTGAGAAGACATAACTGTATATTAACCATTTTATACTTACATATAACTGTAAATAGCCAAAAATCGTTAATATGGCTATTGACAGTTAACTGTAAATAGCCATTTTAACGTAATTTGGCTATTGACAGTTAACTGTAAATAGCCATTTTAACGTTTTTTGGCTATTTACAGTTAACTGTAAATAGCCACTCCGTATTTTTATACATATGTTTGTCGGGAAATAGCTCATGTGGCTAATGTTATTTGTTATTCTAAATCCGACGGTAAATAAAAATTCTTGAATCTTGAATCTTGTCCCTTTATTTTGTACACTAAACTGCAGAGTACAACAAAAAATAAGAAGTCTGCTAACTTCCAGGAAGATACGTTAATTTTTTTAATGGTTTTCTTCAGATTTTTGTATTTACCACAAATCACCACCTTAAACCCAAAAGAACCAACCAAGAGGCCCTGAATCACTCACCGGAGTAAAACGGTCAAACAAGGGTCATCATTGGAACAGACCTGATAGTTTGAAACTACAGAAATCGGAATACCTTGGCCTCTGTTTCTAAAAATAAATGTTTGGACACCTTTTCTCTCACCTATCATAGCTCTTTTCTTTCTCCCTCTCTCTCTGAGACGACTCGACATAGACTTAAAATACTGGCTAGAAGAGCCGCTAAACCACAAACAACCAAAAGGATCACTACCTGAGTAAATAAAAGCACCGCAGGCACTGCATGATACCCCGCCACTGCTGTGCATCCAACAACGTGGAGCATTCTGACCAGTGTAGATTTAGATCAGGCTGTAAAGCATTTCTTTGAGCTGAGAGACTCTGTTTCCTATTCTATGGTGTTAAACATATCAGTGAAGTTTCATTCAGATATTCCATATAGTATAGGAACTACAAGTCAAAAAACATTTTTCAGATCTATCAAGGGGGAATACTCATTAACTGGAAAGGTAAGAGTGATGGTTCTTCGTCACAATATGTAACCTTTGATGTGAAACATACCTATGAAGTTTCGTTCAGATATTCCATATAGTAAAGGAACTACAGATAAAAAAAACGTTTTTCAGATCAATCAAGGGCGGATAACTCACAAACCGGAAAGATCAGAGTGACAGTTCCTAGTCACTATATGAAGCCTTTGATGTGAAACATATCTGTGAAGTTTTATTCAGATATTCCATATAGAAAGGGAACTACAGGTCAAAAACCATTTTTCGGACCTATCAAGGGCAGATAACTCATGAACTGGAAAGGTAAGAGTGATGGTTCTTTGTCACAGTATGTAACCTTTGATGTGAAACATATCTGTAAAGTTTCATTTAAATATTCCACATAGTAAAGGAACTACGGGTAAAAAACATTTTTTAATTCAATCAAGGGCGGATAACTCACAAACGGGAAAGGTAAGAGTGACGGTTCTTAGTCACAATATGTTACCTTTGATGTGAAACATATCTGTGAAGTTATATTCAGATATTCCATATAGTAAAGGAACAATAGGTCAAAAACCTTTTTTCAGACCTATCAAGGGCGGATAACTCACAAACTGGGAAGGTCAGAGTGACGGTCCTAAGTCACAATATGTAACCTTTGATGTGCAACATATCTGTGAAGTTTCATTCAGATATCATGAACAGTAAAGGAATAACAGGCCAGAAACCATTTTTCCAATACGAAAAAGGGCAGTAACTCCGTTAAAAATGGACGGATTTTGCCCATTAACAATCCCATACCACTCATCGCCGATAACAATATGTATGCAAAATTTGAAAAAATTCCGTGAATAAATACTCAAGTTATCGATCGGAAATGGTGAGCACGGACGGACGGACGGACGGACGGACAGAGAAAGGTATAAAATAATACCCCGCCACTAAAGTGTGGCGGGGTATAAAAAGGTCAAAGGTCACTGGAACAGACCTGATAGTTTGATTGGTTGGCTGTTTTGGGTTTAACGCCTTTGAAACAGTATTTCAGTCTATATCGGGCCGTCTCCCAGAGAAAGAAGAGAGAAATGATAGTGTCCAAACAACCCCATCCACACCTACTGCAAGCACAGTGGGCCCTTGCCCTACTTTTATCCAAAATAAGATGGACGCCCCGGCACTGGAAGTCGTTATATAGCCACCACCATCGCATGATCACCACCCCCGGACAGTTTGAATCTGTAGAAATAAGAAATACCTTGGACTCTACTGCTACAATATGTTCGTGTACTCATTTATTTGACTGTATTTATAAACGTTAGCACTAACATATTCCACAAGTTCCATGAATTCTTATATTTAAGCATTTTCCCGTACAAAAGCACCACCAGAAAGCAAATTTGACATTGCTGTAAAATTGTCAAGGTTAACTGAAAATGTTTGGCACAAGTCTTCCAAACTTTCCTTGAAATCAAATGCGCTGACATGTGCTTATATTTGACTTTGCCGTATTCCGCGGAACGTTTTTCCACACCTGCTTGAACCTTCAGATTAAGAACTTAATGAAAGTATCAGTCTGACTCATATTTGGTCAAATTCATTTGTTATTTCATGACATATTGTCTGTTTCATATCGCTATTTTTAGTAACAGCTGATGGCAGCCATTTGGATGGTCAGTCTGCGAAAAAGTGAAATACATATAGCTTCGTGCGAGGATTATTCAGATGCAAATATGGTCCGAATTCATTCAGAAGTTCTTGAGAAGTGCCATTTTCGTATTTTTGTTATTTTCAGTAACGACAGCTGACAGTCATCTTGGATGCCCATAAATTTGAAAAACTCGATTTTTGGATCATTCTGATTGCATTTGACGAAAATGTTTTCAGCGATTCTTGAGATATCAGCATTTTGACAAAACTGAACTCTTGAAAAAGAAGTAGGTCACCTAATTCTCTATAGTTTTTTTTTTTGATTTTCATAACTCTAAAAACAAAGGTTTCATTAATGTTCCATGCAATATTTCAACCAAATATACACTGAAGTGGTCATGAAGAAAAAGTTGATTCTATTGGTTTCGCTATTTTTAGTAATGGTGGCCGTCTTGGATTCTCGACCATGCTGAATTTCATCCTTCTAAAGCCCTGCAGTCTGGCCATGCTGCATGTGAAATTTGAGAACCATGGGTGCATTGATTGAAGAGAATAAGTCATTTGAATGGACTTAAATGCTAGGGTCTAGGTAAATTATATTCGGGTCGACATAAATTGTAAACAGTCACTGTGACCTAATTCTGCTACAGATATTTCCATTTTAAAATTCAGAGCACCAAGGTTCCACTTATGTTCCATGCAAAATTTCAGCCAGATATACCAAGTGATTCTGTAGAAAAATTTGATTTTATTGGTCTTGCTATTTTTAGTTACGACGGCCATCTTGGATTATCGACCATGCTAAGTTTTCCATTCTGAAGGCCTGCAGTCTGATTATGCTGCATTTGAAATTTGAGGACCATGGGCGCAGTTGTTTAAGAGAAGACACCTTTTGAATGGACTTAGATGCTAGGGTCGACGTAAATTGTGAATGGACGAGCTGACGAACGGTAAAACCGGATTCATATATCGCACCTTGTTAGAGCAGGTGCGACAGGAAGGTCAAAATCAACCCAAGTTCAACAATTGGAAAATCCCGACAGTACTCGGGTACCCGATATAATATTGTCATTTCAAAAGGTTTCAGAATTCCCTAAAAGTTAATCAGGTAGTCTACTCCTCAGTACCATTCAGTATACCAAATGTCAAGGCAACAGCTGAAATTATTTTTGAGATATCTTGCTAGCAAAATAGGCATCTCAACCTATGATGTGGAAAATTAAAAAATGGAATTTACTGCAATCCAAAAATATGGAAAGTAGTTATATATTTGGTTATCAACTTAACAGACAGTCAGACTGAGATTTGTAGTTGTATGTTTTGTATTAGCCTGTACAAATTCGATAGCAATTTTGAGCTAGATATCTGATAAGTTTTGTGGCCTGTGGGCCTCTTGTTTAATTTCATAAGTTTATTCAGAGACTGATTAGTATCAAATGGGGGTCCAAATAAATAAAAGGCGATGATCTAGAATATGAGTCTAAACCAATGAAGAATTTCTATCATCATCTTATGACAAAATGCAAATAAGTATGCAACCTGTTGATTTAAACTGTGTTTTGGCAAAAGGGCGACTTATAACTAATCCTAACTCAGGAGATACTTTGTTCATTTTAAGCAGTTGGTTTTGTTCTGGTTTATGAGTGCGTTGACTGAAGATTTAGCTGCGAGGCGATAGCACTCAGGTAAAAGAAAACCACTCACTATTAATGATTACGACTCCGTTATCTCAAGCCATTTTAGCATCCCGAGTGGATAGTGCTACGGAATATTGTGTTTGTTGGGTGTATATTCCTTAAATCTTACCATATATAGTATTTGATGTGTTACGAGTACAATCATACAGTCGCCAAATCACAAGCTCGTGTGTGCTCTCCTAAGCCTAATAGGCTACCATACAATACTGTGTGTTGCAGGACAAAGTATGAAATGAGCCGCGACGTGAGAAAACCAACAATGTGGTTATGCGCCCAGCGCAGACTCAGATCAGCCTGGGCATCCGCCCAGTCTGATCAGAGTCGTCGCTGTCCGCACAGAGGTATCTTGGACCCTTAGCTACCCTTTGAGCACTTAACAATGAGTCTGACCAAACTGGGCAAATGCCCAGGCTGATCTGAGTCTGCGCTGGGCGCACAACCACATTGTTGGTTTTCTCGTGTCGCGGCTCAAATAATGTATGCTGCTTCGTACAGTATGCAGTGGCATAATTGTAACGGTCATCGAATTACTCAGTTGGATGACAATGTGTCAGCGACATTAATATGTACTATCATTCATACAGCCGTCATGTGCAACACCCCCTTCCATTTATAGGAACATGTTATAATGATAATTTGCAGATACATTGAATTTTGTCACATTAAGGTTTATGGATATACCTATAAGTTTCCGCCGTTTTTGCATAGGGCGACAAATTTAATGACTTTTTTTTTTTTTTGCTGCACTGACGACAAAGCCATTCCAAAAGGGGTCTAGAGAAAATTCTTTCCTTTAAAAATTGACTTCAATTGAGAAGGGATGCAAAAATAAAAATGGCTGATTTGCTCCCCCTTGAAGTGTACCCGTTAACAATAAATGAGTACGTCATCAACACTGACTGAATCATTTAACGGCTACTGAATTTTCATAAGCGGCGAATCTTCCTGCAGTATCACCAAAACCAAATGACTAATAATACGAAAGTGTACATTGTGAGATAGTTCACACCCCGTCCAATCGAAACGCCGGAAAAGTGGTACGAACGCCGGATATGCGGTATTTTCACGCCGAATTGTGGTCTTTTTGTCAGAATCGCCGCCATTAAATTTGACTGCGGGTTACAAAAGTCGGATTAATTAATAGTTAAAAACAGTAAGTGAGTATACAGAATTAGCCTATCTGGATCTACATAGATTTTACTAACTGTTGAGACTTCATTTAGTTTAGAAACTATGTTTGTTTGTCGTAACATTCAAAGTGATTTTTGTCTTATATGTTCGGACTTTCGCTTAGACTTTATTCACGTCCTCAAGTTTCGTACCTTTTTAATTTTCATTGAAAAGGGTCACAATTTGGCTAAAGCAGAATTTTAAACATCCTCAAACCATTATCGGGAACCGAGTGATGCATTTTCCACGGAGGAAACGGAATTGGAGGAACCGTCACAAAAAATGAAAGTAACGCCGGATAAAATGGTATTAGTTTCTTTTGAAACTGCTTATTTTTTCCATTAGAAAAACAAATGTGTATACAATCAGCACATCTTTATAGTCTGGTCACTCATCCCTGCTCGCATGCAATATCTACGAATCCTAGTGAGAGGCGAAGATTGATCTGTGCTGATGGATGAATGAATTGATGGATGAATTATTTGGGGATTTACGGTCTTTTATCATGTAGGGTCAATAGGGTTACTAAGTAACCCAGGGGCGCAAAGGCTAGAGAAGAACAGAATTGAATCCTTGTTCGGAGGCAATTTAAATCAAAGGTGTTAACCCATTGTCCAAAACGACCTGACTCTGAAAATGCAGATGTTCATATGTTGTAAGACCTATTGTTTCTTGACAAGCCATCTAATGACAAAGCCAAATGGGCCACGGATGCTATCCACGGCACCTCCAACTGATACTATTCGAAAATAGTCCCACTGGACAAAAACCAATCAAAGTGGTGACGTTGAATCAACGTTGAATCAGTGCTGATCATATTCAACGATGTGTTCTGCTAGGGTGAAATATATCCATTCACAAATGCTTATGTATTGTGTATGAAGGTAAAAACTCAATTAAACAAACTTTATTCATAACGTCTTTTATCCTAAATATTGGGCTAATATCCGGGAACGAATTATTTTATTTAATATATATTTACCTAAATATTGGGACACCAACTGGGCACAAAACGTTAAATCAACATTCAACTGGCGTCATGACTGACCCAGCATTGTTTTAATGCTTCAATGTTCTGTGCCTGCTGGGACACATAAATTCAGTATCCTAAAATTCGAACAAATTAGATTTTACCATCAACAAAACAGTGTAGATTCTGATCGGGCTAATGCTTTGAACTTGGTCGACACTGTTTGCTCCGGTGCTTCTGTCGTCATGACATTGAATTGATGTTGATTTAACGTTGTTTCGCTTTTGTGTGCCTAGTGGGAATACTTTGGGTCAAAAGGCAACACCAAGAAACCCCTGACACAGCAGTCTAATCGAAAATGAAACAAACACGACTTACCTGTATAACCGTTACTACACATCCGTATCCTTGCGATTTGAGAAAAGACAGGTTATATACATGTATATATGAATATTGATTATATTTACAAATAACAAAATAACATGTAAATTAATGCATAATTCTATAAAAATGAGAAAGCAACTATGTGTACGTGGCTGGGTTCCAATGAAAATGAAAGTATACCAGCACATAAGCTGTGGGCTCCAGTTAGGCAGCCTACTAATTCTGGGTTCCAGAAACACAGTGACACAAGGGCCAACTCGTACAGCTCAAATAGTATGACAGCAAAATATAGCAGCCTCATCTTATACTTACAAGGGAAAGTATTCTTACATTGTGTCCCATGTCATTTGCTGTCTTTTAGAAAAGTAGTCATTCTCTTACCAAGTTTAGTTTTATATACCACCGTTAAGACATTTTGCTTGCATTATTGCTAAAAACATTCAGAATCGAACATAGCATCAAATGTAATAATGACAACTTTTGATTTGGCGTTCATTTTTCACAATGTTATAGGCAGGTTTACAGACTTAGAGCAGCAGCTACTAAAATGGTCTGAGGAACGTCAATACTACTACATCTTACACCTGGAAATATGCTGATTGTGTATTTATTTATTTGTCTAATGGAAAAAATAAGCACTTTCCAAAGAAAGTGATACCAGCTTATCCGGCGTTATTTTTAATTTTAAAGACTGTGCTTCCAGTTCGGTTTCCTCGGTGGAAAATACAACACTCGGTTCCCGATAATGGTATGAGGATGTTTACAATTCTACTTTAGCCAACTCATTGTGACCCTTTTCAATGAAAATTAAGAAAGTACGAAACTTGAGGACGTGAATAAGGTCTAAGCGAAAGGCCGAACATATAAGACAAACATCACTTTGAATGTTACGACAAACAAACGTAGTTTCTAAACTAAATGAAGTCTCGACAGTTAGTAAAATCTGTGTAGATCCAGACAGGCTAATTCGTTATACTCACTTACCGTTTTTAACTATTAATTCATCCGACTTTTGTAACCCGCTGTCAAATTTAATGGCGGCGATTCTGACGAAAAGACCGCAATTCGGCGTGAAAATACCGCATATCCGGCGTTCGTACCATTTTTTCGGCGTTTCGATTGGACGGGGTGGTTCAGAAACCTGTAAATCCCCTTGCAGCGATCCCTTTCTATGAGTCTTAAGTCTGGATCTTTCCCTTCGACCATATGACGCAAGAGGCCGAACTTTCCAAATGACACTGGCGGTCTCTTCCGTCGGAAGCCATAATAAGCGGAAATTTTGTCTTAATTATTATTCAATGACAATATTGTCTTTAAAGTACAGTAGTTCAATTGGTGGAGTAACGTCCCAAACAAGGTACCTTGGGATATGTTTGAACATTCATCACCCAAATTAGCTTGTGAGATGCACATGCTGATCAGTCCTCACTCTTTGCTATATCAATGTAGATTCGAACATGAAAATGTCTGACTGTGCCGATTTATCTTAGCTCTGACATCACATTTTCTCGCGGCGAGTGCATTTATGAGTATATCTAGCCAAAAACACATCTTCACTTTCAGATGAATCAGACTCTCCTCAGATTTTTTTAATCAACGTCATCTTTATCATCAATACCACATTCATCATCGTATGTATTTTTAACGCTTTCATACCCAGCAATATAAGTATCGTAGTAAGCGCTGTGAGACTTGAAACCATTACTCTCTCAACAGATCAAATTCTTGACACACGGAAGTACCCTCACTCCATCTTTCATACAAATGGCAATTTCTAACAGATTCTCTGTCAACCAATTTACTGTCAGTTGTGTCCATGAAAACAGCACTACCTTGAATGCACTCGTCTAGTTCGGAGCTATGGGGATCTATCTAGCTATTGTCCGACATATCAGACAGACTGAAGGTTTCTGACATTTTATTGCATTTATCACCAAAGCCAACTTTCTCTAGAGCTAAGTACAGCTTACCGGTGTATACACCATTTGATAAACTTAAAAAAAGACTCCGAGCTGCTCTCTCTGATAATTTCTGTTGTTTTTGATCTCTCTTTAAGGTTAAAACTAGTCTTTAATCTTCAGTGTAGCACATGTGTAACAACCTTCTACATTAGCCATTGTGAAAAGACAGGGTTCCTCATCTACAGTCAACATTATAAGAACAAAATGACAGTCTGCTTTACAATCAGTTTGTAGTGTTCCATGGAGACGTTCTGAAACATGAATGTAACTTGATTCTTCCTTAGATATGTTATTAAAAGTCAAATGTCCAAGCTCTCCATTTTAATGATATTCATGTACACATCCTCATATTTTTGAACAAGGGAATCACGATGGTATGAGTCCCGCAGTATAGGTGCTACAGACATTGTTTCAAATATTGCCATACAGGAAATGGCTATACACTGGCACCCATTTCCACTAAACTGTTTGTGTCCTTAATGAGCTGTTGCTCGTATAATTACCATGAATTTGATCCTGAAAGATGAGGAATTGGAGTGTCTTTAGAATCCGCCTGCCAAGAAATCTAAAATTCTACTCTAGCCATGTTCTTACCCTAACCTTAGCCAAAAATGGTGATTAAACCCTAATCTAATCCTAAACTAACCCAACATAGCTTCCAAATGCAGGATGCTACCTTAGCAAACAGAAATGTAGTGACGGACAGATTCTCAAGTCTAACATTTGGAATCGAGTTCTAAATGTCAAAAAATGAGTGTAATTGGTTTTATCAAGAGTATAAAAGAATGTTGGTGACACCATACATGTATTTCAAATTTTGTACCTCACATTATACTGCATATTTATCTCTGCGAACTTCCAAAATAAAGTGCATTTGGGGTATGAGGTCATAATGAATTGTGAGGAATAAAGTCACTGTCAGTCTTACGTCATTGAGGGTTTTAGGGTAACTATTGTAGTTATACTAATAAATGTCTTCCCACCACCCCCGATTTCCTTCATCTTTTCTGTGAAAAGGTGGTAATTTCCCATCAAGACTGACTTCAGACCATGAAAATGTTACTTATTGTTTGCCCCAAGAGAGTCATTTTTATGCATGAATTGCAATGCCCCTGTAATGTTTGGTAGAAAAATATATTAAATTTGTATCTAAAAATTTATTTCCTGAATAAAAGTGTTATGCATGGGTTAATAGGATTAAGCCTGGGTCATAACTGGTCCAGATCGGTCTCTTTGAGCTATTCTATGGCTGAAAAAAGTCACTTCCATTTCTGAGAATGATATACTACGATATATGGGACGTGTCCAGGTGATATGATCTACCGGTGGTCTTAATTTATACAGTCAACCCAGTCATACCTGTTACAGACTATCAAAATACATTTATAAAGAATTTGAAGAATTACATTTTTCCTGAAGTTTAGATTAAAGCATGTACAATCTTCCCTCACTGTTTACATATTTGCACTCAACATGGAAACCACCCTTTGCACGCGCTAAGCTGATGACGTAATATGATCTACCGGTGCAAACAAAAATGAGTGCAGAAATCGTGAAGTTGACTCTACCAAATACGGAAATAATGTGATATACGTGTACTTCTTCAAAAACACCGGACAATTATATGAACAGAAGTTGGCGCTGATGACATAGTTGGCAATAATATAATTAATTTTATTATTTTCTGATGCAAAGACTTTGCGTATGTATTTAATAACTGAAACATATAATTCTTGACGAAAAATCAAAACGAATACGACTCATACATCCTAGTTACACTAAATTTACGAACAGAAACTCGTTTGGCTATTTCGGAAGGTAGCAGGAGTTACCGTCCCGACATGACCATAGCTGTTTACCGTGGACGTTAAACAATAACACAATAGGTAGCAGGAGTCTTCATCTCTAGTTGTTGGAAAGAAAAGGATGTAAGAAAGTACTGCAACAGATCTTGAACGAAAAATAAAAAATAAAACCAATGATAAATACTTACCAAGATGTACTTTTCACTCACTATCAGCATACACGCTATAAGATTAAGGTTTGAAAGTATTAAGCTGGTTTTACAGGCAAATAAATATTGGTGTTTCTAAAATTAATCTTGAGTATAGGGGGTTTTGTGAGTTTGTGCCTAGAGTTTGCTTCAAAGTACTGGAAAAAGCCAGAGCAAGCAGTGCTTGAAAATGACAAAGTCTGAACAAGCAGTGTCAACTTAAATCAGACTACATTTTTTCTGACCAAAGTCTTGACCTTTTGCCGAGTTTCTATATATAATACTCAAAGTTTGCTAAGCACTAAATATTTTTAGAGTTTGCACGAGATATAGTTGTATTTCTAAAAATCATGTTAAACACAGTAAAATCGTGAACATTTTTGTATACAACATTAAAGAAATGACTAATTAAAATGTAGAAAAACATCATAAGAATATTAGAACTATAATATAAACTATGTACACATATATTCTTGTGCTTAGCAGACTTTGAGTAGTATATATACATTCAAGAGATGCCATCCTTGTGTCTCGAAATCCGATTTATTTCGAGTAGATTTAATTCGTGCACATGCATATATCGAAGTTAATTGTCATATGTAATATGCAGTGTGGGTGAATTAAAACAGCACCTTGACCTTCTGCTTACAAGAGATCTGATGGATTATTTTAAGGGTATACCAGCTTTTACGACCACCTTTTTAGAACGATGAGCCTGGAAAAGATAGAGGTATTTCTGTGGTTTGTAAAAGTTTTATGATATCAGTCATTCGATGCTCCATTGCGCCAAATTTATTCATTACTTTAGCGATGTCACGATTTAAACATCTATTGTAAATTAAACTTCCGCATTCTTGACATACTGTGACAGTGACCTAAAATGAAAATATGTCATAATCATACAATTAAACTAATACTCACCCTACGACTCGATTCAACTGATAAGGTGTACGGGAAGACTGTCATGTTTTCCCACATCTTTTCTTCAAGTAAACCAACGTTTATGGCTTCCTGTTTGATGTCCCGGTAGACCAAGCTCTCCCAAAATGGGGTCTACTCTAAAAAGACCGAATTTGCTCCTAGTGGACAGAGTGATTCCTAACTACTCTTCTGCAGTTGATAGGCTATAATCACGATTCAATTGTCATTACTTATAAACGGGTCGTTCAAGATCAGGTGTCCATAGTTACACTAAGGTGAAAAAATAACATTTAAAAAAACCCTGAAAATTCGATTAAAACTTTGTTGTACATGTTCCATACATCATACAAATGTTCTGAAAATTTCATGAATTACATTTTAGCCGCTTTCACAAAATTTCCTTTTGAAGCTACACACCTATCAGCTGTCACGGACTCTACAAAATTGTTTTATACATAATTACCAGGACTAAAAAGTACCTTAAAGAGATTAGTCATCAAATTTAATGCTTTTGATATTGAAACTATTGTAGGGGCGGGTGCTAAAATAGATCTGACCTCAACTGAATTGAATTTTTGACAGTTTAATAGCGAGAATTAAATGATAATGAACAAAATCTGCACTCTTGAAAAAGCAATTTGATTTTGTTAATAACTTTGCAGTGTAGGCTAAATCGTATGTTTGTTTCTAAAACTTACTACCATATCTATAAGCAACCGGCATTGTTGTGGATATAGTTGCCTCTGGATCGACAGTTATCACTTTTTTGTGACGACCTCATTAGCGTCACGGACACTATAAACATCTGTGAGTTCTGTGCAAAGGTATTTGTACATTTTAAAAGTAATTTAAAAGCTCAATAGCTCTGCTGTGTGCAGTTTTTACTTCAGTCAGGTCAATCAAATATGTTCACTTCCACTTATAAGTTCAGGACCTGGTAAACAGAAGCTAATACCTAATATCACAGCCGAAATATCAACACAGGGTTGTAATTAGCAATTAACTGTATACAATTTTAAGCTCCTGTAGTCAAATTTTTTTCTCAGGATGGTGTTTTCATGATTTTATTCATTGTTCGAAATGTGTTTGCATTTTTGCTCCAACGGTTCAGATTATTATGCGGCGTTACATGTATGAAAAAATCTCATTTCAATTAAGATTGCCAGGAAACTTGTTTTGCCTAAAATCAAGTTAATTATTTATGAAATTTTATTGTCATAATGAATAAATTTCATGTCTAATCACTTCGAAACATTAGATTATACTTGCATACTGAAATGGCCAGCTGATTATGTAGGGTCCTTGACGCTACCTAGGTTAATGCAAAGGAAGGACAAGATTTTGGTGTCATTTTTGACCATTACTTCATACACTATTATACCGTTACTTTTATATAACAAACTGTTCTCACCACTCTATAGTGATGTCAAGATATTTGTCACGGACCCTACAACCGTCACGGACACTACATGTTCATACATTTGTATTTTGATTCCAAATATCTGAAGTACTTTTCTGTTTTGATGCTTCATAATAGGCATCATTACAGCCGTACAGGAGTATGACATTATGATGAAACCAGAATCATATATCAGTCTTGACTGTCGCTGACTCTACAGAAATTTGGCTAAATTGTAAAGTCTGATTTTGAGCCCCTGGTATTTTAATTTCGAAGTTATGGGAGATCCAGTAACTATGTAAATGAAAAGATTTATATTACCTAATTTCAAAACTGTTATTTTGGATAAATGAATTTGTTGTTCTTACATCAAAATCTCTAGCTCTTTATTACTAATGGTTCAAAACAGAAAATGAAAAGAATGTGTGGTTTGAATCAAATTGCCATAACTCTAGTTTCATTATTCCGATTTCTTTCATTCAGAAAAGTGATTACTCTTAAACTGATGTCCTTAAAATTAAGCAAGTTTCTGTGCTTCTTAATAGAATATTTCTTAAATAAAGCATAAAATCGTTGCAAATTTTAATTGAAAACATATAACGCTGAAAAACGCCATTTTTTTACCACAACAGCTGCCAGTATAAATTCTAGCATAGCAGGACCAAAATGGACAACCGAGTTTAAGGGCATAAAAATAATCTCTCTAACTGCTCTCTTATTAGAGATATGACGTGGACACCTGATCTTGACCGACCCGACAGTGCTGTTTTGCTTTAAATTTCCTATTTTGATATATCACTCATTTAAACTACTGATATTACAAAATCGAATAAGTGATATAAAATATGTGCGATTTATTGATATCACAAAATCGTGATGTAACAAAATAGTAGTGATACAAGAAAATCGATTTTGTGGCATAACTAAATCAACCGGGTTTTCGATAAGGTGATATCACAAAATCCCATTAGTGATATCACAAAAGATCATCCACTTTTTGATATCATAAAATATATTTTGTCATATCCTTCAATCGACTTTGTGATATCACAAATTATCGATTCCTATTTAGTGATATCACTTAATCGAATCATTGATGTCACACAAAAATTAGTAATATCACAAAATAATATATCATATATTGGTAATAGTGTTGTCACTAAATCGATTTACTGATATCACAGAAAGATAAGAGATACATATTCGAAATGGTGATATCACAATATTGATAAAGTCATATCACAAAAGTGAGATTTATAATTAAACGGTACCTCGCGATGCCGTTTTACTATGATTTCCTTGTTTTATGACATCAGATATTGAAATTAATGATATCGAAAAAAAATCTAATTAGCGATATCACAAAATATGTACGAATAATTGATATCACAAAATAAATAATTGACATCACAAATTGTTAACGCTTTTCCCATTGAGCGTATTGGAAATGGCATCGTGTGAAAATGAAGATTTTTTTTCTTTACTCGTTAATTATCGCGGATTAAAACATGTGATGTCGGGCAGATACGAATATTAATTCACTGCGGCCGTCATGAATTAATATTTCGTGATCTGCCCTTCATGAACATCGCGGATTAAAACATGTGATGTCGGGCAGATACGAATATTAATTCACTGCGGCCGTCATGAATTAATATTTCGTGATCTGCCCTTCATGAACATGTGCTAATCTGCAATAATTCACCGGTAAGGAAAAATTATTTCGATTCTAACATTATAGACGATCGAATTTCATGGATATTGCGGCGTTTTCTAATGGATTCTTTTGAGGCGGACGCCGCCAGAAATTTTAAAAATGTTTACATTTGACGTCATCAAGGCGCGAAGGCGAGCGTTAACAACGTGATTTATCACAAATTTTACACGACGCCGCTTCCTATACGCTTAACGGGGAAAACGTTACGTCATGTTCGATTTTGTGATTACACACGTTTCTAACTTCGCAGCGTGAAACTTTAACGCCTTCATAACGCCATATGTAAACATGTACATCTGTCAACGTCTGACCCAAAATAGTTCTTTGGAAAACGTCGCAATATCCTTACATGTTCGTTCCATATAATGTTAGAATCGAAATGATTTTTCCTTATCAATAAATTTTCGCTGATTAACATGTGTTGTCGGGCCGATACGAATATTAATTCACTGGCTTCTCCGTCGTAAATTAGTATTTCGTGATCTGCCATCCAATAACATGTGTTAATCAGCGATAATTTATAGGTAAGGAAAAACTTTTTCTTAATTCAATTCAAACTCTTTTCGCTTGTCATATCTCATGGTGTCGTAAACAGATAAGAAAGGAGGGATTATTGTTTTAGTGGATATCTATACTGCACCTTGTTAAAAAGGTGCGATAAAGATACCACAAATTTCATTTTGTGATATCACTTATTCGTTCCCATTTAGTGATAACACTAAATCGATTTACGTAAATCTCTTACATACTGATAATACTAAGTGACAACAGCAAAGGAAAAATAAAAGAAGTCCCACATCCTGTTGGCATGTCGATTTGTAGGAAAGTTTTTAACGCATAAAAAGGCTGAGTAGAAATTCTTTTCAATTTAATTTCATTCCTTCATTCTGTCAATTCTATTTTCACTCAAATATGCTAAACCACCAACCGCAATTGTCCGTGCTTTTTCCCCCGATTTCACTTGAACCAACGGTAATCACAGGGTATAATCGATTCCGCTAATTTTCGCTTCCTGCAGAGACTGTACATCATATTTGGTTTCCGCCGAGACTGTCCGCGAACTCTTGCTTCCTGCCGAGACTTCTGTACATGATAAATGGCTTCCTGCAGAGACTGTCCGCGTGATTCTGCTTCCTGCCGAGGCTCTCGCTCTCGGCAGGAAGCAGAATCACGCGGACAGTCTCGGCAGAAAGCCAATTTTCGAGGACAGTAGTCTCTGCAGGACAGTCTCGGCGGAAGCCAAATATGATGCACAGTCTCTGCAGGAAGCAAAAAATTGGCGGAATCGATTATACCCTGTGGTAATGATTTCTTCAAACAATAACACAAAATAAGGAAAAGTACAGCTAGGGCAAACAAAGCAGTTTAAATTTGGTTGGTTGGTTGTTTGGATTTAACGGCCCTTTGATACAGTATTTCAGTCTATATCGGGCCGTTTCCAAGAGAAAGGGAGACGGACAGCAGAAATGATGAGAGAAAAATAGCCCCACTCGCACCTACTGCAAGTACAGTAGACTTTGCCTTACTATATACTATCCAAATTAGTAGGACGCCCCAGCAGTGAAAGTTACTCTGCACCATCGCCAGACCCGACCATAATGCGAGTAGTTTAAAAGCATAGTGATCAGGGTTCGAGGTTTTAAGATTTGAGAGTTATTTCCAGTCAGTGTTCTTTATTTTGAGTTTGAGACTGTACTCAAGTTTTATAACCTCGGGGCCAGAAACTGGTAAATCAAATTCCACACCCCAACAGCACCAAAAGGGAAGGAGTATCTTGAAGTAGCAACAAAACTACTAATATGATACGAGCGATTAACACGGTTAGTCTACTGCCGGGCCGGGTAGCGCAATCGGTAGGGAACCTGACTCGTAAGTCAGAGGTCCTGGGTTCGAATCCCGGTCTGGCCACATACTTTCGTTTCTCCTTCCGCTGATTCAAGAAGGGCAGTTGTCAGTTACTGGCGAAAGTATGTGCACTTAGTACTGGTTAACCGCTTAGGAGGTCTAAGCCTGCCCAGGAATAGTGTGGTTAGGTTAACTGACCGTCCCGACATGACCTTAGTTGTTTACCGTGGACGTTAAGCATCAAATCAACCAACCAACCAACGGTTAGTCTACTCGGTTACAACGGTCATGGAATCTGGACGATTTTTGTAAGGGAGCCTTACAGGTTTTCGATACGCCATCTTTACGATTAGTACAGGATTGACGCACATGGCCAAAACAAAGAGACATTAGTGACACTATCATGACGGCATCATGTTTTATTCTTTAAAAGAGTTCAAACGAGTCGAAAGACACGTATTTATAACTTGCTTGATGTGTTTTGCATGTTTTTAGCTCACCGGAGCCTAAAGAGCTATTGTGATCACCAAGTGTCCGTCGTCCGTCGTGCGTCGTGCGTCGTCCGTCGTCAACAATTTGCTTTAAATGACATCTTCTCTGAAACCGCTGGGCCTAGGGCTTTGATATTTGGTATGAAGCATTGTCTAGTGGACCTCTACCAAGTTTGTTCAAATGGTGGCCCCAGGGTCCAAAATGGCCCTGGGGCAGGGGGTCTTGGGTTCTAAACTAAAAAATACTTAAAAATCTTCTTCTCCAGAACCGCATGGCTCAGATGCTTGAAATTTGGTATGTAACATTGCCTAGTGGTCCTCTACCAAGTTTGTTCAAATGGTGGCCCCAGGGTCCAAAATGGCCCTGGGGCAGGGGGTCTTGGGTTCGAAACTAAAAAATACTTAAAAATCTTCTTCTCCAGAACTGCTTGGCTCAGATGCTTGAAACTTGGTATGTACCATTGCCTAGTGGTCCTCTACCAAGTTTGTTCAAATGGTGGCACCAGGGTCAAAAATGGCCCTGCCGCAGGGGGTCTTGGGTTTGAAACTAAAAGATACTTAAAAATCTTCTTCTCCAGAACTGCTTGGCTCAGAGGCTTGAAATTTGGTATGAAGCATTGTCTAGTGGTGCTCTACCAAGTTTGTTCATATGGTGGCCCCAGGGTCCAAAATTGCCATGGGGCAGGGGGTCTTGGGTTCGAAACTTAAAAATACTTAAAAAACTTCTTCTCCAGAACTGCTTGGCTCAGATGCTTGAAATTTGGTATGGAACATTGCCTAGTGGTCCTTTACCAAGTTTGTTTAAATGGTGGCCCCAGGGTCCAAATTGGCCCTGGGGCAGGGGGTCTTGGGTTTCGGAACCAAAAAATACTTAAAAATCATCTACTTCAGAACCGCAAGGCTCAGCTGCTTGCAATTTGGTATGTAGCATTGTCTAGTGGTCCTCTACCAAATTTGTTCAAATGGTGGCCCCAGGGTCCAAAATGGCCCTGGGGCAGGGGTTCTTTGGTTCGAAACTAAAAAATACTTAAAAATCTTCTTCACCAGAACTGCTTGCCTCAGATGCTTGAAATTAGGTATGTTACATTGCCTAGTGGCCCTCTACCAAGTTTGTTCAAATGGTGGCCCCAGGGTCCAAAATGGCCCCGGGGCAGGGAGTCCCAGGCTTGAACCATAGAAATACATAGAAAATTTTTAAAAAATCATCTACTTCAGAACCGCAAGGCTCAGATGCTTGACATTTTGTATGTAGCTTTGCCTAGTGGTCTTTTACCAAGTTTGTTCAAATGATGACCCCAGGGTCTACAATGGCCCCACCCTAGGGGTCCTGGGTATGAACCATAGAAAAATATTCAAAAATCTTCTTCTTCAGAACCACTTGGCTCAGATGCTTGAAATTTAGTATGTAGCATTGCCTAGTGGTCCTTTACCAAAATTATTCAAATGATGGCCACAGGGTCCAAAATGGCCCTGCCCCAGGGGGTCCAGGGTGTGAACCATGGCAATACATAGAAAATATTCAAAAATCTTCTTCAAAACCATTTGAAAGTGGTTGCAAACTATCAGGTTTGTTAAATGATGACCCTTGTTTGACCTTTAACCTTTTTGGTCAGGTGAGCGATTCAGGGCCTCTTGGCCCTCTTGTTATTCATTTTAATGGCCAACGAGCGAGTAGTAAGTTTTCTCCGTCTTTTCTCCTTTTCATGAATACTTTGGGTTTTACACTCTTTTGTTTGTAAAGCACGATAATGTAGTCGCAAAAGTATCCATTCTGAAAATACAGAGTGATTTTCGATCATGGTAGTGTTACTGAATCTTCACGATACGGCTACGGAGTATTGACAATTGCTTTTTTCTGGTTACGAACTGTTGCAGATTTGAGCCGCGACACGACAAAACCAACAATGTGGTTGTGCGCCCAGCGCAGACTCAGATCAGCCTGGGCATCCGCCCAGTCTGATCAGAATCTTCGCTGTCCGCATGGAGGTAGCTTAGACCCTTAGCTACCCTTTGAGCACTTAACGAAGACTCTGATCAGACTGGGTGGATGCCCAGACTGATCTGAGTCTGCGCTGGGCGCACAACCACATTGTTGGTTTTCTCGTGTCGCGGCTCTATTGCCGATTTGTTTCTTAACTTTATGTTGCAGGATCAAGCCATAAGGTGCGAATTATGTCGCGAAAGATTTGCGATAATTACTGACGGAATCGGACACATGCTGAGAGATTATCCTAACGAAAAAGCGTCTATCTTGTGTCTCTCCGATACCAAACATACTATCAAAGTACGACCTTGTACGTTTAATTTACGTGGTGAGAATATTCATTGTGTGACATCGACCAACTATATTTTGATGAAACTACAAAAAAGTTGTATGTGCCGGTCACTACAGGAACCAAAAGTCCTCTCCCGAAAGTTTATCGGATTAATCATACCCAACAAAGCATGTGCTTAATCTGATTTTCTAAGATATCAGTGCACAAGACGAGCATTGGATTCCCGTGACCGTAGAGCAGGAGAACCTGCAGAAACTCTTGAGAAAGTTGCAAAACCGTCTGCCAACTGTAGCGGAACACTTGATGGAATAAGGCAGGTTATATGACTGGGTTACCTTTTTCACTCTCGTTTCAGAGGGCAGTCAGTGTCAGTGTTGACAACCTGGCAATATGGAAGTATAAGCCACATGTCTCTTACAGGTTCCAGCTGGAAAAAGTCCATTATTTCTGGATGTTATTAGATTTAGTCAGACCTGTGTGGCTTGGCATACTGTAAAATATGGTATGGTATGATGGATTGGTATGTGGTATGGTATGAAAATCCTATACCATACCACATACCATACCAAACGGCCATACCAAAAGTATTATTTTGGCATTATACCCATCATTATCAAATGCATGACAACAATGTTAACAAGATCACCTCTGGGTGATCTTGTTAACATTGTTGTCAAGCATTTGATAGTGATGTGTGTAATGCTTATATAAAGGTGATCTTGTTAACATTGTTGTCAAGCATTTGATAATGATGGGTATAATGCTTTTATCAAGGCCAGTCTGCTATTGACTTTCAGAGACTACAGATCTAGAAGAAAATACAGGCTAATAATACTTTTGGTATGGCCGTTTGGTATGGTATGTGGTATGGTATGGGATTGTCATACAAATACACATACCAATCCATCATACCATACCATATTTTACAGTATGCCGTGTGGCTTGCAATGTTCCATGCTAAATTTATTCGTTTTATCGGCGGAACGAAAGGTTTAGGTGAACTGAATAGTGAAAAAGATAAGAAGATGAGATCTAGAAGAGATGTGATCTACAGCCTGGTTTATCGCTGGTATGCCATGGTATCAGAACTCTGAGAGAAGAAAAGAAAGCTTTAGAAACAGAACGCGAGAAACCGAGCGGAACGGTCTTTTGTTCAGAAATATTGGTTTCCTACATGAGGAACGATGTATCATCTTCAAATGAGATGCCCATATTTGTCAAGATTCCGTAGCAATATCTGGAAGACTCCGTAACATAAGATTCATAATCATCAAGAGTTCGTAGCTTAACATATATACAATCAAGAACCGGTTACATCCTCGAAAATCGGATTATCATCCACAAACGAAGGTTTTGGACATTGTGTCTTTACTTCCATAGAATTTTATTTTAATTGGAATCAGCCCACAATTATTTCCCTTGATTGGTTGAACACTTTCAGGATATACTTTCGCACAAATAGTTCCCTGGTTCATTGGTTTCTAAGAAGGCCAGTTTGACTGAATATCTTGCTTGCTATAGCAAACTGAAAAGAGCTTTGGTTGGTTGGTTGGTTGATTTGATGCTTAACGTCCACGGTAAACAACTAAGGTCATGTCGGGACGGTCAGTTAACCTAACCACACTATTCCTGGGCAGGCTTAGACCTCCTAAGCGGCTAACCAGTACTAAGTGCACATACTTTCGCCAGTAACTGACGACTGCCCTTCTTGAATCAGCGGAAGGAGAAACGAAAGTGTGTGGCCAGACCGGGATTCGAACCCAGGACCTCTGACTTACGAGTCAGGTGCCCTACCGATTGCGCTACCCGGCCCGGCAAAAGAGCTTTGGATATGCTTCTTGAAAATGTATAATTAGCTCAGAATCCCCAGCACTGGAGGTAACTAGAGGAACCGAATCACACCCTTCATAGGTGCCCCTACAATGGCAGTTTGTCTCATAAGTTGATGGGGCAATGTTTACCGTGCAAACAGCGGTAAGACAAGCTGGTGTTTTCCTGTTTAAACTGTTTGAAAATTGTTTGTCATGCCTCAGAGACTTGAGGAAAAGAGAGTTAAAAGTGCCTGAAGTGTTGTGAAAAAAGTTTCATGGAAGGATGGATAATAAAACTGTATAGTAAAACTAACTGTGGTCTCGTGCCTGATATAGGGTGGGGTAATTATTTTTACTTTCAGTTTGCGAAGTCCTAGGATTTGACACAGAGATAGCATTTCTCCTACATTTAAAGGTGTTCTACAGGCAGTGAGTATATTATTTTAATTTTTTTAATAAATTGGACTTTAAAGTGAGAACCCTTAAAATTGGCCAATATTGACATGGGTTCCCTGATCGAACTTGAATGCAGTCTGGATCTAGAGGCCATAAGGTATTCCTACACTTGTCTGTGTTGGTAGCCTCATTCTGAGAAGTCAGTATGGAGGGCTTTTATGAAAAATACCAGAATCTGTTTGTGGAACATAGCGCTCGGGCGGAGAATGGAGAATGCTTGCTATGGGCGCGGAAAGTGCAGAAAAATGGTTATGGCGCCGTGAAATACAAGTGCCCAATAACTGGACAGTGGAGATGTACCACAGCTCACAGATTGTGTTTAATGGTTTTCACAAGGCATTTGGATATTGGTGACAGAGATATAAGCCACCTCTGTCACAATGCCTTGTGTATACGGTCAGACCATTTGTCGGCCGAGCCCCATGAACTCAACTGTGAGCGAATCAAGTGTGTCAACCGTGGCAAATGTCAGAGTCATGGGGAATATCCGCTTTGTTTATTGCACCTTAAATTATAAAAAGGTATATGGTAATTTGACACTCATGTGTAAACCTTTGCAAACAGTGTAGATCCAGATCAGCATTGACCGTACACAAGTTGTCGTCTTGGAATTTGTGTGGCATATAGTGCCACTGTCTTGTCTGGGAAGAGGAAGCCACCTTGTGGTGTGGGATCCATATCTGAACCTAGGACCCTTAACCTGGGATCTGTATCTTGACCAGTTACAGTAATTGTCCTAAAAGTGGTTGGAAGCTGGTCTTTCTTAAAGCTATAAAATGGCTTAGTAAAATGGCAGATCCTGATCAGATTGCTCGTAAAGAAGCAGGCTGATCTGGGTCTGCACTGTTGGTTTGTGGTACTTCCAGCTCAGAATTTTGGGTCTAATTACTGTACTTGGTTTGAAATATTTTGGAAACATAATTAAATCTGGATTCTAAGTAACAACAATACCAAAGGTCTCGATAATTTTTATTACTTATCTAATGCTAACGTTTGATATCTAACAACAAACCGAAAACAAAGGGAGAAACAGGCAAGCACGTAAACCGACATATATCCATTCATTCACAAAAAAATTCAGAAAAGAATTTGGTAAAAGAATTTGGTGAATGTTCAGAAAGAATTTAGAAAAAGAATTTGGTGCCAAATTGAGTACCAAATTCTTTTACTAAATTCATTAGTTTCTCCAAATTCTCATCAAACATAACACAACAGAAGAATAGGAAAGCAAATAACACTATAAGCTGTTGCTAAAGTCACTTCTGATCAGTTCCATGAGCATGGTTAAATGGAATATGATCCAGCTGTCCTTTTCTGTAGTCTGACTTAACTTTGGTACTTTGCTTATACTCAGAATGAGCCTGAATTCTCTTACTGTTCACCACAAGCTTATGTTTAACAACTTCCGATCTCTTCGAATAGTTTCTGTGGTAGTCCGCATCCCGGTCTGCTGCGCTCAGAGCACGCTTTGTACGAGATGAAAGTTCAATTCCAGAAAATTCACATTTCTTAATAGCAGAAGTTCCTGGATCATTATTGACCCTTTGAATTGCTGAAGAACCCCGTCCTTCCATTGTGGCAGAGAAATTGACATTCTTTGGGAGTGAAACACTTAGAGCACGGTTAACTGCTTCACATTTCTGAGTATCAGTGTATAGTTTCATTTGTTCTACAGAAGCAACACTTAACTTCATTTTCAGTATTTCTAATAGTAAAATCTTGTAATTTTCATTCATGTTTAGGTTATGGATCCTGTTAGATGACAGAAACATGGAGCGATTCCACCAGTTGTTCGTAACACCACCATGACACACAACAGAATTGTTCGCACATTTGGAACAGTCCCCATCATAACATGACAGTGTCGATTCCAGAACTTTAGGTAAGATCTGCTTAAAGGCAGCCATGTTACCGGCATGATCTTTCATGAGTTCCTTAAGAATTAAGCTGCATCTTGCTTTTACATCCTGACTCAGAACTTTCTGAGCCTCTTTTTTCTGTTCACGTGTTCGTCCGGGAAACATTCCGTCACTAAAATTGGCCTGATAACACTTTCGAAACTGTGACTGGCCCAAATGTGTTGGGTCCGCTAAGCGCTGCACACTCCACATAGGGTGAAGGATCTTCATAGCATTATCTAAGCCTTGTGCTGATCTAGAGCCTCCATCTGTTGTGGCATACTTGACTAATATGCCCTGAAGAGAAAGCTGGCTGCCTATTTCATGACCCGTATCATATTCTGAAAAAGGTGCAAATTGTGACATGTTGGCTGTGCACTCAGTGTGTCCTCCGGGGCACTGCACATCAATGCCCTTTCCTTTTAACCAGGCACCAGTCCAACAAAGTTTATTTTTAAAGCAGGCTTGAACCACAAATTTCTTGTCTGTCATAGTTTCACATGCAACACCAACAGCTTGTGATGCATTCTGGCCTGGCTTTTTACGGCTTGCTATTGTCACTGAGTTGTACCTTCCGTCCATGGCGATGTTAATTTCTGACGGGTCATGACCACGCTTTGTATTGATCTCCTTGAGCATCTCTACCTTCTCAGCCATATCTGTCTCATTTAGCTCTGTTACTTGCTTTGCTACTTTCTTTGATGTCCTCTGCATGCAACTTCTGGCTGGTGGGGGTACATCCATAGTCGCCATAAGAAGCCTGGCACCTTTATTTCCCAATGGTGTGTCTTGAAGCCCAATGCTGAGGCCTATATTAGGTGCTCCTGGAATAGGCCCTGGTTTTCTGGTACTGACTTCTTTGTAGAGCTTGAATTCAGGTGTTTGGAAGCAACATTTAACACACCTTAGAGTTATTTTCCAGCACAGGCCCCATTTTTTCTCATTCGCTACCTCCATCTGCGGAACGTCACACTGCGGCGCATCTCGTCTGTGCAGTTCATAGGCTGTGTTCCATGCTTCAACCATTTTTGTGTTGTCTACAAGTCGCATTCCCTCAGTGTCTTTTGAAAAGTAAAAAGTATGCAAAGACCAGGAACTGAAACAATCAAAATCCAAATCCAGCCCTCAAACCATAGTTGGAAACAACTAAGATTACAAATAATCAAGATACAGAGAACATATGGCCAACCGAGTGAGCAGCTTGTTCCCAAAAGGTGGCCACTCAGCAACCCAAACCGAACCAAAAATAATAAGAACATACATAAGGTAAAACATCACAGAAACTCTGACACCAAAAACAGGCAACAGAGAACCACAACAGAACTACCGCCTTGGAACGGTCAGTAATGAATTACTGGGGGGCTTAAATCGATTTTACAGGCCCAACCTCACCCTCAGTTTCTGAAGTGGTACAAAACATTTAGTTGGTTGTTCGGTTCGCATGATAACCCTCTAACTCGTCAATGAATCATCACGGTAAACACATAAATCAAATTTCAACACCATGAAGAAGCAAAGACGAGGACTCAACAGATACAACGGGCCGTCTGACAGGTGGAGATCACTGTCCTGCCAAACAACCCCACTGGAAATCTGAAGCAAAAGAAGGTCACCAGTTGAGCCCCGGTGGACCAAGCAACAGACAAAAAGGCTCCGGTCCCAACCAACTAAAATTTATAGCTTTAGGTCGGGGCCATCATAGAGTCTGACGACCGATCCCCCGGTGTGCAATTAAAGAGTGCAGCAAAGTTATCAACCGTGATTGGGTTAATCACTAAGCATGCAGACTGTCGCATAACATTTAAATTATAGCCAATACGTTTGTGACGTATTATTATTTTTCGGAATTGATCAGAAAAATCAGTCCTACCCTTAATCTTTTTGAATTTGTATACTAAGTCACCATAAAATTCTGGTTCCGATAGGCCTTGGTGTAAAAGAAATTTTAATTTGACATCAAATTTTGAAGCCAATTCATGGTGTCTGCGATAGAATTTAGAAAAAGCCTTTCTAAGCTTATGATACCGATAGCCCTGTTGAAGAAGTTTAGCAGTTAAACATTTATTACGAGCATTAAAGTCATCTACATGACTACACACTCTAGCAAATCTTATAAGTTGAGAAATATACACTCCATAAGAGGGACGAAGTGGAACGTCACCATCCAAAAATGGAAAATTAACTATATCAAAGTCAAAGTCATCACGTTTATCATAAATTTTAGAAGATACAAAACCGTTAGAAATAGATAGATGTAAATCCAGAAAGGGGGCCTCGGTATCTGAAGTATTAGCTTTATTCAATTTAAGTTCAGGTGGGTAAATTTGGTCAACCATGCTTTCAAAATAAGGTTTATCAATATTCAGAAGATCGTCTAAATATCTAGAGGTTGAGTTAAATGCCTCAATGATATCAGCTTGATTATCAACAGAAAGAGAAGTCATGAAATCTCTTTCATAACAAAATAAAAACAAATCGGCCACAAGAGGAGCACAATTTGTACCCATCGGAATACCAACAATTTGTCTGTATAACTTATTACCAAATCTGATGTAAATATTATCTAAGAGATATGATAAGGCGTCACATACATTCTGACATGACCAAAGACTATATCCTCTATATAGTTTACGGTCAGTAGAAGTGAAAAACGCTTTCTTATCGTTACAGGCAATATAAAGGGTATCTTCATTTTTGGAGAACTTTTTGAAGGCCCTCTCTATCAAATCAACAAGTTTTTCCTTTATTAAATTATGGGGTAATGTGGTATAAAGAGTAGAAAAATCATAAGTGGACAAACTAGTCGCACGGAACCCTCTTGACTTCAGTTTACTAAGTACCTCACCAGAATTTTTTATAGACCAAAACATATTTTTCCCTGACCTCTCATACACTGTCTCATAGTACCAAATGACACGAGATTTCACAGCAGTGAGGCAAGAAGTTAATAATTTAGATAATTCTGTAGTAGTACAAGAGCTAGAGTTGGCAATGAATCTAGCTTTATACGGTTTTTTGTGAAGCTTAGGTAACCAATACATCGTAGGAAGTTTGTCTTGGCGTTCCTTAACGTTTACAGCAAACTTTAAAGGCAAATTATTTGAGTGGCTATTAACGAGTCTTCTCATCTGTAAAAGTCTCTTCGTAAGCCGTGGTGCCGTTAAGTTCCTGCTTCAAAGTGTTAATATAGTGCATCCGACAAACAACAACAATGTTGTTTGCGGCCTTGTCAGCAGGAACCAAAACATACGTCCTATGAAAATCCTGGATACCCTGCTTCAAATATCTAAAGGAAGATTTAGGCTTAGGAGGTAAAAGATTAGTATTGTGTGAATAAAACTTTATACGTTTATCCACAATATTAAAGATACTTAGTTTCCATTTCTTTAAAGCGTTACTTTCAACACCCTCTCGTTTACACCAACGATTACCAAAATCACCCAACGCAGATGCAATTTCTTCCCTACATCTGTTTAAATCGATATGGGAAGGGAATCTATACTTAGGACCCTTAGAAACAATGTTACGAATTCTAGAATCCGGGATGATCTTCAAATTTCCAGTCACAACATGACCTGCGGATGGGTAAATAAATTTGGAATCTTTACAATCTCATGAATCAGGAGTATTAGCATCGATGTCAAGATCAGACACAAGTTTATTGAAATTAAATATGATACTTCTAATCGGTTTGTTATACTTATAACAAATAATAGGCGGTTCAGAATTTTGGAAATAATCAGGTATGGAAGATGTAACAGATTTATCCTGAAATATACTAGGTAAATCTATAAAGTCAATACTTTTGTTAATGAAAGGGATTTTAATGAAATTTCTTTTATGATTGATTTCAGAATCAATTAGTGGACGGAGAGCGTGTTGAGTATAACATCTAGTTAGAAGTGCCGCTTCGTACATTTGGTGATTTCTATCGTAAAACCTATTAGCCTCTATATCCAATTTGCGTAAGACTGGAATGGGTAGGGAACTAAGAATTGAAAGCATAGCATGTCGGCCATGTTCCAATAATTTTGTTGATAAATCATTAAGAGAAGTGTTAGATTTTTTGGCAGCACATCTTTTACGTTTATCATTTCCTTTTTGTCTTATACCATGAGATCTGGATTTACGTTTTCGAATTTCTAAAAGAGAAAACACATCAAAATCTGGCATTTTAGAGATATTTCCCTCATGGTAGATGTTATCGTTAAAACCAAGTGGAGAAGCTGATTGCAATAATTGCAATAACCTGTTCCTTTTTCAGGTCTGATGTAGACAGCATAGTAGGACGGAGAAGCCTGACTGAGCCCAATTTACCTTCACAGTCCGGCATGCCTCTGGAAGTACCATCTCTAGATGTTTGTGTCACCAGGTAATACGCTTCTTTATTCATTCTGATTGTTCTGCTGGATTCTGGTGGACCTGATTCATCAGTTGGCTGTGCTGAGGGCAGAGAGACACTTTTGTTCCATGGTGTATGTCCCTTCTTAAACTGTGTTGGTGCTTTCTTTCGATCGCCTTTCATAGTCGTTGATAATATCGCATATAACCAGAAGAATGGGGAAAAATTGGACTTCTGCATTATTTATACCTTTCTTGAGTGCTGTCAACTTCTTAGAGATATGTAATTCTACATCTGACAATATATAAGTAGTCATGGCACTTTATCCTGCCACAGTTGACATTCTTGTGTATACCTATATGCAGGTGCGTTCGTGTATTCTGTTGACACTTCAGTGACACTTTACTGGCACTAGTGACAGCTGTTTGCTTCTGAATCTCAAGGCTGATAAACACAGGACTTGAAGTGCCTCTCATCTTCTTTAGCATTGGTATGGAAGCTATGAGGGCTAAAATTCAGTAGTTTTAGGATTCATTTTCATGTTCAAATTTTAATTATAGAATTTTATTTTTTTTAAATTCTTTAAAATTTGAATAAATTTTACTATAGACATTCAAGAATTACTTTTCTCATTTATTTTGGTACATATAGATAGAAAAGTTCCTGATGACTTAGGAAAAGTTTACTTCATGAAAAAATATCAACAAATAAGGAAGTTATGGCCAAAAAACTACCAAACTTTTAGTCAAAATGTGGTGTTCGACAAGGTGCGAAAATCGGACGTTTAGTATATCTGTTTAAATGTCTGTCAGATTTCTACAGTTTAAGTAACTGATCTCATACTACCAGAACAAGCTCTAGAAAGGTGTAGAAATAGATTAAAAGGCAACGTTTTGAATTTTAATGCCAAATGAGGGTCTGATAGGAATCAGCCCACAATTATTTCCCTTGATTGTTTGAACACTTTCAGGATATACTTTCGCACAAATAGTTCCCTGGTTCATTGGTTTTTAAGAAGGCCAGTTTGACTGAATATCTTGCTTGCTATAGCAAACTGAAAAGAGCTTTGGATATGCTTCTTGAAAATGTATAATTAGCTCAGAATCCCCAGCACTGGAGGTAACTAGAGGAACCGAATCACACCCTTCATAGGTGCCCCTACAACGGCAGTTTGTCTCATAAGTTGATGGGGCAATGTTTACCGTGGAAACAGCGGAAAGACAAGCTGGTGTTTTCCTGTTTAAACTGTTTGAAAATTGTTTGTCATGCCTCAGAGACTTGAGGAAAAGAGAGTTAAAAGTGCCTGAAGTGTTGTGAAAAAAGTTTCATGGAAGGATGGATAATTAAACTGTATAGTAAAACTAATTGTGGTCTCGTGCCAATTGGACGAAATTGGCGTAAATTGAAGTGCATGCGATTGCTAAAGGAATTTCACAAATATATGTGAAAGTCTGCTTTTTCACAGCATCAAGAAATGCTCTCAGTGTGTTGTCGCAAAAGCGACTCATAAAATGCTTTACTCTGTATAATATCTTTTGCAAAGAAACTACCTCATTAACGAAAATGGCATGTAGTCTGATCTCTACGAAAGCACTTAGAATCGAAAAGTTTCCGTAACCAAAATCGTTCAGATTCCATGACCGTTGTAACCGAGTAGACTAACCGTGGAATAAGGAAATGAACAGCTCTTTCCCATGTAGGTGGTCAGAAAGCTAAACCTTAACCAAACACTAATATAATGAATACACACGAAACATCTATTTTACATACGTTCTATTTCCATACAAGTAAAACATACACAAGAATGAAAGGGAACAAGCAAACTCGATGAATGTATGTCCCACGTCTTTTTTTTTTTTTTTTTTTAAAAAGCGGCGGAGGGGTTGGGGAGTCGGGATGCACAATCGCACAGTTTCTTTGACCATAACGAAAACAAAACAAGTGCAAATTAATTAACGAAAGGAGTAAACTTTTTATGATGAGCTGCACACAACACAAGGAATACGCTGTCTATGCACTTACTGTGAATTTTAATAGAACTAAAGTCGGAAATTTACTAAGTTCAAAACTAGGAAAAAATTAAACACACACGCACATCAATATCACATACAAATCCTCATATAGCAAGCGTCTGATGCCGAAAAATAAAAATTCGCAAAGAGACAAAAGTGGCAAGGAAATGATCTGATCATAAACCCAAAGTCGTATGTACAGCTACAAACCACGAAAAAGAAGCCTGCAAATTTTCAAAATGATTCATGAAAACAAATAGGAGGCAAAGTACCTAATATCAAGGGCGGGCGAACTCCGGAAAGACGGATGGACATACTACAAAAAGCCAAATACTATGTCCCCTCGCTTTTCGTCGAAAAGATGGTAGACAACAATCAGACAAAACAACCAGAGTTTTCGAAGATAACAGTCAAGCGGGCACAAACAATAACGTCGATTAGCCACAACAGAAGCTTCGACTTGGCAAGGTTACTTTTAGAATATTGAGTTTTACAGAACTCCAAACCTGGCCGTAGCTACCGTCGTCATTCATGTACCGTTTAGTAAAGTCCATGTGGATAAAGCAAAACACATCCACTTTAACTCGCCATCCTATTCCAAACCACAAAACAAAACTGACAGTAAAGTGGGCAGCTTTACCATTGGTCACAATGCTAGAATTACAAGAAAAAATGCTTCAGATAAAACAAAAAGGCAGCACCGCCTTGAAACGGTTAGTAATGAAGAACAGGAGGGCTAAACCCGTTTTTAGACCGGATACACGTGTTGGGACATATGCCAAACGGTGCAGACCCAGTAGACGCCGGTGTTTGCTTACAGGGATTTCTATTCAAAATACAATTAAAGTCTCCATAGTCCTATCAGCGTAAAAAACGCCTAAATGCATATCATTGTAAAAAGCGGTTCAACCTTCACGTTTGGTAATAAAATGTGGGTTGGTGTGATATATTGAGTCATATAACTGGCAAAAAGTAGAGCAAACAAGTTTTTTGAAAAATAACAAATCGGTCTACAAAATACAATTTCCTGTTCTGGTTTCCCGTCTAGCAACGCTATATAAACATCGGCGGAATAGTGATTGGGAATTCACACCTGTACATTGTATTTTTATCATTTTATGAAATCGAAAGTAGGTCATGACCTAAATAAGTTTTCAAACCCTTTTTATGTGAAACTCAGGGATGTTTTATTTTTTTTAAAGACGGCTAATCACGGTCATTTACAGTTACGAAACTATATTGAGAAGCTTGCAGCAATTCCTTATGATAAAATTTTTCATGCTGATAGAGCAATGGGGCCTTTAAAGTGAAAACATTTGTCAGAATCTCCTGAAACTAGTAAAGGACTCATCCAAATGATAAGGACGGACAGGTCCCCTTGCTTTTCGTCGAAAAGGTTTGGGACAACAATCAAACAAAACAACCCGAGTTTTTGAAGGTAACAGATAAGCGGGCACAATAAACAATAATATCGATTTAACCACAACAGGTTAGGCCTTGGAAAGGTTACTTATAAATTATCGAAGGAGTTTTACAAACTACTGTGACCTTAACCTTGGACGAACAGTGCTGAAACGGAAGTTTTTTAAAATACTGTCATGATTAATATTTGTGTGAAGTAATGTCAAAGTTGGCCCATAAATAAAAAGGCAAGAGTGATGATAAAGTTCTTCTAAAAACAGCAACTGTGACCTTGACCTTGATCCTACCAATCTGAAACACAAACTCAGTTGAGGTATTGTCATACCCAATATAGCTTTGATGTCATATTAAAATTGGTTAATAAATAAGGTCGCTAGAGCGATAACAACAGTTGAGCATGGAAATATGGTTAAAATATTCAGGTCATTTAAGGGGATATAATTCTGCAATAATGACCTTGATCACATTTAGCTACATAGCTAGTCTACCATGTGGCTATCTCTAAAACATATATACAAATAGCGTTATATACAAACAACATGCAATTAACTCAACGCAAGAAAGCGAAACATGAAATTCTAGAACGGCATTCATTTAAGTAAAAATAACATATGTGTTAGAATGTAGCGTACGTCAACCGATAAACAGCTCCAACCATGCACAAAATGAAAATCTCTTTTGTCGAGTCTGAGAAGACGGAACACATGTAGCGGAGCCAATGTCCAGACATCATGTCTCGCTTTTCGAACGTGGAGATAAATACAAGTCGAAGCTCTTTTTGTGACTTGACTAGTGTCTTAAGATAGCCGATCGTAGACATAAAATGAGAGATTTTAATAAAATATTAAAAACGGGTTTTAATAAAGAGTCTTAGTTATTAGTAAAATATTAAAGGGCGCATAAAAACTTGATTATACATAGAAAATTATATATTTATTTGCTAAGAACACAATCTAGTTTAGTTTATCGTAGTTATCTGATTACTTGTCTATCTATATTACGGTCCTTAGGCTGTCCTTAAAACTGCATAAGGATGGCGAACTTCTAACTGAGATAGGAAGAGAATTTCATAATCTCGGGTCCGAAGACGAGTCGGATTCATCGAACACGAAACTACGGGACATTGGAACAGACAAAGGAAGCCAATTTAGCTCATGGAACATGGCCGATGATGGCGTGTTATAATCAGCAGCACGTTTTTGGAGTTTTAAAATTCTGAGGATATTGTAAGATGAAGTTGCTCCCCATACAACAGGTCTGTAATCGACCATTTGATATTCTGGGGGGGGGGGGGGGGGGGGCTGGTATATTTATCAAAAAAATTTCCTGTCTTTGGATATGCAAGAAAAAAATAATCTGGCTCATAAGGGGGGTAAAAAAAATAATCTGGCTTCAAAAGTAAGAGAAAAAAATAACCTGTCTCCACCCAAAATTCCCCCCAAAAAAATATAGTCTGCAGATAATTCCACTGGAATTGAGTTTTTATAATCGCTCTGGCTGCGCCCCCAGACCCCCATATTTATCGTTATATCTTAATATTATCTACAATTGGTTTACACCAGCAGGACCGCATGTGCATGCATTTACAAAAAATCCTATACAACATTCACATACATGTATCATTTATCTGCCACATTACTAAGTAAATGTTTCCACTAAAACTGAATTGCAAAAGAGTCACTAGCTTATGGGAGACAAAACCATTATGGCAAAATAAACACTCTAAAAGGCAAAAGTCCCAATATAAAAACCCTTATTTTTACCATCATTCCTAGTTTTTCTCTTGTTTCCAGTCTTAAAATTGCCATTGAAATTGGGAAATTGCTTTAGCTTCTGGGGGGCAACGCCCCCCAGACCCCCGTTTGTTAACTTCTTAGCACATAACTTTCAGCCATTTTATTGTGACTCTATCGGTAAGTATTTATCAAACTTTCTAAAGGACGAATAAAGCATGTTTGGGCATATATTGGGATAGAAAAAAAACTTAAATTCCTAATGTTAGCCCTAAAACTTTGCCAAAATAGCCCTGAATTTTGGCCAAAATATCCCTAATTTAAGGCCTAATTTTTTGCCAAACTCATACAGGGATGTTTGTATCTGTACCTTAGATGAAAAGAGTAACATGCTCCAGGCACTGGTTTGCAAAAGCAAGCTAAGCCATGCCCTTCGCCTGGTCAAAGACAGCACCATGTTCTTTTTGTGAGAAAAAAAGGTGTAAAAATACTGATGTGGGTAAAATAAAAGGATATTAAGATCAAGTAAACAAGGATCTGATAGTTCAGCTATAAAATAAAAAAAATAAATAACCTGTTTGAGTTAGTTTGTAAAAAAAATAAATTAGCTTCCACCAGGTGAAAAAAAAAGAAATTGTTTCCAGAGGCCAGTGAAATAAAATGTTGTGTCTCCATCAAGAATACCAGCCCCCCCCCCCCCCCCCCCCCCCCAGAATATCAAATGGTCGGTCCCTTAGTGGTACGATATGTCCTTGAAAAAATTATTTTGAGTATCAGTTGAGACATAAGAAGATAGTTGTCTTAGAGGGGGGGGGGGGGGGGGGGTGGGGGGGGAATGGAACAAAGATTATCGATATGATCCGACGATGTAAGTTTCTCATGGATATGTATTCCAATCAACTTTTGTTTCGAAAGAAACATTACTGATAGCATGGTTATCGATTTTCAAATGTGATCCTTGAGAGTCTTCTAATTTTATATCTGGTAGCCAAAGTCATGCAAGTTGTTTTGTCAAAATTAATGTGCATTTTATTCTACTCACACCATGTTTTTGCATGGGGTGGTAGGATCGGGCAACGGTGCGTCCTACTTATTTGGATAATAGTAGGGCAAAGACCTACTGTGCTAGCAGTAGGTGCGGGTGGAGGTTGTTTGGACATTTTTATACGCCCGTTTTGAAAAAACGGACGTATTATGGCATGGCGCTGTCCGTTCGTCCGTCTGTCTGTCCGTCCGTCAACATTCTTGTGCGCATCATATCTCAGAAACCGTTTGAAATATCTTCATGAAAATTTGTAGGCATATATATTAGGATGGGGCAAAGTGTTGCGTATAGTAATGGTTGCCCCCCCCCCCCTTTCTTAGTTTCAAAGTTATGCCCCTTTGATTATTTTTTACCCTACTAGTCTTGTGCGCGCCATAACTAGATAACGGTTTGGGATATCTTCATGAAACTTCATAGCAATGTGTATGAGGGTCTGATGATGTGTCGCGTATAACAATGGTTGCTCTCCCCTTCTTCGTTTTGGAGTTGCATCCCTTTGATTAGATTTTTAGGGTATTTTTGTGTATACTAATCTTGTGCATTCAATAACTAAGTAACCATTTGGTATATCTTGATGAAACTTTAAAGCAATGTGCATGATCACAAGACGGTGTGTCAAATATAAGAATGGTTGTTCCCCCTTTCTTAATTTAGGAGTAGCCTCCCTTTGATTATTTTTTTAGGCTAACCCATTCCCCCATAACTCCTTAACCCTTTGAAATATGTCAATGAAACTTTGTAGGAATGTGTATGATAATGGGGTAATGTATCATGCGCATGAACCACAACTCTGGCTTACTTCCTGAATTATCTGCCCTTGCATCAATTTCCGTTTTACTCTGTATCTCCTTATCCGTTGGAAATATTTTAACAAAACTTTATGGTGATGTGTATATTGTCAAGGGAAAGAATTGCGACTAAGAGTTTATGAATTATCTCCGTTGTTTGACGTTGGTGTTTCACAACTTCTGAGCTGCTTCACCCTGGAACCTGATGTTTGGTGTACTAATAGTATTTGATGTATTGTTTAGATAACATTGCAGTCATTAATGACAGAGTTGTTTCCCCTGTTTTGTCTGCCTGTCCATCCTTCTATAAACAATCTTGTTCATTCTGTAACTCCTTCATGACACTGAAACGGGCGTATAATGCGCCGCTTGCGAAGCTCTTGTTTTTGTTCTCTCGTCTATCATTATACCCAAGAAGTTGAAGGAGCATATTGCTTTTGCCTTGTCGGTTCGTCCGTGCCATCTGATGCAGCTATATTCTCTGAGAACCACTAGGCCTGGGATTTAGAAATTTCATATATGGATAAGTCATGAAAAATGAGCGGACCCGTATTTATTTTCCTCTGTCGTACTTGTACTTTTGGAGTTACCTCCCCTTTATCAGAATTAAAAGGAAGTCTTGTTACCGCGATATCTCAAGAAGTATTTGACCCAGGATGAAAAAAATTAGTATACAGCTTTGGAGTGTGATGTACAAGAATTGATTAAATTTTGGGCAAATTCCGTCAAAAATAATCAAGTTATGTCCCTTGTTTGAATTTGGCATTTTTCCAAATTCTGAAAGGAATTCATTAGGAAGCTAATGTTTGATATATAAGTAGTTCTGGATGTGTTAAATGTTTTGGTAAAAGTTAAGTCACTCGATATCTGTTAATTACGGGGTTATTCACCCTTTTAGTCATTACTTATGCAGCTACTGGGAGCAAGAAATACTAGGCCCAGGGTTTCCAAATTTCATATATGAATAGGCCATGTAAAGTTAGCTGACCCGTTTTTTTTTTTTTTTTTTCTTCCGCCAAACTTGTACTTTTAGAGTTTCTTCTCCTTTATTAAAATTGAAATGAATATTGTAACCACAATATCTCAAGAAGTATTTAAGCAAGAATGATGGTATTTAGTTTACAGCTTTGTGATGAGGTGAACAGTAAGTGATTAAAGTTTGGGCAAATTCCCTCAAACAATAATTGAATTATGCCCCTTGTTTGAATTTGGCAATTTTCCAATTTCTGAACCGCTTAACCTAGGAAGCTGATTTTTTGCATAATAGTAGTCCTTGATGTGTTGAATATTTTGGTAAAGGTTTAGTAACCATATTTTCATTGATTATGGAGGTATTTTCCCTGAAAGTAATTACTGGAGCAAAAACAACTTGGCGGAGGGTTTTGAAATTTCATATATGAATAGGTCATGTAAATGAGCGGAGTTGGACCTTTATCCCCCGCCCCCCCCCCCCCCCCCCCCCCCCCGTCAGACTTGTACTTTTAGATTTACCTCCGCTTTATCAAATTTTAAATGAAGTCGTGTTACCACGATAGCTCGAGAAGTATTTGAGCTAGGATAATGATATTTTGTATACAGCTGTGGATGAGATGTACAAGAGCCAATCAACTTTTGGCATCTGGCAGAATATTCGTATTTGATACTGACCATTGATTTCTTACAGCTATACAGGTAGAATCTCCGGATATCCTTCGGCAGTTCTCCGAAACTAGACGACAACAGGCGAAAATCGCAGGTGTCAAATTAATCCCTAATCTCCATTTGATCTTTATGGCTTTAACTGAATTTCACTCCCGAGTCAGATATTTCGGTAGAATGGATAGGTATAGTACATGAGTCAGTCTAACAACTCAACTTTTTTTTTTTTTTTTTTTTTTTTTTTTTTTTTTTTGAGATAATTCTAAAATTATACGATAGAAGACAACTTATATACTGTGATTAAAGGATTAGTTTCTTTATTTCGTATCGTAGGTGAAATTTCAAACCGACCGAACAAACAAACACACAATATGATCTCTTTAAGTATGTACTTCGGTGAAAAAATAAAGAAAGAAATAAAGAAAGGAATCGAAGAGTATATGAAGTAACCAGGCGATAAATGAATTAACCCATTTATGCATGACGTCACATATATAGAGCATAGGCAAACAGTGCAGACCAAGATCAGACGCTGGAAAACACGGCGTCTTAACAGGCTCTACACTGTTTGCATTACACAAAATGGGTATTTCTCCTATAAAAATGATAGGAATAAACTAAAGCAGACACCCCTTAATTGACAATGGACACATCCATTTGATAGGGATAGAACATTCCACTGGGCAAAAAAGGGTTTATCAATGAAATAAACAAATGTTCTATATTTGATGTCTTAATTTCAAAGTAAATAGATAAAAATTCTGTATTTTAATTCCTTCATTTCAACTTAAAACAGTTATTTCAGAGGAGTCCCGGTTGCTCAGTGGGTTAGGCGCTGGCTTACTGATCAAGCGGGCCCGGATTCGCTTGAGGCGAGAATCTTTTCTACCGTAAAAGGGGTTCCATTGCATACAGCCTTTCATAATCACTCTGTCGTCGTCTGGATATGACTGAAATACTGTTGAACAGAACGTAAAATCACAAATCATCCATCCATCATCAGTTATTTCATGATTTTTTTCTACGCGCTCTGACATACAGTTTTGAGTATTATATATTAATCTCAAGCCATTCACACTATTAATTTCAATGTAATAATAAGAAAATAAAACTTTAAGGTGAATTATCATTCGTTTCATTTACCCCATGTTTGTAAAATCGCGCCATTTATCGAGATAAGACGCGTTATTTAAGCATTAGGCGCATGGGCGGAAACAATGTGAAAAAGGTCTTTTCCCGTCTTTAGACAATATATATTTGACCGCGACAGAACACAATATACAAAGTGGCATGTGCGTAAGCGAAGACTCAGATCAGTCTGGGCATCCGCCAAGTATGATGAGTATTCGCTGTCGGCATGTAGGTAGCTTAGACCCTAAGCTACCTTTTTAGCGCATCGCGGAGACTCTCATCAGAATGAGCGATCAGTCAGTCAGATAAGTCTGGGCTTCCGCCAAGTATGATGAATATTGGCTGTCGGCATGTAGGTAGCTTAGACCCTAAGCTACCTTTTAAGCGCATCGCGGAGACTAATCAGAACGGGCGAAGCTCCAGGCGGATCTGAGTCTTCGCTGGTCGCACATGTCAGTTTGTTTGTTTTGTCATGTCATGGCTCATTTATTGCGACACGGTACTGTGGACGCGTGCCGTGTCATTTGTATTGTTTATTTAAGACCCTAGTTGCATAAATCGCAAAGAGTAATAATCGAATTTGCGCCTTGTTGAAGTATTTTCACTTTAAACATATGAGAATACAAAAACGTGTTAACATGAAGACCGTCTGTGAAAAAAAAAAAATAACTTAACGCTGCAAAAGTATACAGTTTTCTGGTTCTTATAAACAAAACTGTACTACATCTAAAGTCCGCCGAATAATTTTCAAACCCAAACAACAAATAAGCAAAAATAAAGTTCTTCTTATGTACCAAAGCAGGCATCCGTGGCAAAGAAATTGAGAAATAAAAAATAAATTTAAAATTATAAAAAGATACTGAAAAATAACATTACAAAAATTAAAAAAAAAAAAAAAGAAGAAGAAAAAAAAATGACAATAAACAAATTATTAACTTGTTTATTTAAAGACAACTAGATAATACAATTTCATAAAGTTTATAATAAACAGAAGTAGTGAAACTGTTTTGCTAACATTCTACTGATTTTAAGGCGAATTCAGACAAATGATTACAGATACATGTAGAGAGAGAGAGAGAGAGAGAGAGAGAGAGAGAGATACTTAGTGTGGCTCTTTGCCTCGCAAAAACAATCGTTAATGAGCAACTACTGAGCAAAAGCTAAATTTCGAAACACACCGACATTAATTTACTAATTGGCATTATACAATCGTAAGATAATTGTCTTTCAATTCAGCACCAGTGATATAAATTATTTCACAAGTTAAAAGAAGTTTGCCGATTGCATTTTCATCCTCATGTAAAGCTAATTAGACCGGATCAAAAACTGAAATTTGAATATGTTTGCATCAATTATTTTTCAGACGCACTGCTTCTATTTTATTCTTTAAATCAGAAAACTTTGGTCTACATTATAGGGCAGCTCTGGACCAGAAAATAAAAAAAATATTCTTTCAACTTTTAGTTTCAAGCAGGCTGGATGAACCTACATTTGCATAATTAAGCTACTTGAAAATTCATTACAACAATATCCAATCATAAATTGTGTATCATACTCTTCATGCATATAATCTTCGCCCAAGGTTATTACCTGAAAGCCGCGTCGTGTATCGCCGAAGTTTTGACGGGAACGCACGGAAACGACCGGCATACAAAAATCATTAATTAAATTTGAACAAATATTGAAAAAAGACAATTTTATCATTAAGCTAGACTAATAAAAATTACATCAGATGAAAATATATTCTTTCTTCTCATCTGATCCATTTGTGATGCATAACATTTTGTATCAATTTGATTCTAAATAAGCGGTCGAATTCGTGTGCCCTAGTGGTTTTGAGGAGATTTTGTTATTTGTTTAATTAAATTATATACCTCTAGATAATCACCCAAAAAAGACCATTTTGTACTAGTGCTAGAATCAAAATTAAAACACGATATTAAAGATGAAGAATTTTACTTTCTGATACCGTTTGTGATGTAAAAATATATTAAGAATAATTAAAGTTATTAAGTGATAATGAAATTTCTCCATATTACCCGTGTATACCAAATTGGTTCACATCTGTAGAAGTACAAGTACGCAGTTTCTTCACTATGGGCAAATTCCGTCAAAAAAAGATAGTTATGTTCCTTGATTGAATTAGGCATTTTTCGAACTTTGAACCGCTTAATCTAAAACAATTGGTATATTAGTAGTTCATGATGTGCCAGATATTTGATAATTGCTAGGAAGTTATTTCTGATTTTGACAGGTAAAATAAGGAATTTAACAATATATCCATAGAACTATTTGAGCTAGGATTTTGATATATCGCATATAGCTTTGAATCAGTATGTATATAAACTGATTCACTTCTGAGGAATTTCAATGAAAATTAACAGAGCTATAGCCCTTTTAAGGCATAGACATTGTAAGGTTTGACACCTTTAATGGCAAGCATATAGTTGGGACATAGTGTTTCACAAGCACAGTTTCTAGTTTTTCTTCTTTCTACCTCTGTCTGGCAGACGGCCCGATATATACTGAGATACAGTCTCAAAGGGTCGTTAAACCCAAAACAACCAACCAACCATGTTTTTGCAGAATCAGTGTCATTTTGCAGCTTGTTTAAATTGTCTGTAGGCATTTACTTTGAATGTAAAACTTTGTAACGTCAGCGAAGAAGTCAGTAAACAGTGTTTCATGAAAAGTGAGAGTATGAGTATCACGTAATGGTACTTAAGTAGAGCACTGCGTTTAAAGCTGGCATTTGCAGTACATGATTAAGCTGTCCATTTGGCAGATCGACGTACATACTGAAAAAGTGACCAGACGCCTCCCGCTAAATGCTACAATATGAAATAAAGATCCAAATAAACAACAAAAAATGAAAACATGCAGAGAAGCAAAACATTTAGTTTTATCTCAAGCCTTTGAAATACCTGTTGAGTGTTTCATTGATGCAAAATTTTCTAAATGTATAATGAACAATGTAGCAATTTCCGCATTTACGGTAGTGAGATAAGCGTATAATCAGTTGTAAACATAACCAGGGAAAGTGCATTGTAAAAAGAGATCTTAGAACAACTATTATTTTCATCAGCATGTGCATCAGCGCAAATTAATCAGATTATTTAGTTCTTTTCGAATTTCAGCGGTTCGTCTATTCTAACAAGACTGGGGGAAGGCGCAAGCTTAGCTCAGTCACTCATGACATAAGGAGTAAATTTTAAAATAATGTACAAATTAACTTAGTCGTTCTACTCTCCTAATCGAAGCGTTTAGCTTTGCAAGAACGTCACTTTTCGTGCAATGAAGTAGGGGATCAATAATTACAGCACGGACTCGGAACTGGCGTGATGTCGTGTGGATTTACCACGATTGACCAGTATATTAACAGTGATGGACAGAAATATGTTATTACACTCAATTTTCGGACAGAAAAGAATTTACAGGCATCTTAAAAGAAATTTATCACCCTTTACAATATTTTCAGTTTATTTGGAAACGCAGAACAAATAAAAAAAATCAAACGCATACAGATTCGAAGAAAGAAAATATTTCTAACGGCATAAACTATGAAAAGGGAATATTAAAACTTTATAAAAGTAAGTACATATTCAGTGTTCTTCATATGCAAAGTATACAACAAACATTACACATTACTTGTTTTAAATCTCTCTCTCTCTCTCTCTCTCTCTCTCTCTCTTAGTTTCATTATAACTGCTTTAAAGACGACACCTACACCTCATTTTTGTATTAGAGGAGTTGTTTCTTTACGGCTATAACCCAAGTTAAAATGAACTATTTAAACTACATGCTATACGAAACAAAATGGACCTTAAATTTACATAGACAACTTCAATATAGAGAAACTAGAAATTGAGTTTTTGAATGCCCCAACCATACGCTTACCACTGAAGGTGTCAAACTTTCCAAGTCGGAAAAGGAGTTGCCTTATCTTTACTAAATTATTTAACACATCAAGGACTACTATTACTCCAAAAATTAGCTTCCTATGTCAAGCGGTTCAGAAGTTGAAAAAATGCTAAATTCAAACAAGGACCATAACTGCATCAAACATTTACGGAGTTCTGCCAAAAGTTTATCAAGTAATCTATTTCTCATAGATTACCCAACCAGTGTACAAAATATCAAGGCCATAGCTTAAATATTTTTTAGATATTTTGCTAAGAATTTCTCAACTCCAAAATTATGCATAACTCGTAAATAGTAAAAAAAAAAAACTAGATAAATTTCCATGTGAAATCCATTTATGAAATTTCAATATCCTACGCCCAGTGATTCTTCAGTCCAGTAGATGCATAAGTATCGAACATCAGGGAAAATAACTACGTCATTAATGAATACAGAGTTCTCTTACCGTTACTTAAATATTTAACACATCAAGGAATATTGCTGGAGCAAAATTCAGCTTCCTAGGTCAAGCGTAAAGCTGAAAATGCCAAATCCATACAAGGGCCATAACTCCATCAAAATTTTATGGAATTCTCCCAAAACCTACTCGGGTAATTTTCTTTTCATACCCAATCAGTACACTAAATATCAAAGCTGCCAAATAAATTTTGAGATATCTTGCTAGCAAGATTTGCATCTTATTTCATAAAAGGAACATAACTGCAAAAAGAGAGAGAACTCGTAAAAGAAAAAAAATACGGGTCAGCTTTTTCCATTATGAAATATCAGCGTACTACGCCCTGTGGTTCTTCAGCGCAGTAGATGCATAAGTATAGAACATCGGGAAAAAAAAACTTCGTCATTAATGAACACAGTTATCTAACCGTAACTAAAATATGTAACACATCAAGGAGTACTACTATATCAAAATTCGGCTTCCTATGTCAAGTGTAAAGTTGGAAAAATGCCAAATCCATACAAGGGCCATAACTCCATTAAAATTTTATGGAATTCTCCCAAAACCTAATTGGAAAATCTTCGCATACCCAATCGGTATAGTATACTATATATCAAAGCCATAACCCAAATAGGTTTTGAGATATCTTGCTAACAAAATTTGCAAATCATTTCTAAAAAGGAGCATAACTCCAAAAAGAAAGAACTTGTTGAAGAAAAAATTACGGGTCAGCTATTTTTTCCATTAAAAATCCATCTATGAAATTTCAATATCCTACGCCCAGCAGTTTTCAGCCCAGTAGATGCATAAGTATTGAACATCAGGGACAATAACTCCGTCATTAATGAGCATAGAATTATCTAACCGTTTCTAAAATATTAAACACATCAAGGACTACTACTTGTATATACTATACCAAAATTCAGCTTCCTAAGTCAAGCGGTTCTAAAGTTACGAATATGCCAAAGTCATACAAGGGCCATAACTCCGCCAAAATTTTACGGAATTCTCCCAAAAACCTTACCGAATAATTTACTTCTCATACCCCATCAGTAAATCAGGTATCAAAGCCATAGCTCAAATAGTTTAGTTTAGAATCTTGCTAACAAGGTTTGCATCTCCTTTTTTTAAAAACAAAGTGACATAAGTACAAAAAGAGAGATATATCGGAAAAGAAGAAAATACGGGTCAGCTACTTTTTCATGAGCAGTACAAATGTACAATATCAAGACCCTAGCATTCATGGTTCTAAAGAAATTTTAGGCATAATAAAACGTGATGGAAGAACCAACGACGAACAAACGGACAAGCCCAAAGTTTGGGGCATAATAACAGGCAATAAACCTGTTCGTCTTTTTCGCTGCAATACTGCGAAATGAAAAGCAAAGAAAATTAATGTTGTTAGTTTGCTCAGTACCATAAATAATCATTAAATTGACACTTTGACCAAATAACTGGGACACGTTAACAAACTATTTTAATTCTCTCCTAAGATCTTATTATTGTTTTCATATATGCACTAGCAGTTTGATCTTTAAAGGTAGGTTCCTGTACTAGCGATAACAATTATGTCCACAAAATAATTTCATCTTTTTCTGAGCAGTATTGAATTCTCTTATTTTTTCTGAATTTGTTACTACTGAGAAACTCGTCAGATGTTGAAGAAAATAGTCGTTTTCCCCTTTGGTTTATTTTCTTTCGTTGGAATTCCAGTTCTAAAAATAACTATGTTTATTATGTCTATAAGTGCGTGATTTCTGATGCCATTCTCCAAAGGTCAATTTTCCCTTGTCATGAGCTCTCCTAGAGGTCCTGGCATGGTGGATGGTTTAAAACTATCCCAAAATGCAATGCAGCATGACCTCAGCTGCGTTATCTATTTTTGGCGCTAACTAAAAATAGCGCCAACTGGTGTGCGAAGCAGAGTTAGGAAATCCCTTGCAAAACAACTTTTCTAATATTTTTTTGATTTACACTTTTTAGTGAAACTTATTCATTCCCTTTTATAAGTGCTTTCCAACAACCTGGATGAAAGATCATCAAAATTATGATGCATTTCAAAGTACAGGAACCTACCTTTAATCAATTACTGTTGTGTACTTTGTAACCGCAGATGAAGATACAAGAGCTAGCAACAAAGGCGGCGTCTTTTGTATTGTCCCTGGCTGCTGTTGTTAACACTTTTCCAATAGGGAACTCAAATACAGCAGAATTCTTCATGAAGAGCTCTACACACAGTCAAGTCAACTGGTATGCAACTGACCAAACTTTGGACCAGGACCGACAAAACAGCGAGAAAAGTTTCGGAAACGTTCACCAATGTCCGACAGATGTCAAAACTGGAGCCGACCTGCTAGTCAACGAGAAATCAACATGTCCCTGGTTTTACAAATTAAGCCACGACCCTGCGAGATATCCTAACGATATTCTTTACGCTCATACACCGTGTACACACTGCATAGGAAGTAACGGAACTTTACAATGTCACCCAGTGAAAAGAACTATTCAGGCATTTATTCAACAGGAGGAGGTTTCTGGAGAAATACGGTATGAACCCAAGGATATTGAAATACCGGTCGGCTTTACCTGCGGATCACGAAACTTTGTGGATGACGCCTACAAAACAACCACAGCTGCACCGCCACCGGTGGACAGTGAGTGCAACAACCACAGCTGCACCGCCACCGGTGGACAGTAAATGAACTCACTGTCCACCGGTGGTGATGCGGCTGTGGTTGTTTTTTCTAGGCGTTATCCACGAAGTTTGGTGGACAGCATTCCTTGAGCAAGACGTAAGTAAGTCACAAAACTATAAGAGCGGCTGAGCACTAGCGGCACAAATGGTGTAGACATTTGAATGGACCTAAAAATGGTCGTGTGAATTTGTGGTGTTGGAACATTAAACCAAAGTTCTTTCATGGAGGAGTGAATTTAAAAACGAATCTTGAAATTTGTGTTGATTTCTCCAACAAACATATGTTGTAGCCCTTTATCTAAATTGCCTCGTGGCTGTGGTTCTAATAACGGGATACGGCATGTGATTTTATGGAGAATTTAATAGTTTTTTTTTTCTTCGAATCTCTTAAACAAGATCTCTTGAGTGTTGCGGTGCTAGTTGCTATTACTCTCTCAGAGCAATAAGAGCCACCAGTAAGGTGTCATGTGTACCAATCTTCTCCGACTTCTTACTTGAACATACCTATTGAGGCTATAAGGGAGCTATAGGATTTCAACGTTTTCAGTTTCAAACATCTCTTAAAAGCGCGCGTTCAAAATTCGAGCACTGCAAAATATATGTATGGTCAAGAAGTAAGTCTGAGGACAGGTACGGATATTGTAAGGCCATATTTTATTGGCCAACATTGTATGACAATCGGCAAACCTTGTATGACTCCGGTATCCTACGTCAATATTTATGAGGGATACGGAATCGTATGCAATTTACCGATTGTAACGAAACGTTGACGTATTTACGTCGATTAAACGCAGTAACGTTACATCGACATAAATACGCCAATGTTTCAAAATTGTATGCCTACTACATGTAGATGTTAGTCGTAGTATACTTTATTTTTCATGTATTTTTTAAATGGACATCAAATAACGGTGAAATTGTGCAATAGAAAAGTTAAACTCATACATAAAATTTCTGTCTTTGTTTACTTTGCTATCATCTGTTTTATTTATTTACTATATGTTTATGTTTATTCATTTTTTAGTTGTTCCTTTATTTATTGCAGAAACCAGTATTATTCTTTTACGCTCTATTTATACCCCCGACATACGAAGTATGTCAGAGGGTATATAGTTTTTGTCATTCCGTCCATTCGTCCGTTCCTCCATTTGTTCGTTCGTTCGTCCGTCCGTCCGTTCGTCAACTTTACGTCAAAGTTTTGCGTTAAACCTTTTTTGATTGCTCATATCTTTGTAACTACTCATCAGATTCTTTTCATATTTGGTTTATGATACCTCTATAGCATTGCCTTTGGTGTGAACTATTTTAGCTCCTGGGTCAGGCCCCAGGGTGGGGCCAAGGGTCAGTAATTAGGACTTGGGCATTTTCATTATGTCAAAGTTTTGCGTTAAACCTTTTTGATTGCTCATATCTCTGTAAGTGCATTGAAGATTTCTTCCGTATTTGGTTCATTATATCTCTATAGCATTACTTTTGATCTGGACTACCTACATTGCAGGGTCAGACTCATGGGTGGGGCCAGGGGTCAATAACTAGGACTTTGCCGTTTGTTGAATAGTTATGGGTTATAGTTCTAATGTACTTGAATGGAGCCTAATGATACATAGCTAGGTTTATTTCATACTAGTTTACACATATGGATGCTGCTGCTGACATAAGGCCAAGGTCAAAGACTTTGAATTTTGTACGTGTATAACATTCGTATTGTAGCTTTGTGGTAAAGTATGCTTTCATTAGGCAATGACACTGGTCGGGGGTATACGTGAGCCCCTGCTCACTTGCTCTAGTTCATGATATGTTTAGTTATCGTCTACCAAGCTGAATAGGGGGTGGTTGTGCGATGGTGCTGGGTATACATGTAACTTCCAGCGCCGGGGCGTCCTACTGATTTGGGTAATAGTAGGGCAAAGGCCTACTGTGATTGCAGTAGGTGCGGGTGGAGGTTGTTTGGCCATTTTTTTTCTCTCGTCTATCATTTTTTTTCTCCCTCTGTTTGGGAGACGGCCCGATATTGACTGAAATACTGTTTCCAAGGGCCGTAAACCCAAAACAACCAACCAACCAATTTTTGCGCTCTATTTCATACTATTATAGTTTGTTTATTAATATGTTTAGTTACCCGTCTACACAGCTGAATAAGCCACTTCAAGCGTTATTGCTTCCTGAAACTTTTTACTGTTTTATTGCGGAAGGGCTAGCTTATTAATGTAATAAATGATTTTAGCGCATGATTAAATACGCAAAACTCATACCAGTCTGTACTCCTCTTGCCTTGGCAGAGTTTGTACTTTAAGTCTGTAAACTTTTTCAGGATCATATGCAGTAGGGTAAAGTCGCGTAAATTCGGACAGCGGGTAAACTTGGACAGTGACATTGTTTCCTTTATATGTCAGTTGTTTGTTATTTAAAAAACTGGGTAAAAAGTGAAAATCCTGATTTCTCATCTGGATTTTCACTGTTTGCAATGGTATGTCCGATTTTACCCGCTGTCCGAAGTTACCTGACTCTACCCTACCTTAAAGTCCCTTTACACTTTGTGCGTCAGTTGGAAGTTTCCCTTTTCCGTGTTAAACGTATGTTTACATACAAATCTTGCGATACACTGTCCTTAAAGGAAGTAATATTTTCCATTAGGAAGGTTACACAGAAATTAAGCATGTCTCATTTTCTGACCCGGATTATTTGTGAGGGTCAGAGACCTTAAGGGGAAGAATCATATTTGTACAGATTATATCGTCAAAGCATTCTTACACAGATAGAGATCTAGATTACTGGCGTAACAATTTTAGCATCTTTAAAGGCCCCATTGCTCTGTCAGCATGAAACATTTTATAGTGAGGTATCGCTGCAAGCTTCTCACTATAGTTTCGTAATTATATATGACCGTGATTAGCCAGCTTTTAAAAAATAAAACACCCATGAGTCTCACATAAAAAGGGTTTGAAAACTTATTTGGGTCATTTTAGTTGGCAACTTTCGATTTCATAAAATGGTAAAAATACAATGCACAGGCGTGGAGTCCAAATCACTATGCCGCCTATGTTTATATAGCATTGCTAGACGGGAAACCAGAACAGGAAATTGTATTTTGTGTAGCGATTTGTTAGTTTTCAAAAACTTGTTTTCTCCACTTTTTACCAGTTATTTGATCCAATATATGCACACTAACCCACATTTTATGACCAAACGTGAATGTCGAACTGCTTTTTACAGTGATTTGGGTTCAGGTGTTTTTACCGCTGATAGGACTATGGAGACTTTAACTAAGCAACGTCCGATGTAATAAATCTAAATTTTATATTATTCTTCCGATGTAACGATTTTTTACATTTTCTTTGAAGTACATGTTTGTTCTATTGTAATATTTTTAAGAATTCTAGAACAAGTTAATTTTGGCTGTAATGAATTTTTTAGCTCACCTGAGCCAGAGGCTCCGGGGGAGCTTATAGGATGGGAAGGCTCCGTCGTCCGTCGTCGTCCGTCCGTCGTCCGTCCACAATATCAAACGACTTCTCCTCTGAAACCACTTGGCCAATTGTAACCTAATTTCATATGTGGCCTCCAGAGGAAGGGGGAACGAAAAGTTGTTCAAACGGTCCTGGTCACATGACCAACATGGCCGCCATGCCCATTTTTGGTAAAAACCTAAAAAAATCTTCTCCAGAACCAATAGGCCGATGGCCTTGAAACTTGGTATGTAGCATTGGGTATGTAAGTACTACCAAGATTGTTCTAATTATGACCTTGGATTGAACTTGACCTTTTTTACGGCAAGGTCAAATTTGCATCCTTGTGCTTTTATATGGCAAAATGCTAGAACGTATGATATCTTGGAAACTGTTGAAGATTTTGGGCTAAAAATTGGTATGTACAGTCATCTCAATGAGTACATGAAGATTTATGAGTACATGAGGTCAAGGTCATTCTTTGACCTTTGACCCAGAACTCAGATATTTTGACATTTTCAAACAGTCTCCTCGAAAGCCACTGGGCCAATTAAAACCAATAAAACCAATTATCATATGTGGCCTCCAGGGGTTGAGGGAAGGAAAATTTGTTCATACGGTCCAGGCCACATGACCAACATGGCAGCCACACCCATATATGGTAAAAACATATAAAAATCTTCTTCTCCAGAACCAGTTGACCGATGGCCTTGAAACTTGGTATGTAGCATTGGGTCCTCAAGTACTATCAAGGTTTTTCAAATTATAACCTAAGGTTGACCTTGACCTTTTTTAGGGCAAGGTCAAATATGGGAAAATGCTAGAACATACGATTTCATGGAAAGTTTTGAAGATTAAGGCTTTAAAATCGGTAAATACAGTCATCTTAATGAGTACATAAGGATTTGTGAGTTCAAGAGGTCAAGGTCAGGTCAAGGTCAAGGTCATTCTTTGACCATGGACCCAGAACTCATATTTTGACAATTTCAAACAATCTCCTCAAAAACCATGGGGCCAGTTGTAACCAAATTTCATGTAGAGCCTCCAGGAGATGAGGGAAGGAAAATTTGTTCAAATGGTCCAGGTCACATGACCAAAATGGCGGCCACGCCCATATATGGTAAAAAACCTTTAAAAATCTTCTTCTCTAGAACCAGTTGACCGAAGGCCTTGAAACTTGGTTTGTAGCATTGGGTACTCCAGTCCTATCAAGATTGTTCAAAATGATGACGTTGGGTTGACCTTGACCATTTTACAGCAAGGTCAAATATGGGAAAAGCCTGAAATATAAGATTTCACGGAAAGCTTTGAAGATTTAGGCCTAAAATTGGTAAATACAGTCGTCTTAATGAGTACATGAAGATTCATGAGCACAAGAAGTCAAGGTCGTTCTTCAACCTTTGACCCTGAATTCTCATAGTTTGACAACTTCAAACTTCTTTTTAAAAGCCACAGAGCCAATTGTAACCAAATTTCATACAGAGCCTTCAGAGGTTGAGGGAACGAAAATTTCTTCAAATGGTCTCGGTCACATAATCAACATGGCCGCCATGCCCATATATGGTAAAAACATTTAAAAATCTTCTTCCCCAGAACCAATGCACATATGGCCTTGAAACTTGGTATGTAGCATTGGGTACTCCAGTACTATCAAGATTGTTCAAATGATGACCTTGGGTTTACCTTGACCTTTTTTATGGCAAGGTTAAATATGCGAAAATGCTAGAACATAAGATTTCATGGGAAGTTTTGAAGATTTTGGCCTAAAAATAGGTATATACAGTCGTCTTAATGAAGTCATGAAGAATTATGAGTACAAGAGGTCAAGGTTATTTGACCTTTAATCCAGATCTCTCATATGTTGACATTTTCAAATATTTACTCAAAAGCCAAAGGACCAATTGTAAACACATTTCATATGGAGCCTCCAGGGATTGATTGAACAAAAATTTGTACAGATGGTCCAGGTCACATAACCAACATGGCTGTCATACCCATTTATGGTATAAACCTTTCATATTTTTTACTCCAGAACCAATGCACATATGGCCTTGAAACTTGGTAAGTAGCATGGAGTTCCAGAGTACTACCAAGACTGTCCAAATGATAACCTTGGGTTTACCTTGACCTTTTTTGCAGCATGGTCAAATATGGGAAAATGCTAGATAAGATTTCATTGAAAGTTTTGAAGATTATTTCCCCCAAAAAATGGTATATGTGGTTGCCTTAATGAGTACATGAAGATTTATGAGTACAAGAAGTCATGGTCATTCTTTGACTTTTGACCCAAGACTCATATTTTTACAATTTCAGACATTAGAAAAAGCCACTTTGCCAATTGCTCGGGTGAGCGGTTCAGGGCCTCATGGCCCTCTTGTTTCAATTAGGGTAGCTCATGGAAAAGAGCTGTTCATTCGGTTTACCCTGCGTGTCTTTCATGAACTTTTGTCAATTTTAGTGTGTGCACATCTATAAATATTCCTTTTGTTTTTAGGGCGGGATGTGGGATTTGATTGTATTAAGTTCTGAGCATTGTCCTACTTTTGACGATACTATTTTTGGATAAATGAGTGCTGACTTTTTTATTCTGCTGGCAAAAGAGGATGGGCAGAATAAAATATTTTTGTCAAAACTGTAGACTAAGATAAACTACTTTGGGATAAAGAACGGAGACTTTTTTCATTTTCCCAAGAAAGGATATATAATTCCCCCGGAATAATAATAATTGTAACAATGATAAAAAAACAGATTAAATGGAGTAAAGATTCTTTGAAGCTCATTAAATTTATCCTTTCTAAAATTCAACTGAAAATGTTGGAAAATACAATATAACTGTTCCAGTGAATATTATTGATATGTCCTTGTTTTTGTTTATACATGTATTATGCGAGTATATGAGCCGTGACACGACAAAACCAACATTGTGGCATGTGCGCCCAGCAAAGACTCGGATCAGCCTGGGTATCCGACCAGTTTGATCCGTTTCGCGATGCGCTTAAAGGGTAGGTGCGGGTCTGAGCTACCTCCATGCTGACGTCGAAAACTCTGCTGAGACTGGGCGGATGCCAAGGCAGAACTGAGCGTTCGTTTGGCGCACATGGCACTTTTCTTTTCGTGTCCTACGCAATAATGACTGCTAGTTTCAAAGCTAGTTTCTAGCTCTTTACACTCATCTAAATAACGCATTAACGTTAGTTTTCATATTTTGCGTTTGCATATGCATCCTTGGTTAACAATGTATATACAAGGGCTGCTACGAAACGAAAAAGAGTCATAGTTAACAAACCTGATGACCAGGTCGTTTGGTAACTATGACTCTTTTTTGTTTTGTAACAGCTCTTTGTCCTTTCATACCATCCTTGAAAATATAGTTAACCAGGCGTGATCTGTTTCATGTGTTCTATTTTTGTAGCCAAGACACAACAAAAGATGTCATATATAATGTGCAAAATCAGCCTCTGATTGTCTAGACCCTTCTTTTGGATCCCTAAAATGTCCATCCGAACAACGAGGTGTGTAATCAAGACTGCGTGGATGAGGCTGAATTTAGTCTTCACTGTTTACACATTGATATAAGACCCTTTTCATGAGTCTCCGTCTATTTGTTTATTAATATTTTTTGTCTTTTATGAGTGATAAATTATTATCTACAAGTTAGTGAAATGAAACATTTCGTTTCAAATAATGATATTCGAAATCCATCAGATAGAAATTCATGTATATATATTTACTTGGTTGTAAAATTGTATGAATGTTATTTATTGGTGTAAATGCTATTTATTGGTATACATGTTATTTATATGCATATATCATGTATATGGAATGCCGTATCTATTCGGTTATAAGGCGCGGGTTTCCCCGTCTAAAATGACCCCAAATATCTAAACCAGCTTATGTAATTCTGCTATGATGAAGAAAATTTTTTCCCCTTCCAAAAGAATCGCAAAAAGATACTACCTCAATCTCATGACCGAGTAAATACCATATTAAATTAGGAAAGGAAAACTGGTTATGCATGGACAGCCAAAAATTAAAAAATTAGTCCAGCCCCGGATTCAGGGGATGGGCTTTGGGGCTTCAGCCCCGCCACCTGGGGCTGGTTAAAGTAAAGTATATGTCGTGACATCTTATTGGAATCGCCTCAGCGAGGCGATTCTAAATTAGATATCACAACATATATTTCAAGGCAAAACTGACATTGTCAAAAATTTCATTGTCATAAATTTCAAGCCCCCCCCCCGTCCTCCCCCTCCCCCCCCCCCCAAAAAAAAAAAAAAAAAAAAAAAAAAAACCCACACACAAATGGATCTCGACACTTTCAAGCCCCACCACTTATCCACAGCCCCACCAGTACGTATTGGTCTGGATCCGGGCCTGCTGTATATACAGCAACACTGGGTAATTAGATTCTTCCCTATCTACAGTATACGAAGTCAGTAAGATCTACAACCTTGAGAACAGGGAAAAGTCTGATCGGAATGGGCGCATAGGCAGGATGATATGAACCGTCGCTGTTCACCTTCTCCTATATTCAGGTTGTAGCTCATATTTTGAAATATTGTTAACTTTATTTTTGTTTTATCAAATCTTTCCCACTGGGCACACAAGGTTGAAACAATCATGGGGTGGTCGGGTGGTACGATGGTGCTGTGTATAACTTCCAGTGCCGGGGCGTCCTTTTGGATTTGGAACAGTGTAGGGCAAGGTCCTACTGTGCTTACAGTTGGTGCGGTTGGAGGTTAATTGGACCGTTTCTGTCGTCTACCATTTCTCTTCTTTCTCCCTCTCTCTGGGAGACTTCCTGATATAGACTGAAATACTGTCTCAAGGACCGTTAAACCCAAACCAATCAATCAATCAAGCTTACGTCATGACGTTGAATCGAGGTTGATTCAACCTTATGTGCCTGCTGGGTTGTCATCTCGCATTTTTGTGAGTAGATAGACATATAACCGTCATGATGTGAAACTGTATTCAACATTTTGCTTTCGTTCTATGTTATGTTCGTATTATAACAATGTTAATTATATTCCTTTAAAATATCGTCGTTTTTATCTGTCTAGTCAAACCAGTGTTCATACTTATACAATAAAGAGTAATTTATATTTTTCTCCTTTGTTCATTGTTTCTTCTTAAGCCGAGAATCAGTGCATTACATGTTGGTTATACAGTGAAATAATGTAAAGCTCAGACCGTCTAAACCAAGACTAAGGTCTTAAGGACAAGTCATGTCAAAGCTTTCACTGTTTCCCATCAGTTTGTAAGTGATGGAGCTCGCAGCTGGCCATTACTTTGCACGAACAGGTAAAGTGCCATTAACATCTGGCAAGAAATAATGTAGCAGGATCGTCGAAAGAATTTCGGTGCTCGTCTTACCATTTTTATGGCATGTATGTTATGATCATCCAAAAGTTCTTGATCATCCAAAAGTTCTAACTCTCTTCTTCAAACTGATTTTGATGGAATGAATTAATTAATCAAACCGGTAGGCACGCACCGTTGAATCGACACTGAATGAACGTTTATTCAACATAAATGACATAGAACTAACGTTGATTCAAAGTTGAGTCCACGTTATGCACGTGAATGATATTAGTAAGTAAGTAAGTAAGTAAATTCTTTATTTTTAGAGGGTGACACAATTGGTACAACCAGTCTTCCTTGGGGCCCTCTTTTACAAGTTTACATATTTGCAACAGTGTAACAAAATCAATACTTAAACAGAAGATCATGAATGACTATGGAAACGACATTGTAAACATAAATGAACATGGATTAACATAACATAATATTATACAATAAGTCAAAAGCAGAAGTTGCTTAAGACAGACATACATTCAGACAGACTAATGGACGGACGGACGGACAGAGAATGGCGGTGGAGGTTATATAAAATATACTAGAAAAGCTAATGCTTGATCCATTCGGAGCACCGTTTACTAAACGTGTGTAATGAAGATGAATTTTTTATGTCTAGCGGGATACTGTTCCAAACCAGTACTCCCGAGAAAGATAAGCTACCTTTAAATAAATTACATTTTGCCTGCAGCAGCACATAATGTTTATTTTTAACCGATCTTAAGTTTGATGTGGTGTTATCTAACTTAACCTCTCTCATTTTGAACATTTCATGCAAGTAACTGGGAGCCAAATTATTGTGAATCTTGTACATAATCTTTGCCTTGTTAAGAAAAACAACTTGATCGAATGATAAAATGTCAAGTTGTTCCAGAGATTCATTTAAACTTTTATAATCATGAGATATGATTAATTTGCATGCCCTTCTCTGCAGTTTGTAGATTTTATTTACGTTGAAATTTGATGAATTACTCCAAATAATACTGCAGTAATAAAATTGAAGTTTAATATAAGAACTGTAAAATAAAAGTCTATACTCTTGTGACAAGTAAGGTTTAATTTTACTTAAAAGCCACACATATGATGATACTTTCTTTGATACATGCTGATAATGATCTTGCCATGATAAATTTTCATCCACATAGACACAAAGTATCTTATCGCTGGTGGTCATTCTAATATCTATATCATTGTATTTGAGCGATAATACGCTCTCTTGTAAGTTATTTCTTTTTTGTCTGCCTGTGATCAACATGACTGTAGTCTTTAATGTATTCAATATCGTACACCAGTCATGAAGAGAATCTAAGGACTTTTGTAAGTTACTTTGAAGAGTGCTCATTTCAAACTGTTGGTCATATATGGTAGTGTCATCTGCATATAAATCGGCGCTAGCTGTCGTATCATGCGATGTTAAGGGTAAGTCATTAATGAAAAGTAAAAATAATAAAGGACCTAAAATGGAACCTTGGGGACCATTGAAGAACCAGACAATTTATTATTTATAGCAACACGCTGGCTTCTTTAAACAAATACGATTTAAGGTGGTGACTTATGGTATATGTAAAAATCTGCATAAAACCATAAAAATGTAAGGTATCTCCTTGAAAGTTAGTAGACTTCTTATTTTTGTTGTCTTTTACAGTTTAGAATATAAGATAGACGTACATGCTGCTTAAAAAAAGTGTTTTTTTTTATAAGGAAAGATCAAAGGGTAGTTTTCTGCGCGATAATCAAAAAAAAATAACATCGTTATTGAAAATTTACATAGTCCTGAAGGTGCATTATTGCATAATGAAGAGCGACCTAGCAATTATTTATTCCAACTCTTTCTCAAATTGTAATGTAGACCAGATGAAAACGGTAGCTTTTTCTCAAATGTTCAACCATGTACAAGTGCATTTATTAAATATAGGGTAGGCAAGCATACCTATGTAACACCTACAGTATAAATAATACATTACTTACATGATCACTGGTGTGTAGATGAAATTATTCAACCTTGTTAAAATAGTCTCACCTGTGTGTTTTGACAAAAAAAATTGGACACAGACCGCATCTTTTTTTCATCTGCTCAGCCTGATAATGTGTGAAAGAGTTTGAAAAAATAATTGCTAGCTCGCTCTCCATTATGCAACAAGGAATGAAAAAATAATTGCTAGCTCGCTCTCCATTATGCAACAAGGAACTCTCAGCACTTATTATATTTTCAATCACAATATTATTTTTTCAGATTATTGCGCACAAAATTACCCTCTGATCTTTCCTTATAAAAACTTTTTAACATTAACAATTGCTGCATTTTGGGAGTCTGAATTGTGAGAAACAACATAAAGAAGGCATATGCTATGTTTTGGAAAGATCAGTGGTATTTTGAGTGTTTTATGCAGATTTTTGTCTTTGCCCCAAATCAGTGATTATCACCACCTTAAACCAGGATAAACAAATATCACTACATTTATAAGACTGCAATTTTTCAAATAAAATTGGATGATCAACAAGATCGAAAGCTTTGCGGAAATCTACCATTACACAGCCTATTAGTTTGCCAGCGTTTAAAGCTTTAAGCCACGAATCTACCATAAGAATAAGTGCTGATTCTGTAGAGTGCCTTGCACGGAACCCACTTTGTGACTTATGGAACAAATCAAACTTATTTATAAACAAGGAGAAATTAATATCGACCCATTTCTCCATGACTCGATATAGACGGAAGAATTGATATGGGCCTATAATTGTTAATGTCGTCCTTATCTCCTGATTTGAAAAGAGGTTTAACTCTTGCTTCTTTCCATATATTTATACCCCCGACATACCAAGTATGTCGACGGTATATAGTTTTCGTCTTTCCGTCCGTTCGTCTGTCTGTCCGGCCGGCCGTCCGTGCGTCCGTGTGTCCGTCCCTTAACATTTGCATTAAAGTTTTGCGTTAAGTTTTTTTCTTTGCTTATATTTCCAATATCCTTTGATGGAACCTTTTGGTATGTGCCTAGGTATACTTCCCTAATGCATGATCTTTATAGCTTATCTTGAACACTTTATTTCACCCTATACAAGCAATTACCCGAGAGATCAGTTCAGCTACCAAGGCTTATCACATAAGAGTACTGATCAATAACAAGTTGTACTCGATGATGCGCCGTTTCGTTTGGCTAAATGCGGTTCCCACTATTTTCCGGTATTTACTCCTATATTTTGGCGCACCCAGCTGCATGGCCCCTCCCAAGCTGTCAAACTCGCCCCTTACCTACAGCTTCAACAAAGTCCAAGAATACAATAAAATTAACTTGTATTGCGGCCAATTTTCTACTTTACCACTTGCATCCTATAGATTCATTGCTAAGGGATAACCTCTCAAGCTTTTTGTTTGATATAAAGTAACGAATTTGCGGGATATTTAGATATAATTTCATTTTTAAAGGACTGGAGCCTTATTAACTGACTGATGCCCGATTGACTCTTCTGTGTATATATTGGATGAGTCCATTTGGCCTTTAAAGGTTGGTTGGTTGATTTGATGCTTAACGTCCACCTTTAAAGGGGTGTCAGGTTTAGTTTATTTTTAGAAGGAGTTTTTTTAGGAGATATACCCAATTGTCTTATGCAAAAAGGTAGATCCTGATCAGACGCAGCAAAACGCAGCTTGTTATCAAGAATTTTGTGTACCGTAAAAAAAATCTAAAAATTCAGATACCTAAAATAATGATCGTAATTGTCCTCAAATGGAACAGTTTGAGTTTACAATGCTTTAACGCGGCCATTAGATGCAGATGGAATGGCAAACTGTGTAAGCCCTGATCATCTCCTTTAAGAGCTGTCTGATCTGGGTCTGCACTATCTGTCTGTCACAATACTTTGAATTTTTACCGAACTCTCAGGAACAGTGTTGTGTGATTAGGAGAGGGAGGGGGAAACTTGTCAGATTTTTCATAAAACTGACCTGGGTCAAGAGATAAGAGATCTTGTGAAAAGGGCGAAGATCAAATAATAAGATCACAGCTTTCCGTTTTCGCATCAACAGTCAAGGGGCTTTGTAGAATACACATAGCAAAGAGTCAAAAATATGGTCAGCCTGAGTAGATGCTCATACTGCTCTGATTCGTCGATGTTTGCACATACCGCAGTGTTCCTTATATAGTGACATTGCTCAAATGCATGTCCTTATACGACATTAATGTCCGGTTACAATTTGGTCCTTAATTAATAAAAAAAAAATACTTATGTTCTGCCGTAAGGGGGAAACATTTATTTCGTGGCGAGTTCAATACCTGTACATTTGTAATATTGCCTATATCACCCTGTTTGCACCAAGATCCTGTTTGACCCCTTCGTACATTCCGATTGCATATCAGGAGTGCTTGGGAGACCTTTAGATTGGTTGTTTTGGGTTTAACGACCCTTTGAGACAGTTTTTCAGTCTACATCGTGCCGTCTCACAGAGAGAGAGAGAGAGGGAGAAAGACGAGAGAAAAATATCAACAAAAAAACCCCACCCGCACCTACTGCAAGCACAGTAGGCCTTTGCCCTACCATTATCCAAATCGCCCCGGCACTGGAAATTATACGCAGCACTATGGCATCTCCCAGCCACCCAAATAGTTTTGTTGGAAACTCGAATATAGGAGATAACGGGAATCCCCGCAGTGACGTCATCGGATGATCACGTGGGTAGCTTGGTTGGCAAAAGATCTATAGGATAGTCTGAAGTGTAATCACTTAAACGCGTAAAAGATAATTAAAATAAGTGCGAATGAATAGCTACTGATTTAAAACAATTGGAAATAAGGTCTTAGTCACCTGTCATACGAAACAGAAATCATTTAATTAATTGAATTCATCTAGTAAAACGCGTATTGGATAAACCCATTAACGTTACCGGACTGTTTTTCTCAATAACTACGACTGAAAAAATATTAACAGAATAAAATGAAAATACTGCAGATCAGTATTTTAATCTTTTATACTATAAATTATATTTATTAGTATAATTAGGATAAGATGAGGAAAAAATAGAATATTATATCTAAGAGAACTTAAGCGGAATTACTGTAAAATGTCGATCGGATTTAGGGACAAGAAAATTGAAAATAAAAAATAATAGACATTATAATATATATCGATGGTTGCGATTTCTTAAAATTCTGTGAACAATAAAGAAAGAAAGAAAAAATAAATAAAATAGAGGAAGCCATACGTTTGTGCTAACGGATAATTAGCCGCACTCGGCGCACAAACAGTTTATTTTAGTGTTTATTTCAAATTGTCACCACAGGACACCCGCGGCGTGTTTTGAACTATACTGGACAAAAAAAGTTAGGGATCAAACATTTGACTGAAATTTTTATATTGAAAAAAGTAATTTTCAAAAAATCGTTTTCTTCTTTTGAATACATCTAACAATGCTGCACAAGACTGCATGACACATATTGGAATCTGGTCACGTGACACACCAGCAGAAATGAATAAACAGACATACCCTGAAAATCAAAGTGAAAACTGACATTAACGCAAGACTGAATGTCCATTGTTTTTGGCTTTATCCATGCAAAATCATTTTCAGTTCTCAGTGTGACCGCTAAGGGCCTGAATAACTGTATGAAAGCTACTCGGTATGCTTCTGGTAAATTACGAGAGGCCCATTTAGGGACTCGTTTGCCATTTTTCACGAAAGGCCTGCATGAGATCTCCTTGAGTTTCAGGAAGTCTCTCGTGATCAGGATTGGCGGTGTAACATGTCCAAAGAATGCTCAATCGGATTTGAAACTTCTGATCAGATTGCCATGTCAGTGCGGGCGACTGTTTCTGTCGCTAGGTACTGGTCCATCACATTTGCCCTGTGATTCGATGATGTCATCGCCAAAAACTTCAGCAAACGGTCTCGTAATTGGATAAAGCTTGTCATTCCTAGCTCGAACACCAATCAGAGCGCCTCTGTCTGGCATGCACAAGTCCACACAGCTTCAAATCCAGATGCCGCACCATACCATTACCCACCCTCCTCGAGACATGTCACATTCCGCAACAAGATTTAATTCTTAGGGTACTGGAAGTGTACCTGGCAGGCGTCACACCCTTCTCCCATCATCGTGGATCTCTACATACAAATCTGGATTCATCTGTGAAAAGAACATGGGTCCAGTGACCCTGCTGCCAATTTGTGTCACTTTTTGCCGACTTTCGCCTCGCATTTCTATGGAATGGCATCTATCCTGACCTGATTACCAGCATGCAAGTGCGGAAATTAGCTGTGTCAAGTCTGTTTCTAATCGTTTTCGCTGAGATTGGCCGACTAAAGAATTTAATGGATAAACAATGCGCATCCTCACAGTGTTATTGTGATGAACCAATAGCTTGGGACAGAGACCATCGTCCGTAAGGACAAGTGTAGGTAATCGCAAGTTTTAATTCTGATTTAAATGCTTGACAGATGTTACAAATCACCAATCCCAATCACCAGGAATCTTCAGGAAACTCCTGGAGGACTAATTTGGGCCTTTCATGAAAAATGGCAAAAAAGTCCCCAAATGAGCCTCTAGCACTTTACCAAAAGAACACCGAGTAGCTGTCATGCAGTAATTCAGACTCCCAGAGATATCGACGAGCACTGGCAATGGTTTTGCATGAATAAAGCCAAGAATCACGGACATTCAATTTTATGGGGATGCCAATTTCACTTCAGTTTTAGGGGTATATCTGCTTATTTGTTTCTACTGGTGTGCCATGTGATCCGATTCCAATATTTTTCATGCAGTTCTGCGCCGCTTCGACAACTGAATTGAACAGAAGAAAATTATTTTTGGATAATTTATTATTCATGATTTAAGCTTCAGTCAAATATTTGATCCCTAACTTTTTTTGTCCAGTATATAATAAGACGTCCTTGATCAAAGGATCCACTAAAGACCGCGAATGTACCATTATACAATAGGAAACAAACATTTTCAATTCAAAAAATTAACATAGGATACAGACTCAGATACTTTTTATTAGAGTATCTATGATAAAAAGTATATATTGTATTTTGTGAATACGAGATCTACATGTAACAAGTTAAGAACAGTTTAATGCTAACAATAATTCAATGATAACGTTGAATTTCGCATTTCATCTCGTTTCAGTGTATCCTAAAACAATTTAATGCCACCTAAAATATTGAGTTTATAACAGTTTATAAAATTCTATTATGGAGCTAAGCCAACAGTACTTTTTGGAAGTAACATGAAGTTTAAAAGCTTGAACTAAGAAATATAAAAGAAAAAGATATGCATCTGAGTCATTCGTCAACGATTCACTGCCATTTATTCTGTCATTCATTTATTTAATGGTTTGTTCGTCCGTTCGTTCATTCGTTGTATTTTCCGTTTCCCCTTTTACACGCTACATCATCTAGACTTTTATAAATTTGCGATATGAACATTTGTGATAGAAAGGAAAAACAAAATATATTTTTGAGGCATCTTAGCACGCAAATAAATCATGAAATTCAATTTCATCAAAGGAAATGTAAGCCTTACATATTATCTGTCTAAAACATTAACATTTTGCTGTTTTAAATTCATAATTTACACAAACAATCAACTATATTCTATAATGCTGTATCAACCTTTCTGCCAACCAGACTCGGGGAATTCCCCAGGTATCTTATCAGTGACGTCACGCTTTTCTCTCCTATATGTTCAATTAATATAAAATTGCACATAATGAGAATTAGCGACCTGGAGAGAAAGATAGCCGCAAACAGTCGGCACTCAATCTGTCGCATTTCGCGTGGGAAATTTGGAAATTTTCATTCGGTTTAGTTCACGCCTATTCTTTTAAGCGTTAAGTTCTATCACTCGCTTCAAATTCCGGGAACCAGCAGTTAAACGTATCTGGAAATCACACGATGTTCTTCAAGAAGCCTGTTATTTACCTATACACTGACATATAATAATATATGAGTCAGCTAGAAACGAAAAACTTGGAATTAGCTTCGACAGAGGTTTTTCCCCATACTTCGTACAGACCAACGGCAAATAACTAGTTTATGTTGCGCAAACTTCACCATGTATAGATTAACATACCTTGAAAAACATCTGAGCGAAACGCCAAAAGCAACAAATTGGTTGTGCGCCCAGCGCAGACTCAGTTCAGCCTGGCATCCTATCTGATACAATCAGGCCCCACGTCCTACCCTCAAAACCGAAAGGGAAAGAAGTACAAACAAAATTTGACAGCCGTTCACGAAAGGCGATACACCGAACGGACAGCTTTTCCAAGACAAGTAAAAAACAATACCTCTGAGCCGCGACACGTGAAAACCAACAAAGTGGTTGTACGCCCAGCGCAGACTCAGACCAGCCTGGCCATCCACGCAGTCTAATCAGACTCTTCACTTTGCGCTTAAAGGGTAGCTAAGAGTCTAAACTACCTTCGTGCGGACAGCGAAGACTCTGATCAGACTGGGCGGATGCCCAGGCTGATCTGAGTCTGCGCTGGGCGCACAACCACATTGTTGGTTTTGTCATGTGTGAACGAAAGTATTAATATAAACAAAACATGCAAAAAGGACAAGAAACAGTGAGGAACCACAACAGGTATGGCCTTGGAACGGTCAGTAATAACTTATTGATCATTTAAACAGGTTTTACAGCATTCCAACCATCAACGACAGAATCTTTATCGGTCAGTTAAAGTTCTATTAAAGCCCTATATATTTCTATAATGTTTGCAACGACACTGAGTATAGTTTAAATTGAAACGAATGTGGCTACACCTGCGTTCTGTTTCGCAAAATAGTAGTTCTATTTACACTTCTAATATTCTGGAGAATAGTTTTTTTTAAGATCTTTGAGCAAACATCACACTAATGTACATGTACATGTACCGACTGTTGCCATTTATGACTTCAAGTATACCAAATATGCGAACTTGTTTTTTTTTTTTTTTTTTTTTTTTTTTTTTGGGGGGGGGGGGGTTACATGTACTTGTAGTCTTTTCTAAATCATAGATAATACGACATTATTTTTCTCAGTTTGAAACTGTTGGTTGTCTGGTCTATATCATAAGACTCTTCAACTTTGCAGAAACCCAGAGAAGGTTATCGGATCCCGTCTTGTGTCTAAATTTAAGAGTATATGACCTCTACAGAAGTCCTTTTATAATATCTACGAAATTTTCAAGGCCCTTCACAATATAAGCTTCCATATGTGTTTTAAGGACCTTCCAAGAATATTTCATTTATGTCAAGATCGAGCCGATCGTAGTGCAGAGGTCGCCGAAAACAGGAGTTATCATGAAAAAAAACCGCCCTTCCACAAGCAGAATGTTCTTTTCCAAATCACTTGTGCGACGAGCGAGGCTGGAATCCATAGCGTTGAGAGACCTAATGTTTAATAAGAGCGCTTACATTCTTACAGTACGAACAACAAGATTAGAATGAAAGCAAATGTTGAATATAAAGTTCCACATCAACGCGGTTTTTGTCAATCTAACCATAATACTGCGAGTTTTAAAACATGAAACAAAAAATAGAGTAAAACCATGGGCGACATACTGAATAACGGTGGATTAGAGAGGGAGAACAGCGAAGATTCGTATTATCCTGCATGTCCGCCCATTCTGGCCAGAGTTTGCCCTGTTCGTTAGATTGTAGATCTTACTGACTCCGTGGAAGAGTCCGATCAGTCTGTGCTTCTGTACAGGTTTTTGGCCGTCCACGCATGACCAGTTTTCCTGTCCTCGTGATACAATACTATATTTATTCGGTCATAAGCCCAAAAATAAAAATACATTTTAGGGATTGTTTTGGAAGGGTAAAATCTATCCTATAGCAGAATTACAAAAAAAAACTGGACTAGATATTCTGCGATTTTCTAGAACTGAAAACCGGTGTCTTATAACCGATTAGATGCGGCATTCCCTATATGCATACAAATGACATGTATACAATCAATTTGAACAACCAAGTAAATATTTGTATATTAATTTACGATGTATTTCGAACAGTCATTATTTGCAACGAAAAGTTTCTTTCCACAAGCCTGTTTTGAATAGATCATAACTCATAAATGAAAAAAATATCAATAAACAAATGAGCCGAGACAGGGGAATAGTCTTATAGTATGTGCAAACGATAAAGATAAAATTTAACTTCCTCATCTGCGCACTCTGATTCCGCACTTTGCTGTTCGTTTTGACGATTTAGTGATCCAAAAAGAAGGGTCTAGTCAGTTAGAGATTGACTTTGCATAGGATAAAAGAGATTGACTTTGCATAGGATAAAAGAACGCTTTCTTTACTTTTGAACACCAAAACCGATATAAACTTTGGTCATGTCAAAATATGTGTGAAGCCTTAAAATATCTTTTAGATAATATCTACATACGATTTGGTACTATATTATACAGACAAATTGTTGGTATTCCAATGGGTACTAATTGTGCTGCTCTTATAGCGGATTTGTTTTTATTTTGCTCTGAAAGAGATTTATGGCTTCTCTTTCTAATGATAAATGCTGGAATTATTGAGGCTTTTAATTCTACATGTAGATATCTAATGATCTGTTAAATATTGACAATCCTTACTTTGAAGTCATGGTGAATAGAATTCATCCACCTGAGCCCCAGTTAAACAAAGCTAATGCAGCCGATAATGAAGCTTCATTTTTGGATTTACATTTATCTATTTCAAAAGGATTTGTTATGCCCCCAACTTGAGGGGGCATATTGCTTCTGGGTTGTCCGTCCATCCGTCCGTCCGTGCGTCACGCATACCATATCTTAGGAACCATGCATGCTAGAGTTTTGAAATTATGTCTCCCCCCTTCAGGGTCGGGAGACATATTGTTTTTCCCCGGGCGTCTGTCCGTCTGTCCGTCCGTCTGTCCGTCTGTCTGTCACAAATCGTGTCCGTTCTAAAACTTGAAACATGGATAACTTTCCACGCCACTGTTCAAAAATCGATAATCGATATTCGCGAATCGAGGTGGTAGTGAAATACACTACGAGATATGGGCAAGTCATCTTTTTCTTCTTATTTTATTTTTCCTTATATTCAAATCCATTTTTCCGTGTTCATTTCGAAAACCGCATTAATTTGCGAACAGCCTGATATAATTTTTGAAAAGATTGCATAAGAAATACCGCGGTCATTTTTTAGTTTAAGTTGACTACCCTCAAAATGTATAGAATATATAGTAAATCATGACATTTTTACTGCGTTGATCAAAGTTTTTACCCGCATATGTCTCTTTATTTCATAAAATGAAAATTTTCCGTGTTCATTCCGAAAACTACAATTATTCAGCATTTCACTGATATATTTTTTATTGAAATAGGAAGTAAAACAGTGCGGTCATTTTTACATTTTCGATCAGCACCCTTATTTCCTATGCTGGCGCAAATATCCAACAGAATTCACACATTACTCCAGGTGGCGTAGAAAGTTGCGGACGCTAAAGGCGTTCTACAAGGGGAATATTCCAGTGCTCACTGTTTTATATGACCCGACTGCTCTTGTAAGGGGAGGAGAATTGGGTGTGTGTGTGGGGGGGGGGGGGGGGGGGGGTGGAGGGCTGTCAATAACTTGATGAACGCAAAGTTCGTAAAAAGTGTCCTCCCTGGATTTTTCAAATAAATAGTACTATAAGATAAGATGAACAGGACATATGTAATGTCATTAATCTTACTGTTTTCTTCAGAAAAAATGCGTTTTTCTACCAAATTGTCTGCTTGGCAACGTTTGTTTTCCGCTGAAATGCATTAATTTCGTCCGACATATAAGTTCGGCAAAAACAATGTTTGGCTTCTGAGACCAGAGTTGTTAGCTCTAAGGTTTGACAAGCTGATTACTATATTAATTCGGCCATAAGACCATTATTTTTGAGCTCGTTAAGGGGTCTTATTACCGAATAAAGACATATATCATGTGCTATTAGCAAAGACTATGATCCGACTCATATGTACAGTCTGTTCTGTGATGTACGGTTTGTATATTTCAAAGCGCATGCACAAATCAAAATTAAACATTTCAGGCGCGCCATGAAAAATGTATACTCATACATAGGATAAACGCACGAATTACGCTTGTCCGAACCAGCCTGTACATGGTACTGCACAGTCTGATCAGACCTGCACAGTTCCCTTTCAAAATTGTGCATGCCTAGATATTTTCTTTGCGAAGATCTCACGCTAAATCAGTATATTTTGTATGTGTGCAGGTTGGCAGTGTTTGTATATGCAGACGGTAGTTTTTGCAGGATGCGGACAATAACACCTTTTAATATACAAAGTGATAATTAATGTTACGCTCGATTAACCCGCTAAATACCTGGGCCCAGTTGTTCAAAGCATCGTTAGCCTAACGAGCTCGTTAAGGGGTCAACTCGTTAAGTGTTTTGCAACTTTGTAACCAAATACGCTGGTATTTTTTGTTGAAAAAATGTAAGAAGCTTTTGCAATACGCTGGTATTTTTGTTGAAAAATGTAAGAAGCTTTAGCAGTGCAAAAGCTTCTTACATTTTTCAACAAAAAATGTAAGAAGCTTTTGCAGTGCAAAAGCTTCTTACATTTTTTAACAAAAAATACCAGCGGTCCAAAAGCTTCTTACATTTTTTTCAACAAAAAATACCAGCGTATTTGAGATATTAACGTTTAAAATTTTAACGAAACGCTAACTAACGACGTCATAAGTTTTGAACAACCGGGCCCAGAAAAATATTTGGTAAGGTCGTGGGTTCGAATCCCAGTTGTTACCTATTTTTTTTTTTTTTTTTTGTCTTTCCTGCAATAAATTGAAGTATCTGCAAACAACTTTACATATCATATTTAACAAAATCGATCATTTTTGGCAACTTAATACATGGAAAACAGCTTTGAGAATAAGGACCTTACCATGGATAACTTTCCACGCCACTGTTCAAAAATCGATAATCGATATTCGCGAATCGAGGTGGTAGTGAAATACACTACGAGATATGGGCAAGTCATCTTTTTCTTCTTATTTTATTTTTCCTTATATTCAAATCCATTTTTCCGTGTTCATTTCGAAAACCGCATTAATTTGCGAACAGCCTGATATAATTTTTGAAAAGATTGCATAAGAAATACCGCGGTCATTTTTTAGTTTAAGTTGACTACCCTCAAAATGTATAGAATATATAGTAAATCATGACATTTTTACTGCGTTGATCAAAGTTTTTACCCGCATATGTCTCTTTATTTCATAAAATGAAAATTTTCCGTGTTCATTCCGAAAACTACAATTATTCAGCATTTCACTGATATATTTTTTATTGAAATAGGAAGTAAAACAGTGCGGTCATTTTTACATTTTCGATCAGCACCCTTATTTCCTATGCTGGCGCAAATATCCAACAGAATTCACACATTACTCCAGGTGGCGTAGAAAGTTGCGGACGCTAAAGGCGTTCTACAAGGGGAATATTCCAGTGCTCACTGTTTTATATGACCCGACTGCTCTTGTAAGGGGAGGAGAATTGGGTGTGTGTGTGGGGGGGGGGGGGGGGTGGAGGGCTGTCAATAACTTGATGAACGCAAAGTTCGTAAAAAGTGTCCTCCCTGGATTTTTCAAATAAATAGTACTATAAGATAAGATGAACAGGACATATGTAATGTCATTAATCTTACTGTTTTCTTCAGAAAAAATGCGTTTTTCTACCAAATTGTCTGCTTGGCAACGTTTGTTTTCCGCTGAAATGCATTAATTTCGTCCGACATATAAGTTCGGCAAAAACAATGTTTGGCTTCTGAGACCAGAGTTGTTAGCTCTAAGGTTTGACAAGCTGATTACTATATTAATTCGGCCATAAGACCATTATTTTTGAGCTCGTTAAGGGGTCTTATTACCGAATAAAGACATATATCATGTGCTATTAGCAAAGACTATGATCCGACTCATATGTACAGTCTGTTCTGTGATGTACGGTTTGTATATTTCAAAGCGCATGCACAAATCAAAATTAAACATTTCAGGCGCGCCATGAAAAATGTATACTCATACATAGGATAAACGCACGAATTACGCTTGTCCGAACCAGCCTGTACATGGTACTGCACAGTCTGATCAGACCTGCACAGTTCCCTTTCAAAATTGTGCATGCCTAGATATTTTCTTTGCGAAGATCTCACGCTAAATCAGTATATTTTGTATGTGTGCAGGTTGGCAGTGTTTGTATATGCAGACGGTAGTTTTTGCAGGATGCGGACAATAACACCTTTTAATATACAAAGTGATAATTAATGTTACGCTCGATTAACCCGCTAAATACCTGGGCCCAGTTGTTCAAAGCATCGTTAGCCTAACGAGCTCGTTAAGGGGTCAACTCGTTAAGTGTTTTGCAACTTTGTAACCAAATACGCTGGTATTTTTTGTTGAAAAAATGTAAGAAGCTTTTGCAATACGCTGGTATTTTTGTTGAAAAATGTAAGAAGCTTTAGCAGTGCAAAAGCTTCTTACATTTTTCAACAAAAAATGTAAGAAGCTTTTGCAGTGCAAAAGCTTCTTACATTTTTTAACAAAAAATACCAGCGGTCCAAAAGCTTCTTACATTTTTTTCAACAAAAAATACCAGCGTATTTGAGATATTAACGTTTAAAATTTTAACGAAACGCTAACTAACGACGTCATAAGTTTTGAACAACCGGGCCCAGAAAAATATTTGGTAAGGTCGTGGGTTCGAATCCCAGTTGTTACCTATTTTTTTTTTTTTTTTTTGTCTTTCCTGCAATAAATTGAAGTATCTGCAAACAACTTTACATATCATATTTAACAAAATCGATCATTTTTGGCAACTTAATACATGGAAAACAGCTTTGAGAATAAGGACCTTACCATGGATAACTTTCCACGCCACTGTTCAAAAATCGATAATCGATATTCGCGAATCGAGGTGGTAGTGAAATACACTACGAGATATGGGCAAGTCATCTTTTTCTTCTTATTTTATTTTTCCTTATATTCAAATCCATTTTTCCGTGTTCATTTCGAAAACCGCATTAATTTGCGAACAGCCTGATATAATTTTTGAAAAGATTGCATAAGAAATACCGCGGTCATTTTTTAGTTTAAGTTGACTACCCTCAAAATGTATAGAATATATAGTAAATCATGACATTTTTACTGCGTTGATCAAAGTTTTTACCCGCATATGTCTCTTTATTTCATAAAATGAAAATTTTCCGTGTTCATTCCGAAAACTACAATTATTCAGCATTTCACTGATATATTTTTTATTGAAATAGGAAGTAAAACAGTGCGGTCATTTTTACATTTTCGATCAGCACCCTTATTTCCTATGCTGGCGCAAATATCCAACAGAATTCACACATTACTCCAGGTGGCGTAGAAAGTTGCGGACGCTAAAGGCGTTCTACAAGGGGAATATTCCAGTGCTCACTGTTTTATATGACCCGACTGCTCTTGTAAGGGGAGGAGAATTGGGTGTGTGTGGGGGGGGGGGGGGGTGGAGGGCTGTCAATAACTTGATGAACGCAAAGTTCGTAAAAAGTGTCCTCCCTGGATTTTTCAAATAAATAGTACTATAAGATAAGATGAACAGGACATATGTAATGTCATTAATCTTACTGTTTTCTTCAGAAAAAATGCGTTTTTCTACCAAATTGTCTGCTTGGCAACGTTTGTTTTCCGCTGAAATGCATTAATTTCGTCCGACATATAAGTTCGGCAAAAACAATGTTTGGCTTCTGAGACCAGAGTTGTTAGCTCTAAGGTTTGACAAGCTGATTACTATATTAATTCGGCCATAAGACCATTATTTTTGAGCTCGTTAAGGGGTCTTATTACCGAATAAAGACATATATCATGTGCTATTAGCAAAGACTATGATCCGACTCATATGTACAGTCTGTTCTGTGATGTACGGTTTGTATATTTCAAAGCGCATGCACAAATCAAAATTAAACATTTCAGGCGCGCCATGAAAAATGTATACTCATACATAGGATAAACGCACGAATTACGCTTGTCCGAACCAGCCTGTACATGGTACTGCACAGTCTGATCAGACCTGCACAGTTCCCTTTCAAAATTGTGCATGCCTAGATATTTTCTTTGCGAAGATCTCACGCTAAATCAGTATATTTTGTATGTGTGCAGGTTGGCAGTGTTTGTATATGCAGACGGTAGTTTTTGCAGGATGCGGACAATAACACCTTTTAATATACAAAGTGATAATTAATGTTACGCTCGATTAACCCGCTAAATACCTGGGCCCAGTTGTTCAAAGCATCGTTAGCCTAACGAGCTCGTTAAGGGGTCAACTCGTTAAGTGTTTTGCAACTTTGTAACCAAATACGCTGGTATTTTTTGTTGAAAAAATGTAAGAAGCTTTTGCAATACGCTGGTATTTTTGTTGAAAAATGTAAGAAGCTTTAGCAGTGCAAAAGCTTCTTACATTTTTCAACAAAAAATGTAAGAAGCTTTTGCAGTGCAAAAGCTTCTTACATTTTTTAACAAAAAATACCAGCGGTCCAAAAGCTTCTTACATTTTTTTCAACAAAAAATACCAGCGTATTTGAGATATTAACGTTTAAAATTTTAACGAAACGCTAACTAACGACGTCATAAGTTTTGAACAACCGGGCCCAGAAAAATATTTGGTAAGGTCGTGGGTTCGAATCCCAGTTGTTACCTATTTTTTTTTTTTTTTTTTGTCTTTCCTGCAATAAATTGAAGTATCTGCAAACAACTTTACATATCATATTTAACAAAATCGATCATTTTTGGCAACTTAATACATGGAAAACAGCTTTGAGAATAAGGACCTTACCATGGATAACTTTCCACGCCACTGTTCAAAAATCGATAATCGATATTCGCGAATCGAGGTGGTAGTGAAATACACTACGAGATATGGGCAAGTCATCTTTTTCTTCTTATTTTATTTTTCCTTATATTCAAATCCATTTTTCCGTGTTCATTTCGAAAACCGCATTAATTTGCGAACAGCCTGATATAATTTTTGAAAAGATTGCATAAGAAATACCGCGGTCATTTTTTAGTTTAAGTTGACTACCCTCAAAATGTATAGAATATATAGTAAATCATGACATTTTTACTGCGTTGATCAAAGTTTTTACCCGCATATGTCTCTTTATTTCATAAAATGAAAATTTTCCGTGTTCATTCCGAAAACTACAATTATTCAGCATTTCACTGATATATTTTTTATTGAAATAGGAAGTAAAACAGTGCGGTCATTTTTACATTTTCGATCAGCACCCTTATTTCCTATGCTGGCGCAAATATCCAACAGAATTCACACATTACTCCAGGTGGCGTAGAAAGTTGCGGACGCTAAAGGCGTTCTACAAGGGGAATATTCCAGTGCTCACTGTTTTATATGACCCGACTGCTCTTGTAAGGGGAGGAGAATTGGGTGTGTGTGTGGGGGGGGGGGGGGGGTGGAGGGCTGTCAATAACTTGATGAACGCAAAGTTCGTAAAAAGTGTCCTCCCTGGATTTTTCAAATAAATAGTACTATAAGATAAGATGAACAGGACATATGTAATGTCCTTAATCTTACTGTTTTCTTCAGAAAAAATGCGTTTTTCTACCAAATTGTCTGCTTGGCAACGTTTGTTTTCCGCTGAAATGCATTAATTTCGTCCGACATATAAGTTCGGCAAAAACAATGTTTGGCTTCTGAGACCAGAGTTGTTAGCTCTAAGGTTTGACAAGCTGATTACTATATTAATTCGGCCATAAGACCATTATTTTTGAGCTCGTTAAGGGGTCTTATTACCGAATAAAGACATATATCATGTGCTATTAGCAAAGACTATGATCCGACTCATATGTACAGTCTGTTCTGTGATGTACGGTTTGTATATTTCAAAGCGCATGCACAAATCAAAATTAAACATTTCAGGCGCGCCATGAAAAATGTATACTCATACATAGGATAAACGCACGAATTACGCTTGTCCGAACCAGCCTGTACATGGTACTGCACAGTCTGATCAGACCTGCACAGTTCCCTTTCAAAATTGTGCATGCCTAGATATTTTCTTTGCGAAGATCTCACGCTAAATCAGTATATTTTGTATGTGTGCAGGTTGGCAGTGTTTGTATATGCAGACGGTAGTTTTTGCAGGATGCGGACAATAACACCTTTTAATATACAAAGTGATAATTAATGTTACGCTCGATTAACCCGCTAAATACCTGGGCCCAGTTGTTCAAAGCATCGTTAGCCTAACGAGCTCGTTAAGGGGTCAACTCGTTAAGTGTTTTGCAACTTTGTAACCAAATACGCTGGTATTTTTTGTTGAAAAAATGTAAGAAGCTTTTGCAATACGCTGGTATTTTTGTTGAAAAATGTAAGAAGCTTTAGCAGTGCAAAAGCTTCTTACATTTTTCAACAAAAAATGTAAGAAGCTTTTGCAGTGCAAAAGCTTCTTACATTTTTTAACAAAAAATACCAGCGGTCCAAAAGCTTCTTACATTTTTTTCAACAAAAAATACCAGCGTATTTGAGATATTAACGTTTAAAATTTTAACGAAACGCTAACTAACGACGTCATAAGTTTTGAACAACCGGGCCCAGAAAAATATTTGGTAAGGTCGTGGGTTCGAATCCCAGTTGTTACCTATTTTTTTTTTTTTTTTTTTGTCTTTCCTGCAATAAATTGAAGTATCTGCAAACAACTTTACATATCATATTTAACAAAATCGATCATTTTTGGCAACTTAATACATGGAAAACAGCTTTGAGAATAAGGACCTTACCATGGATAACTTTCCACGCCACTGTTCAAAAATCGATAATCGATATTCGCGAATCGAGGTGGTAGTGAAATACACTACGAGATATGGGCAAGTCATCTTTTTCTTCTTATTTTATTTTTCCTTATATTCAAATCCATTTTTCCGTGTTCATTTCGAAAACCGCATTAATTTGCGAACAGCCTGATATAATTTTTGAAAAGATTGCATAAGAAATACCGCGGTCATTTTTTAGTTTAAGTTGACTACCCTCAAAATGTATAGAATATATAGTAAATCATGACATTTTTACTGCGTTGATCAAAGTTTTTACCCGCATATGTCTCTTTATTTCATAAAATGAAAATTTTCCGTGTTCATTCCGAAAACTACAATTATTCAGCATTTCACTGATATATTTTTTATTGAAATAGGAAGTAAAACAGTGCGGTCATTTTTACATTTTCGATCAGCACCCTTATTTCCTATGCTGGCGCAAATATCCAACAGAATTCACACATTACTCCAGGTGGCGTAGAAAGTTGCGGACGCTAAAGGCGTTCTACAAGGGGAATATTCCAGTGCTCACTGTTTTATATGACCCGACTGCTCTTGTAAGGGGAGGAGAATTGGGTGTGTGTGTGGGGGGGGGGGGGGGGGGGTGGAGGGCTGTCAATAACTTGATGAACGCAAAGTTCGTAAAAAGTGTCCTCCCTGGATTTTTCAAATAAATAGTACTATAAGATAAGATGAACAGGACATATGTAATGTCATTAATCTTACTGTTTTCTTCAGAAAAAATGCGTTTTTCTACCAAATTGTCTGCTTGGCAACGTTTGTTTTCCGCTGAAATGCATTAATTTCGTCCGACATATAAGTTCGGCAAAAACAATGTTTGGCTTCTGAGACCAGAGTTGTTAGCTCTAAGGTTTGACAAGCTGATTACTATATTAATTCGGCCATAAGACCATTATTTTTGAGCTCGTTAAGGGGTCTTATTACCGAATAAAGACATATATCATGTGCTATTAGCAAAGACTATGATCCGACTCATATGTACAGTCTGTTCTGTGATGTACGGTTTGTATATTTCAAAGCGCATGCACAAATCAAAATTAAACATTTCAGGCGCGCCATGAAAAATGTATACTCATACATAGGATAAACGCACGAATTACGCTTGTCCGAACCAGCCTGTACATGGTACTGCACAGTCTGATCAGACCTGCACAGTTCCCTTTCAAAATTGTGCATGCCTAGATATTTTCTTTGCGAAGATCTCACGCTAAATCAGTATATTTTGTATGTGTGCAGGTTGGCAGTGTTTGTATATGCAGACGGTAGTTTTTGCAGGATGCGGACAATAACACCTTTTAATATACAAAGTGATAATTAATGTTACGCTCGATTAACCCGCTAAATACCTGGGCCCAGTTGTTCAAAGCATCGTTAGCCTAACGAGCTCGTTAAGGGGTCAACTCGTTAAGTGTTTTGCAACTTTGTAACCAAATACGCTGGTATTTTTTTTTGAAAAAATGTAAGAAGCTTTTGCAATACGCTGGTATTTTTGTTGAAAAATGTAAGAAGCTTTAGCAGTGCAAAAGCTTCTTACATTTTTCAACAAAAAATGTAAGAAGCTTTTGCAGTGCAAAAGCTTCTTACATTTTTTAACAAAAAATACCAGCGGTCCAAAAGCTTCTTACATTTTTTTCAACAAAAAATACCAGCGTATTTGAGATATTAACGTTTAAAATTTTAACGAAACGCTAACTAACGACGTCATAAGTTTTGAACAACCGGGCCCAGAAAAATATTTGGTAAGGTCGTGGGTTCGAATCCCAGTTGTTACCTATTTTTTTTTTTTTTTTTTGTCTTTCCTGCAATAAATTGAAGTATCTGCAAACAACTTTACATATCATATTTAACAAAATCGATCATTTTTGGCAACTTAATACATGGAAAACAGCTTTGAGAATAAGGACTTTAAGGCGTTCTACAAGGGGAATATTCCAGTGCTCACTGTTTTATATGACCCGACTGCTCTTGTAAGGGGAGGAGAATTGGGTGTGTGTGTGGGGGGGGGGGGGGTGGAGGGCTGTCAATAACTTGATGAACGCAAAGTTCGTAAAAAGTGTCCTCCCTGGATTTTTCAAATAAATAGTACTATAAGATAAGATGAACAGGACATATGTAATGTCATTAATCTTACTGTTTTCTTCAGAAAAAATGCGTTTTTCTACCAAATTGTCTGCTTGGCAACGTTTGTTTTCCGCTGAAATGCATTAATTTCGTCCGACATATAAGTTCGGCAAAAACAATGTTTGGCTTCTGAGACCAGAGTTGTTAGCTCTAAGGTTTGACAAGCTGATTACTATATTAATTCGGCCATAAGACCATTATTTTTGAGCTCGTTAAGGGGTCTTATTACCGAATAAAGACATATATCATGTGCTATTAGCAAAGACTATGATCCGACTCATATGTACAGTCTGTTCTGTGATGTACGGTTTGTATATTTCAAAGCGCATGCACAAATCAAAATTAAACATTTCAGGCGCGCCATGAAAAATGTATACTCATACATAGGATAAACGCACGAATTACGCTTGTCCGAACCAGCCTGTACATGGTACTGCACAGTCTGATCAGACCTGCACAGTTCCCTTTCAAAATTGTGCATGCCTAGATATTTTCTTTGCGAAGATCTCACGCTAAATCAGTATATTTTGTATGTGTGCAGGTTGGCAGTGTTTGTATATGCAGACGGTAGTTTTTGCAGGATGCGGACAATAACACCTTTTAATATACAAAGTGATAATTAATGTTACGCTCGATTAACCCGCTAAATACCTGGGCCCAGTTGTTCAAAGCATCGTTAGCCTAACGAGCTCGTTAAGGGGTCAACTCGTTAAGTGTTTTGCAACTTTGTAACCAAATACGCTGGTATTTTTTGTTGAAAAAATGTAAGAAGCTTTTGCAATACGCTGGTATTTTTGTTGAAAAATGTAAGAAGCTTTAGCAGTGCAAAAGCTTCTTACATTTTTCAACAAAAAATGTAAGAAGCTTTTGCAGTGCAAAAGCTTCATACATTTTTTAACAAAAAATACCAGCGGTCCAAAAGCTTCTTACATTTTTTTCAACAAAAAATACCAGCGTATTTGAGATATTAACGTTTAAAATTTTAACGAAACGCTAACTAACGACGTCATAAGTTTTGAACAACCGGGCCCAGAAAAATATTTGGTAAGGTCGTGGGTTCGAATCCCAGTTGTTACCTATTTTTTTTTTTTTTTTTTGTCTTTCCTGCAATAAATTGAAGTATCTGCAAACAACTTTACATATCATATTTAACAAAATCGATCATTTTTGGCAACTTAATACATGGAAAACAGCTTTGAGAATAAGGACCTTACCATGGATAACTTTCCACGCCACTGTTCAAAAATCGATAATCGATATTCGCGAATCGAGGTGGTAGTGAAATACAGTACGAGATATGGGCAAGTCATCTTTTTCTTCTTATTTTATTTTTCCTTATATTCAAATCCATTTTTCCGTGTTCATTTCGAAAACCGCATTAATTTGCGAACAGCCTGATATAATTTTTGAAAAGATTGCATAAGAAATACCGCGGTCATTTTTTAGTTTAAGTTGACTACCCTCAAAATGTATAGAATATATAGTAAATCATGACATTTTTACTGCGTTGATCAAAGTTTTTACCCGCATATGTCTCTTTATTTCATAAAATGAAAATTTTCCGTGTTCATTCCGAAAACTACAATTATTCAGCATTTCACTGATATATTTTTTATTGAAATAGGAAGTAAAACAGTGCGGTCATTTTTACATTTTCGATCAGCACCCTTATTTCCTATGCTGGCGCAAATATCCAACAGAATTCACACATTACTCCAGGTGGCGTAGAAAGTTGCGGACGCTAAAGGCGTTCTACAAGGGGAATATTCCAGTGCTCACTGTTTTATATGACCCGACTGCTCTTGTAAGGGGAGGAGAATTGGGTGTGTGTGGGGGGGGGGGGGGGGGGGGTGGAGGGCTGTCAATAACTTGATGAACGCAAAGTTCGTAAAAAGTGTCCTCCCTGGATTTTTCAAATAAATAGTACTATAAGATAAGATGAACAGGACATATGTAATGTCATTAATCTTACTGTTTTCTTCAGAAAAAATGCGTTTTTCTACCAAATTGTCTGCTTGGCAACGTTTGTTTTCCGCTGAAATGCATTAATTTCGTCCGACATATAAGTTCGGCAAAAACAATGTTTGGCTTCTGAGACCAGAGTTGTTAGCTCTAAGGTTTGACAAGCTGATTACTATATTAATTCGGCCATAAGACCATTATTTTTGAGCTCGTTAAGGGGTCTTATTACCGAATAAAGACATATATCATGTGCTATTAGCAAAGACTATGATCCGACTCATATGTACAGTCTGTTCTGTGATGTACGGTTTGTATATTTCAAAGCGCATGCACAAATCAAAATTAAACATTTCAGGCGCGCCATGAAAAATGTATACTCATACATAGGATAAACGCACGAATTACGCTTGTCCGAACCAGCCTGTACATGGTACTGCACAGTCTGATCAGACCTGCACAGTTCCCTTTCAAAATTGTGCATGCCTAGATATTTTCTTTGCGAAGATCTCACGCTAAATCAGTATATTTTGTATGTGTGCAGGTTGGCAGTGTTTGTATATGCAGACGGTAGTTTTTGCAGGATGCGGACAATAACACCTTTTAATATACAAAGTGATAATTAATGTTACGCTCGATTAACCCGCTAAATACCTGGGCCCAGTTGTTCAAAGCATCGTTAGCCTAACGAGCTCGTTAAGGGGTCAACTCGTTAAGTGTTTTGCAACTTTGTAACCAAATACGCTGGTATTTTTTGTTGAAAAAATGTAAGAAGCTTTTGCAATACGCTGGTATTTTTGTTGAAAAATGTAAGAAGCTTTAGCAGTGCAAAAGCTTCTTACATTTTTCAACAAAAAATGTAAGAAGCTTTTGCAGTGCAAAAGCTTCTTACATTTTTTAACAAAAAATACCAGCGGTCCAAAAGCTTCTTACATTTTTTTCAACAAAAAATACCAGCGTATTTGAGATATTAACGTTTAAAATTTTAACGAAACGCTAACTAACGACGTCATAAGTTTTGAACAACCGGGCCCAGAAAAATATTTGGTAAGGTCGTGGGTTCGAATCCCAGTTGTTACCTATTTTTTTTTTTTTTTTTTGTCTTTCCTGCAATAAATTGAAGTATCTGCAAACAACTTTACATATCATATTTAACAAAATCGATCATTTTTGGCAACTTAATACATGGAAAACAGCTTTGAGAATAAGGACCTTACCATGGATAACTTTCCACGCCACTGTTCAAAAATCGATAATCGATATTCGCGAATCGAGGTGGTAGTGAAATACACTACGAGATATGGGCAAGTCATCTTTTTCTTCTTATTTTATTTTTCCTTATATTCAAATCCATTTTTCCGTGTTCATTTCGAAAACCGCATTAATTTGCGAACAGCCTGATATAATTTTTGAAAAGATTGCATAAGAAATACCGCGGTCATTTTTTAGTTTAAGTTGACTACCCTCAAAATGTATAGAATATATAGTAAATCATGACATTTTTACTGCGTTGATCAAAGTTTTTACCCGCATATGTCTCTTTATTTCATAAAATGAAAATTTTCCGTGTTCATTCCGAAAACTACAATTATTCAGCATTTCACTGATATATTTTTTATTGAAATAGGAAGTAAAACAGTGCGGTCATTTTTACATTTTCGATCAGCACCCTTATTTCCTATGCTGGCGCAAATATCCAACAGAATTCACACATTACTCCAGGTGGCGTAGAAAGTTGCGGACGCTAAAGGCGTTCTACAAGGGGAATATTCCAGTGCTCACTGTTTTATATGACCCGACTGCTCTTGTAAGGGGAGGAGAATTGGGTGTGTGTGGGGGGGGGGGGGGGGGTGGAGGGCTGTCAATAACTTGATGAACGCAAAGTTCGTAAAAAGTGTCCTCCCTGGATTTTTCAAATAAATAGTACTATAAGATAAGATGAACAGGACATATGTAATGTCATTAATCTTACTGTTTTCTTCAGAAAAAATGCGTTTTTCTACCAAATTGTCTGCTTGGCAACGTTTGTTTTCCGCTGAAATGCATTAATTTCGTCCGACATATAAGTTCGGCAAAAACAATGTTTGGCTTCTGAGACCAGAGTTGTTAGCTCTAAGGTTTGACAAGCTGATTACTATATTAATTCGGCCATAAGACCATTATTTTTGAGCTCGTTAAGGGGTCTTATTACCGAATAAAGACATATATCATGTGCTATTAGCAAAGACTATGATCCGACTCATATGTACAGTCTGTTCTGTGATGTACGGTTTGTATATTTCAAAGCGCATGCACAAATCAAAATTAAACATTTCAGGCGCGCCATGAAAAATGTATACTCATACATAGGATAAACGCACGAATTACGCTTGTCCGAACCAGCCTGTACATGGTACTGCACAGTCTGATCAGACCTGCACAGTTCCCTTTCAAAATTGTGCATGCCTAGATATTTTCTTTGCGAAGATCTCACGCTAAATCAGTATATTTTGTATGTGTGCAGGTTGGCAGTGTTTGTATATGCAGACGGTAGTTTTTGCAGGATGCGGACAATAACACCTTTTAATATACAAAGTGATAATTAATGTTACGCTCGATTAACCCGCTAAATACCTGGGCCCAGTTGTTCAAAGCATCGTTAGCCTAACGAGCTCGTTAAGGGGTCAACTCGTTAAGTGTTTTGCAACTTTGTAACCAAATACGCTGGTATTTTTTGTTGAAAAAATGTAAGAAGCTTTTGCAATACGCTGGTATTTTTGTTGAAAAATGTAAGAAGCTTTAGCAGTGCAAAAGCTTCTTACATTTTTCAACAAAAAATGTAAGAAGCTTTTGCAGTGCAAAAGCTTCTTACATTTTTTAACAAAAAATACCAGCGGTCCAAAAGCTTCTTACATTTTTTTCAACAAAAAATACCAGCGTATTTGAGATATTAACGTTTAAAATTTTAACGAAACGCTAACTAACGACGTCATAAGTTTTGAACAACCGGGCCCAGAAAAATATTTGGTAAGGTCGTGGGTTCGAATCCCAGTTGTTACCTATTTTTTTTTTTTTTTTTTGTCTTTCCTGCAATAAATTGAAGTATCTGCAAACAACTTTACATATCATATTTAACAAAATCGATCATTTTTGGCAACTTAATACATGGAAAACAGCTTTGAGAATAAGGACCTTACCATGGATAACTTTCCACGCCACTGTTCAAAAATCGATAATCGATATTCGCGAATCGAGGTGGTAGTGAAATACACTACGAGATATGGGCAAGTCATCTTTTTCTTCTTATTTTATTTTTCCTTATATTCAAAACCATTTTTCCGTGTTCATTTCGAAAACCGCATTAATTTGCGAACAGCCTGATATAATTTTTGAAAAGATTGCATAAGAAATACCGCGGTCATTTTTTAGTTTAAGTTGACTACCCTCAAAATGTATAGAATATATAGTAAATCATGACATTTTTACTGCGTTGATCAAAGTTTTTACCCGCATATGTCTCTTTATTTCATAAAATGAAAATTTTCCGTGTTCATTCCGAAAACTACAATTATTCAGCATTTCACTGATATATTTTTTATTGAAATAGGAAGTAAAACAGTGCGGTCATTTTTACATTTTCGATCAGCACCCTTATTTCCTATGCTGGCGCAAATATCCAACAGAATTCACACATTACTCCAGGTGGCGTAGAAAGTTGCGGACGCTAAAGGCGTTCTACAAGGGGAATATTCCAGTGCTCACTGTTTTATATGACCCGACTGCTCTTGTAAGGGGAGGAGAATTGGGTGTGTGTGTGGGGGGGGGGGGGGGGGGGTGGAGGGCTGTCAATAACTTGATGAACGCAAAGTTCGTAAAAAGTGTCCTCCCTGGATTTTTCAAATAAATAGTACTATAAGATAAGATGAACAGGACATATGTAATGTCATTAATCTTACTGTTTTCTTCAGAAAAAATGCGTTTTTCTACCAAATTGTCTGCTTGGCAACGTTTGTTTTCCGCTGAAATGCATTAATTTCGTCCGACATATAAGTTCGGCAAAAACAATGTTTGGCTTCTGAGACCAGAGTTGTTAGCTCTAAGGTTTGACAAGCTGATTACTATATTAATTCGGCCATAAGACCATTATTTTTGAGCTCGTTAAGGGGTCTTATTACCGAATAAAGACATATATCATGTGCTATTAGCAAAGACTATGATCCGACTCATATGTACAGTCTGTTCTGTGATGTACGGTTTGTATATTTCAAAGCGCATGCACAAATCAAAATTAAACATTTCAGGCGCGCCATGAAAAATGTATACTCATACATAGGATAAACGCACGAATTACGCTTGTCCGAACCAGCCTGTACATGGTACTGCACAGTCTGATCAGACCTGCACAGTTCCCTTTCAAAATTGTGCATGCCTAGATATTTTCTTTGCGAAGATCTCACGCTAAATCAGTATATTTTGTATGTGTGCAGGTTGGCAGTGTTTGTATATGCAGACGGTAGTTTTTGCAGGATGCGGACAATAACACCTTTTAATATACAAAGTGATAATTAATGTTACGCTCGATTAACCCGCTAAATACCTGGGCCCAGTTGTTCAAAGCATCGTTAGCCTAACGAGCTCGTTAAGGGGTCAACTCGTTAAGTGTTTTGCAACTTTGTAACCAAATACGCTGGTATTTTTTGTTGAAAAAATGTAAGAAGCTTTTGCAATACGCTGGTATTTTTGTTGAAAAATGTAAGAAGCTTTAGCAGTGCAAAAGCTTCTTACATTTTTCAACAAAAAATGTAAGAAGCTTTTGCAGTGCAAAAGCTTCTTACATTTTTTAACAAAAAATACCAGCGGTCCAAAAGCTTCTTACATTTTTTTCAACAAAAAATACCAGCGTATTTGAGATATTAACGTTTAAAATTTTAACGAAACGCTAACTAACGACGTCATAAGTTTTGAACAACCGGGCCCAGAAAAATATTTGGTAAGGTCGTGGGTTCGAATCCCAGTTGTTACCTATTTTTTTTTTTTTTTTTTTTGTCTTTCCTGCAATAAATTGAAGTATCTGCAAACAACTTTACATATCATATTTAACAAAATCGATCATTTTTGGCAACTTAATACATGGAAAACAGCTTTGAGAATAAGGACCTTACCATGGATAACTTTCCACGCCACTGTTCAAAAATCGATAATCGATATTCGCGAATCGAGGTGGTAGTGAAATACACTACGAGATATGGGCAAGTCATCTTTTTCTTCTTATTTTATTTTTCCTTATATTCAAATCCATTTTTCCGTGTTCATTTCGAAAACCGCATTAATTTGCGAACAGCCTGATATAATTTTTGAAAAGATTGCATAAGAAATACCGCGGTCATTTTTTAGTTTAAGTTGACTACCCTCAAAATGTATAGAATATATAGTAAATCATGACATTTTTACTGCGTTGATCAAAGTTTTTACCCGCATATGTCTCTTTATTTCATAAAATGAAAATTTTCCGTGTTCATTCCGAAAACTACAATTATTCAGCATTTCACTGATATATTTTTTATTGAAATAGGAAGTAAAACAGTGCGGTCATTTTTACATTTTCGATCAGCACCCTTATTTCCTATGCTGGCGCAAATATCCAACAGAATTCACACATTACTCCAGGTGGCGTAGAAAGTTGCGGACGCTAAAGGCGTTCTACAAGGGGAATATTCCAGTGCTCACTGTTTTATATGACCCGACTGCTCTTGTAAGGGGAGGAGAATTGGGTGTGTGTGGGGGGGGGGGGGGGGGTGGAGGGCTGTCAATAACTTGATGAACGCAAAGTTCGTAAAAAGTGTCCTCCCTGGATTTTTCAAATAAATAGTACTATAAGATAAGATGAACAGGACATATGTAATGTCATTAATCTTACTGTTTTCTTCAGAAAAAATGCGTTTTTCTACCAAATTGTCTGCTTGGCAACGTTTGTTTTCCGCTGAAATGCATTAATTTCGTCCGACATATAAGTTCGGCAAAAACAATGTTTGGCTTCTGAGACCAGAGTTGTTAGCTCTAAGGTTTGACAAGCTGATTACTATATTAATTCGGCCATAAGACCATTATTTTTGAGCTCGTTAAGGGGTCTTATTACCGAATAAAGACATATATCATGTGCTATTAGCAAAGACTATGATCCGACTCATATGTACAGTCTGTTCTGTGATGTACGGTTTGTATATTTCAAAGCGCATGCACAAATCAAAATTAAACATTTCAGGCGCGCCATGAAAAATGTATACTCATACATAGGATAAACGCACGAATTACGCTTGTCCGAACCAGCCTGTACATGGTACTGCACAGTCTGATCAGACCTGCACAGTTCCCTTTCAAAATTGTGCATGCCTAGATATTTTCTTTGCGAAGATCTCACGCTAAATCAGTATATTTTGTATGTGTGCAGGTTGGCAGTGTTTGTATATGCAGACGGTAGTTTTTGCAGGATGCGGACAATAACACCTTTTAATATACAAAGTGATAATTAATGTTACGCTCGATTAACCCGCTAAATACCTGGGCCCAGTTGTTCAAAGCATCGTTAGCCTAACGAGCTCGTTAAGGGGTCAACTCGTTAAGTGTTTTGCAACTTTGTAACCAAATACGCTGGTATTTTTTGTTGAAAAAATGTAAGAAGCTTTTGCAATACGCTGGTATTTTTGTTGAAAAATGTAAGAAGCTTTAGCAGTGCAAAAGCTTCTTACATTTTTCAACAAAAAATGTAAGAAGCTTTTGCAGTGCAAAAGCTTCTTACATTTTTTAACAAAAAATACCAGCGGTCCAAAAGCTTCTTACATTTTTTTCAACAAAAAATACCAGCGTATTTGAGATATTAACGTTTAAAATTTTAACGAAACGCTAACTAACGACGTCATAAGTTTTGAACAACCGGGCCCAGAAAAATATTTGGTAAGGTCGTGGGTTCGAATCCCAGTTGTTACCTATTTTTTTTTTTTTTTTTGTCTTTCCTGCAATAAATTGAAGTATCTGCAAACAACTTTACATATCATATTTAACAAAATCGATCATTTTTGGCAACTTAATACATGGAAAACAGCTTTGAGAATAAGGACCTTACCATGGATAACTTTCCACGCCACTGTTCAAAAATCGATAATCGATATTCGCGAATCGAGGTGGTAGTGAAATACACTACGAGATATGGGCAAGTCATCTTTTTCTTCTTATTTTATTTTTCCTTATATTCAAAACCATTTTTCCGTGTTCATTTCGAAAACCGCATTAATTTGCGAACAGCCTGATATAATTTTTGAAAAGATTGCATAAGAAATACCGCGGTCATTTTTTAGTTTAAGTTGACTACCCTCAAAATGTATAGAATATATAGTAAATCATGACATTTTTACTGCGTTGATCAAAGTTTTTACCCGCATATGTCTCTTTATTTCATAAAATGAAAATTTTCCGTGTTCATTCCGAAAACTACAATTATTCAGCATTTCACTGATATATTTTTTATTGAAATAGGAAGTAAAACAGTGCGGTCATTTTTACATTTTCGATCAGCACCCTTATTTCCTATGCTGGCGCAAATATCCAACAGAATTCACACATTACTCCAGGTGGCGTAGAAAGTTGCGGACGCTAAAGGCGTTCTACAAGGGGAATATTCCAGTGCTCACTGTTTTATATGACCCGACTGCTCTTGTAAGGGGAGGAGAATTGGGTGTGTGTGTGTGGGGGGGGGGGGGGGGTGGAGGGCTGTCAATAACTTGATGAACGCAAAGTTCGTAAAAAGTGTCCTCCCTGGATTTTTCAAATAAATAGTACTATAAGATAAGATGAACAGGACATATGTAATGTCATTAATCTTACTGTTTTCTTCAGAAAAAATGCGTTTTTCTACCAAATTGTCTGCTTGGCAACGTTTGTTTTCCGCTGAAATGCATTAATTTCGTCCGACATATAAGTTCGGCAAAAACAATGTTTGGCTTCTGAGACCAGAGTTGTTAGCTCTAAGGTTTGACAAGCTGATTACTATATTAATTCGGCCATAAGACCATTATTTTTGAGCTCGTTAAGGGGTCTTATTACCGAATAAAGACATATATCATGTGCTATTAGCAAAGACTATGATCCGACTCATATGTACAGTCTGTTCTGTGATGTACGGTTTGTATATTTCAAAGCGCATGCACAAATCAAAATTAAACATTTCAGGCGCGCCATGAAAAATGTATACTCATACATAGGATAAACGCACGAATTACGCTCGTCCGAACCAGCCTGTACATGGTACTGCACAGTCTGATCAGACCTGCACAGTTCCCTTTCAAAATTGTGCATGCCTAGATATTTTCTTTGCGAAGATCTCACGCTAAATCAGTATATTTTGTATGTGTGCAGGTTGGCAGTGTTTGTATATGCAGACGGTAGTTTTTGCAGGATGCGGACAATAACACCTTTTAATATACAAAGTGATAATTAATGTTACGCTCGATTAACCCGCTAAATACCTGGGCCCAGTTGTTCAAAGCATCGTTAGCCTAACGAGCTCGTTAAGGGGTCAACTCGTTAAGTGTTTTGCAACTTTGTAACCAAATACGCTGGTATTTTTTGTTGAAAAAATGTAAGAAGCTTTTGCAATACGCTGGTATTTTTGTTGAAAAATGTAAGAAGCTTTAGCAGTGCAAAAGCTTCTTACATTTTTCAACAAAAAATGTAAGAAGCTTTTGCAGTGCAAAAGCTTCTTACATTTTTTAACAAAAAATACCAGCGGTCCAAAAGCTTCTTACATTTTTTTCAACAAAAAATACCAGCGTATTTGAGATATTAACGTTTAAAATTTTAACGAAACGCTAACTAACGACGTCATAAGTTTTGAACAACCGGGCCCAGAAAAATATTTGGTAAGGTCGTGGGTTCGAATCCCAGTTGTTACCTATTTTTTTTTTTTTTTTTTTGTCTTTCCTGCAATAAATTGAAGTATCTGCAAACAACTTTACATATCATATTTAACAAAATCGATCATTTTTGGCAACTTAATACATGGAAAACAGCTTTGAGAATAAGGACCTTACCATGGATAACTTTCCACGCCACTGTTCAAAAATCGATAATCGATATTCGCGAATCGAGGTGGTAGTGAAATACACTACGAGATATGGGCAAGTCATCTTTTTCTTCTTATTTTATTTTTCCTTATATTCAAATCCATTTTTCCGTGTTCATTTCGAAAACCGCATTAATTTGCGAACAGCCTGATATAATTTTTGAAAAGATTGCATAAGAAATACCGCGGTCATTTTTTAGTTTAAGTTGACTACCCTCAAAATGTATAGAATATATAGTAAATCATGACATTTTTACTGCGTTGATCAAAGTTTTTACCCGCATATGTCTCTTTATTTCATAAAATGAAAATTTTCCGTGTTCATTCCGAAAACTACAATTATTCAGCATTTCACTGATATATTTTTTATTGAAATAGGAAGTAAAACAGTGCGGTCATTTTTACATTTTCGATCAGCACCCTTATTTCCTATGCTGGCGCAAATATCCAACAGAATTCACACATTACTCCAGGTGGCGTAGAAAGTTGCGGACGCTAAAGGCGTTCTACAAGGGGAATATTCCAGTGCTCACTGTTTTATATGACCCGACTGCTCTTGTAAGGGGAGGAGAATTGGGTGTGTGTGTGTGGGGGGGGGGGGGGGTGGAGGGCTGTCAATAACTTGATGAACGCAAAGTTCGTAAAAAGTGTCCTCCCTGGATTTTTCAAATAAATAGTACTATAAGATAAGATGAACAGGACATATGTAATGTCATTAATCTTACTGTTTTCTTCAGAAAAAATGCGTTTTTCTACCAAATTGTCTGCTTGGCAACGTTTGTTTTCCGCTGAAATGCATTAATTTCGTCCGACATATAAGTTCGGCAAAAACAATGTTTGGCTTCTGAGACCAGAGTTGTTAGCTCTAAGGTTTGACAAGCTGATTACTATATTAATTCGGCCATAAGACCATTATTTTTGAGCTCGTTAAGGGGTCTTATTACCGAATAAAGACATATATCATGTGCTATTAGCAAAGACTATGATCCGACTCATATGTACAGTCTGTTCTGTGATGTACGGTTTGTATATTTCAAAGCGCATGCACAAATCAAAATTAAACATTTCAGGCGCGCCATGAAAAATGTATACTCATACATAGGATAAACGCACGAATTACGCTTGTCCGAACCAGCCTGTACATGGTACTGCACAGTCTGATCAGACCTGCACAGTTCCCTTTCAAAATTGTGCATGCCTAGATATTTTCTTTGCGAAGATCTCACGCTAAATCAGTATATTTTGTATGTGTGCAGGTTGGCAGTGTTTGTATATGCAGACGGTAGTTTTTGCAGGATGCGGACAATAACACCTTTTAATATACAAAGTGATAATTAATGTTACGCTCGATTAACCCGCTAAATACCTGGGCCCAGTTGTTCAAAGCATCGTTAGCCTAACGAGCTCGTTAAGGGGTCAACTCGTTAAGTGTTTTGCAACTTTGTAACCAAATACGCTGGTATTTTTTGTTGAAAAAATGTAAGAAGCTTTTGCAATACGCTGGTATTTTTGTTGAAAAATGTAAGAAGCTTTAGCAGTGCAAAAGCTTCTTACATTTTTCAACAAAAAATGTAAGAAGCTTTTGCAGTGCAAAAGCTTCTTACATTTTTTAACAAAAAATACCAGCGGTCCAAAAGCTTCTTACATTTTTTTCAACAAAAAATACCAGCGTATTTGAGATATTAACGTTTAAAATTCTAACGAAACGCTAACTAACGACGTCATAAGTTTTGAACAACCGGGCCCAGAAAAATATTTGGTAAGGTCGTGGGTTCGAATCCCAGTTGTTACCTATTTTTTTTTTTTTTTTTTGTCTTTCCTGCAATAAATTGAAGTATCTGCAAACAACTTTACATATCATATTTAACAAAATCGATCATTTTTGGCAACTTAATACATGGAAAACAGCTTTGAGAATAAGGACCTTACCATGGATAACTTTCCACGCCACTGTTCAAAAATCGATAATCGATATTCGCGAATCGAGGTGGTAGTGAAATACACTACGAGATATGGGCAAGTCATCTTTTTCTTCTTATTTTATTTTTCCTTATATTCAAATCCATTTTTCCGTGTTCATTTCGAAAACCGCATTAATTTGCGAACAGCCTGATATAATTTTTGAAAAGATTGCATAAGAAATACCGCGGTCATTTTTTAGTTTAAGTTGACTACCCTCAAAATGTATAGAATATATAGTAAATCATGACATTTTTACTGCGTTGATCAAAGTTTTTACCCGCATATGTCTCTTTATTTCATAAAATGAAAATTTTCCGTGTTCATTCCGAAAACTACAATTATTCAGCATTTCACTGATATATTTTTTATTGAAATAGGAAGTAAAACAGTGCGGTCATTTTTACATTTTCGATCAGCACCCTTATTTCCTATGCTGGCGCAAATATCCAACAGAATTCACACATTACTCCAGGTGGCGTAGAAAGTTGCGGACGCTAAAGGCGTTCTACAAGGGGAATATTCCAGTGCTCACTGTTTTATATGACCCGACTGCTCTTGTAAGGGGAGGAGAATTGGGTGTGTGTGGGGGGGGGGGGGGGGGGTGGAGGGCTGTCAATAACTTGATGAACGCAAAGTTCGTAAAAAGTGTCCTCCCTGGATTTTTCAAATAAATAGTACTATAAGATAAGATGAACAGGACATATGTAATGTCATTAATCTTACTGTTTTCTTCAGAAAAAATGCGTTTTTCTACCAAATTGTCTGCTTGGCAACGTTTGTTTTCCGCTGAAATGCATTAATTTCGTCCGACATATAAGTTCGGCAAAAACAATGTTTGGCTTCTGAGACCAGAGTTGTTAGCTCTAAGGTTTGACAAGCTGATTACTATATTAATTCGGCCATAAGACCATTATTTTTGAGCTCGTTAAGGGGTCTTATTACCGAATAAAGACATATATCATGTGCTATTAGCAAAGACTATGATCCGACTCATATGTACAGTCTGTTCTGTGATGTACGGTTTGTATATTTCAAAGCGCATGCACAAATCAAAATTAAACATTTCAGGCGCGCCATGAAAAATGTATACTCATACATAGGATAAACGCACGAATTACGCTTGTCCGAACCAGCCTGTACATGGTACTGCACAGTCTGATCAGACCTGCACAGTTCCCTTTCAAAATTGTGCATGCCTAGATATTTTCTTTGCGAAGATCTCACGCTAAATCAGTATATTTTGTATGTGTGCAGGTTGGCAGTGTTTGTATATGCAGACGGTAGTTTTTGCAGGATGCGGACAATAACACCTTTTAATATACAAAGTGATAATTAATGTTACGCTCGATTAACCCGCTAAATACCTGGGCCCAGTTGTTCAAAGCATCGTTAGCCTAACGAGCTCGTTAAGGGGTCAACTCGTTAAGTGTTTTGCAACTTTGTAACCAAATACGCTGGTATTTTTTGTTGAAAAAATGTAAGAAGCTTTTGCAATACGCTGGTATTTTTGTTGAAAAATGTAAGAAGCTTTAGCAGTGCAAAAGCTTCTTACATTTTTCAACAAAAAATGTAAGAAGCTTTTGCAGTGCAAAAGCTTCTTACATTTTTTAACAAAAAATACCAGCGGTCCAAAAGCTTCTTACATTTTTTTCAACAAAAAATACCAGCGTATTTGAGATATTAACGTTTAAAATTTTAACGAAACGCTAACTAACGACGTCATAAGTTTTGAACAACCGGGCCCAGAAAAATATTTGGTAAGGTCGTGGGTTCGAATCCCAGTTGTTACCTATTTTTTTTTTTTTTTTTGTCTTTCCTGCAATAAATTGAAGTATCTGCAAACAACTTTACATATCATATTTAACAAAATCGATCATTTTTGGCAACTTAATACATGGAAAACAGCTTTGAGAATAAGGACCTTACCATGGATAACTTTCCACGCCACTGTTCAAAAATCGATAATCGATATTCGCGAATCGAGGTGGTAGTGAAATACACTACGAGATATGGGCAAGTCATCTTTTTCTTCTTATTTTATTTTTCCTTATATTCAAATCCATTTTTCCGTGTTCATTTCGAAAACCGCATTAATTTGCGAACAGCCTGATATAATTTTTGAAAAGATTGCATAAGAAATACCGCGGTCATTTTTTAGTTTAAGTTGACTACCCTCAAAATGTATAGAATATATAGTAAATCATGACATTTTTACTGCGTTGATCAAAGTTTTTACCCGCATATGTCTCTTTATTTCATAAAATGAAATTTTTCCGTGTTCATTCCGAAAACTACAATTATTCAGCATTTCACTGATATATTTTTTATTGAAATAGGAAGTAAAACAGTGCGGTCATTTTTACATTTTCGATCAGCACCCTTATTTCCTATGCTGGCGCAAATATCCAACAGAATTCACACATTACTCCAGGTGGCGTAGAAAGTTGCGGACGCTAAAGGCGTTCTACAAGGGGAATATTCCAGTGCTCACTGTTTTATATGACCCGACTGCTCTTGTAAGGGGAGGAGAATTGGGTGTGTGTGTGGGGGGGGGGGGGGGTGGAGGGCTGTCAATAACTTGATGAACGCAAAGTTCGTAAAAAGTGTCCTCCCTGGATTTTTCAAATAAATAGTACTATAAGATAAGATGAACAGGACATATGTAATGTCATTAATCTTACTGTTTTCTTCAGAAAAAATGCGTTTTTCTACCAAATTGTCTGCTTGGCAACGTTTGTTTTCCGCTGAAATGCATTAATTTCGTCCGACATATAAGTTCGGCAAAAACAATGTTTGGCTTCTGAGACCAGAGTTGTTAGCTCTAAGGTTTGACAAGCTGATTACTATATTAATTCGGCCATAAGACCATTATTTTTGAGCTCGTTAAGGGGTCTTATTACCGAATAAAGACATATATCATGTGCTATTAGCAAAGACTATGATCCGACTCATATGTACAGTCTGTTCTGTGATGTACGGTTTGTATATTTCAAAGCGCATGCACAAATCAAAATTAAACATTTCAGGCGCGCCATGAAAAATGTATACTCATACATAGGATAAACGCACGAATAACGCTTGTCCGAACCAGCCTGTACATGGTACTGCACAGTCTGATCAGACCTGCACAGTTCCCTTTCAAAATTGTGCATGCCTAGATATTTTCTTTGCGAAGATCTCACGCTAAATCAGTATATTTTGTATGTGTGCAGGTTGGCAGTGTTTGTATATGCAGACGGTAGTTTTTGCAGGATGCGGACAATAACACCTTTTAATATACAAAGTGATAATTAATGTTACGCTCGATTAACCCGCTAAATACCTGGGCCCAGTTGTTCAAAGCATCGTTAGCCTAACGAGCTCGTTAAGGGGTCAACTCGTTAAGTGTTTTGCAACTTTGTAACCAAATACGCTGGTATTTTTTGTTGAAAAAATGTAAGAAGCTTTTGCAATACGCTGGTATTTTTGTTGAAAAATGTAAGAAGCTTTAGCAGTGCAAAAGCTTCTTACATTTTTCAACAAAAAATGTAAGAAGCTTTTGCAGTGCAAAAGCTTCTTACATTTTTTAACAAAAAATACCAGCGGTCCAAAAGCTTCTTACATTTTTTTCAACAAAAAATACCAGCGTATTTGAGATATTAACGTTTAAAATTTTAACGAAACGCTAACTAACGACGTCATAAGTTTTGAACAACCGGGCCCAGAAAAATATTTGGTAAGGTCGTGGGTTCGAATCCCAGTTGTTACCTATTTTTTTTTTTTTTTTTGTCTTTCCTGCAATAAATTGAAGTATCTGCAAACAACTTTACATATCATATTTAACAAAATCGATCATTTTTGGCAACTTAATACATGGAAAACAGCTTTGAGAATAAGGACCTTACCATGGATAACTTTCCGCCACTGTTCAAAAATCGATAATCGATATTCGCGAATCGAGGTGGTAGTGAAATACACTACGAGATATGGGCAAGTCATCTTTTTCTTCTTATTTTATTTTTCCTTATATTCAAATCCATTTTTCCGTGTTCATTTCGAAAACCGCATTAATTTGCGAACAGCCTGATATAATTTTTGAAAAGATTGCATAAGAAATACCGCGGTCATTTTTTAGTTTAAGTTGACTACCCTCAAAATGTATAGAATATATAGTAAATCATGACATTTTTACTGCGTTGATCAAAGTTTTTACCCGCATATGTCTCTTTATTTCATAAAATGAAAATTTTCCGTGTTCATTCCGAAAACTACAATTATTCAGCATTTCACTGATATATTTTTTATTGAAATAGGAAGTAAAACAGTGCGGTCATTTTTACATTTTCGATCAGCACCCTTATTTCCTATGCTGGCGCAAATATCCAACAGAATTCACACATTACTCCAGGTGGCGTAGAAAGTTGCGGACGCTAAAGGCGTTCTACAAGGGGAATATTCCAGTGCTCACTGTTTTATATGACCCGACTGCTCTTGTAAGGGGAGGAGAATTGGGTGTGTGTGTGGGGGGGGGGGGGGGTGGAGGGCTGTCAATAACTTGATGAACGCAAAGTTCGTAAAAAGTGTCCTCCCTGGATTTTTCAAATAAATAGTACTATAAGATAAGATGAACAGGACATATGTAATGTCATTAATCTTACTGTTTTCTTCAGAAAAAATGCGTTTTTCTACCAAATTGTCTGCTTGGCAACGTTTGTTTTCCGCTGAAATGCATTAATTTCGTCCGACATATAAGTTCGGCAAAAACAATGTTTGGCTTCTGAGACCAGAGTTGTTAGCTCTAAGGTTTGACAAGCTGATTACTATATTAATTCGGCCATAAGACCATTATTTTTGAGCTCGTTAAGGGGTCTTATTACCGAATAAAGACATATATCATGTGCTATTAGCAAAGACTATGATCCGACTCATATGTACAGTCTGTTCTGTGATGTACGGTTTGTATATTTCAAAGCGCATGCACAAATCAAAATTAAACATTTCAGGCGCGCCATGAAAAATGTATACTCATACATAGGATAAACGCACGAATTACGCTTGTCCGAACCAGCCTGTACATGGTACTGCACAGTCTGATCAGACCTGCACAGTTCCCTTTCAAAATTGTGCATGCCTAGATATTTTCTTTGCGAAGATCTCACGCTAAATCAGTATATTTTGTATGTGTGCAGGTTGGCAGTGTTTGTATATGCAGACGGTAGTTTTTGCAGGATGCGGACAATAACACCTTTTAATATACAAAGTGATAATTAATGTTACGCTCGATTAACCCGCTAAATACCTGGGCCCAGTTGTTCAAAGCATCGTTAGCCTAACGAGCTCGTTAAGGGGTCAACTCGTTAAGTGTTTTGCAACTTTGTAACCAAATACGCTGGTATTTTTTGTTGAAAAAATGTAAGAAGCTTTTGCAATACGCTGGTATTTTTGTTGAAAAATGTAAGAAGCTTTAGCAGTGCAAAAGCTTCTTACATTTTTCAACAAAAAATGTAAGAAGCTTTTGCAGTGCAAAAGCTTCTTACATTTTTTAACAAAAAATACCAGCGGTCCAAAAGCTTCTTACATTTTTTTCAACAAAAAATACCAGCGTATTTGAGATATTAACGTTTAAAATTCTAACGAAACGCTAACTAACGACGTCATAAGTTTTGAACAACCGGGCCCAGAAAAATATTTGGTAAGGTCGTGGGTTCGAATCCCAGTTGTTACCTATTTTTTTTTTTTTTTTTTGTCTTTCCTGCAATAAATTGAAGTATCTGCAAACAACTTTACATATCATATTTAACAAAATCGATCATTTTTGGCAACTTAATACATGGAAAACAGCTTTGAGAATAAGGACCTTACCATGGATAACTTTCCACGCCACTGTTCAAAAATCGATAATCGATATTCGCGAATCGAGGTGGTAGTGAAATACACTACGAGATATGGGCAAGTCATCTTTTTCTTCTTATTTTATTTTTCCTTATATTCAAATCCATTTTTCCGTGTTCATTTCGAAAACCGCATTAATTTGCGAACAGCCTGATATAATTTTTGAAAAGATTGCATAAGAAATACCGCGGTCATTTTTTAGTTTAAGTTGACTACCCTCAAAATGTATAGAATATATAGTAAATCATGACATTTTTACTGCGTTGATCAAAGTTTTTACCCGCATATGTCTCTTTATTTCATAAAATGAAAATTTTCCGTGTTCATTCCGAAAACTACAATTATTCAGCATTTCACTGATATATTTTTTATTGAAATAGGAAGTAAAACAGTGCGGTCATTTTTACATTTTCGATCAGCACCCTTATTTCCTATGCTGGCGCAAATATCCAACAGAATTCACACATTACTCCAGGTGGCGTAGAAAGTTGCGGACGCTAAAGGCGTTCTACAAGGGGAATATTCCAGTGCTCACTGTTTTATATGACCCGACTGCTCTTGTAAGGGGAGGAGAATTGGGTGTGTGTGTGGGGGGGGGGGGGGGGGGGGTGGAGGGCTGTCAATAACTTGATGAACGCAAAGTTCGTAAAAAGTGTCCTCCCTGGATTTTTCAAATAAATAGTACTATAAGATAAGATGAACAGGACATATGTAATGTCATTAATCTTACTGTTTTCTTCAGAAAAAATGCGTTTTTCTACCAAATTGTCTGCTTGGCAACGTTTGTTTTCCGCTGAAATGCATTAATTTCGTCCGACATATAAGTTCGGCAAAAACAATGTTTGGCTTCTGAGACCAGAGTTGTTAGCTCTAAGGTTTGACAAGCTGATTACTATATTAATTCGGCCATAAGACCATTATTTTTGAGCTCGTTAAGGGGTCTTATTACCGAATAAAGACATATATCATGTGCTATTAGCAAAGACTATGATCCGACTCATATGTACAGTCTGTTCTGTGATGTACGGTTTGTATATTTCAAAGCGCATGCACAAATCAAAATTAAACATTTCAGGCGCGCCATGAAAAATGTATACTCATACATAGGATAAACGCACGAATTACGCTTGTCCGAACCAGCCTGTACATGGTACTGCACAGTCTGATCAGACCTGCACAGTTCCCTTTCAAAATTGTGCATGCCTAGATATTTTCTTTGCGAAGATCTCACGCTAAATCAGTATATTTTGTATGTGTGCAGGTTGGCAGTGTTTGTATATGCAGACGGTAGTTTTTGCAGGATGCGGACAATAACACCTTTTAATATACAAAGTGATAATTAATGTTACGCTCGATTAACCCGCTAAATACCTGGGCCCAGTTGTTCAAAGCATCGTTAGCCTAACGAGCTCGTTAAGGGGTCAACTCGTTAAGTGTTTTGCAACTTTGTAACCAAATACGCTGGTATTTTTTGTTGAAAAAATGTAAGAAGCTTTTGCAATACGCTGGTATTTTTGTTGAAAAATGTAAGAAGCTTTAGCAGTGCAAAAGCTTCTTACATTTTTCAACAAAAAATGTAAGAAGCTTTTGCAGTGCAAAAGCTTCTTACATTTTTTAACAAAAAATACCAGCGGTCCAAAAGCTTCTTACATTTTTTTCAACAAAAAATACCAGCGTATTTGAGATATTAACGTTTAAAATTTTAACGAAACGCTAACTAACGACGTCATAAGTTTTGAACAACCGGGCCCAGAAAAATATTTGGTAAGGTCGTGGGTTCGAATCCCAGTTGTTACCTATTTTTTTTTTTTTTTTTTGTCTTTCCTGCAATAAATTGAAGTATCTGCAAACAACTTTACATATCATATTTAACAAAATCGATCATTTTTGGCAACTTAATACATGGAAAACAGCTTTGAGAATAAGGACCTTACCATGGATAACTTTCCACGCCACTGTTCAAAAATCGATAATCGATATTCGCGAATCGAGGTGGTAGTGAAATACACTACGAGATATGGGCAAGTCATCTTTTTCTTCTTATTTTATTTTTCCTTATATTCAAATCCATTTTTCCGTGTTCATTTCGAAAACCGCATTAATTTGCGAACAGCCTGATATAATTTTTGAAAAGATTGCATAAGAAATACCGCGGTCATTTTTTAGTTTAAGTTGACTACCCTCAAAATGTATAGAATATATAGTAAATCATGACATTTTTACTGCGTTGATCAAAGTTTTTACCCGCATATGTCTCTTTATTTCATAAAATGAAAATTTTCCGTGTTCATTCCGAAAACTACAATTATTCAGCATTTCACTGATATATTTTTTATTGAAATAGGAAGTAAAACAGTGCGGTCATTTTTACATTTTCGATCAGCACCCTTATTTCCTATGCTGGCGCAAATATCCAACAGAATTCACACATTACTCCAGGTGGCGTAGAAAGTTGCGGACGCTAAAGGCGTTCTACAAGGGGAATATTCCAGTGCTCACTGTTTTATATGACCCGACTGCTCTTGTAAGGGGAGGAGAATTGGGTGTGTGTGTGGGGGGGGGGGGGGGGGTGGAGGGCTGTCAATAACTTGATGAACGCAAAGTTCGTAAAAAGTGTCCTCCCTGGATTTTTCAAATAAATAGTACTATAAGATAAGATGAACAGGACATATGTAATGTCATTAATCTTACTGTTTTCTTCAGAAAAAATGCGTTTTTCTACCAAATTGTCTGCTTGGCAACGTTTGTTTTCCGCTGAAATGCATTAATTTCGTCCGACATATAAGTTCGGCAAAAACAATGTTTGGCTTCTGAGACCAGAGTTGTTAGCTCTAAGGTTTGACAAGCTGATTACTATATTAATTCGGCCATAAGACCATTATTTTTGAGCTCGTTAAGGGGTCTTATTACCGAATAAAGACATATATCATGTGCTATTAGCAAAGACTATGATCCGACTCATATGTACAGTCTGTTCTGTGATGTACGGTTTGTATATTTCAAAGCGCATGCACAAATCAAAATTAAACATTTCAGGCGCGCCATGAAAAATGTATACTCATACATAGGATAAACGCACGAATTACGCTTGTCCGAACCAGCCTGTACATGGTACTGCACAGTCTGATCAGACCTGCACAGTTCCCTTTCAAAATTGTGCATGCCTAGATATTTTCTTTGCGAAGATCTCACGCTAAATCAGTATATTTTGTATGTGTGCAGGTTGGCAGTGTTTGTATATGCAGACGGTAGTTTTTGCAGGATGCGGACAATAACACCTTTTAATATACAAAGTGATAATTAATGTTACGCTCGATTAACCCGCTAAATACCTGGGCCCAGTTGTTCAAAGCATCGTTAGCCTAACGAGCTCGTTAAGGGGTCAACTCGTTAAGTGTTTTGCAACTTTGTAACCAAATACGCTGGTATTTTTTGTTGAAAAAATGTAAGAAGCTTTTGCAATACGCTGGTATTTTTGTTGAAAAATGTAAGAAGCTTTAGCAGTGCAAAAGCTTCTTACATTTTTCAACAAAAAATGTAAGAAGCTTTTGCAGTGCAAAAGCTTCTTACATTTTTTAACAAAAAATACCAGCGGTCCAAAAGCTTCTTACATTTTTTTCAACAAAAAATACCAGCGTATTTGAGATATTAACGTTTAAAATTTTAACGAAACGCTAACTAACGACGTCATAAGTTTTGAACAACCGGGCCCAGAAAAATATTTGGTAAGGTCGTGGGTTCGAATCCCAGTTGTTACCTATTTTTTTTTTTTTTTTTGTCTTTCCTGCAATAAATTGAAGTATCTGCAAACAACTTTACATATCATATTTAACAAAATCGATCATTTTTGGCAACTTAATACATGGAAAACAGCTTTGAGAATAAGGACCTTACCATGGATAACTTTCCACGCCACTGTTCAAAAATCGATAATCGATATTCGCGAATCGAGGTGGTAGTGAAATACACTACGAGATATGGGCAAGTCATCTTTTTCTTCTTATTTTATTTTTCCTTATATTCAAATCCATTTTTCCGTGTTCATTTCGAAAACCGCATTAATTTGCGAACAGCCTGATATAATTTTTGAAAAGATTGCATAAGAAATACCGCGGTCATTTTTTAGTTTAAGTTGACTACCCTCAAAATGTATAGAATATATAGTAAATCATGACATTTTTACTGCGTTGATCAAAGTTTTTACCCGCATATGTCTCTTTATTTCATAAAATGAAAATTTTCCGTGTTCATTCCGAAAACTACAATTATTCAGCATTTCACTGATATATTTTTTATTGAAATAGGAAGTAAAACAGTGCGGTCATTTTTACATTTTCGATCAGCACCCTTATTTCCTATGCTGGCGCAAATATCCAACAGAATTCACACATTACTCCAGGTGGCGTAGAAAGTTGCGGACGCTAAAGGCGTTCTACAAGGGGAATATTCCAGTGCTCACTGTTTTATATGACCCGACTGCTCTTGTAAGGGGAGGAGAATTGGGTGTGTGTGTGGGGGGGGGGGGGGGTGGAGGGCTGTCAATAACTTGATGAACGCAAAGTTCGTAAAAAGTGTCCTCCCTGGATTTTTCAAATAAATAGTACTATAAGATAAGATGAACAGGACATATGTAATGTCATTAATCTTACTGTTTTCTTCAGAAAAAATGCGTTTTTCTACCAAATTGTCTGCTTGGCAACGTTTGTTTTCCGCTGAAATGCATTAATTTCGTCCGACATATAAGTTCGGCAAAAACAATGTTTGGCTTCTGAGACCAGAGTTGTTAGCTCTAAGGTTTGACAAGCTGATTACTATATTAATTCGGCCATAAGACCATTATTTTTGAGCTCGTTAAGGGGTCTTATTACCGAATAAAGACATATATCATGTGCTATTAGCAAAGACTATGATCCGACTCATATGTACAGTCTGTTCTGTGATGTACGGTTTGTATATTTCAAAGCGCATGCACAAATCAAAATTAAACATTTCAGGCGCGCCATGAAAAATGTATACTCATACATAGGATAAACGCACGAATTACGCTTGTCCGAACCAGCCTGTACATGGTACTGCACAGTCTGATCAGACCTGCACAGTTCCCTTTCAAAATTGTGCATGCCTAGATATTTTCTTTGCGAAGATCTCACGCTAAATCAGTATATTTTGTATGTGTGCAGGTTGGCAGTGTTTGTATATGCAGACGGTAGTTTTTGCAGGATGCGGACAATAACACCTTTTAATATACAAAGTGATAATTAATGTTACGCTCGATTAACCCGCTAAATACCTGGGCCCAGTTGTTCAAAGCATCGTTAGCCTAACGAGCTCGTTAAGGGGTCAACTCGTTAAGTGTTTTGCAACTTTGTAACCAAATACGCTGGTATTTTTTGTTGAAAAAATGTAAGAAGCTTTTGCAATACGCTGGTATTTTTGTTGAAAAATGTAAGAAGCTTTAGCAGTGCAAAAGCTGCTTACATTTTTCAACAAAAAATGTAAGAAGCTTTTGCAGTGCAAAAGCTTCTTACATTTTTTAACAAAAAATACCAGCGGTCCAAAAGCTTCTTACATTTTTTTCAACAAAAAATACCAGCGTATTTGAGATATTAACGTTTAAAATTCTAACGAAACGCTAACTAACGACGTCATAAGTTTTGAACAACCGGGCCCAGAAAAATATTTGGTAAGGTCGTGGGTTCGAATCCCAGTTGTTACCTATTTTTTTTTTTTTTTTTTGTCTTTCCTGCAATAAATTGAAGTATCTGCAAACAACTTTACATATCATATTTAACAAAATCGATCATTTTTGGCAACTTAATACATGGAAAACAGCTTTGAGAATAAGGACCTTACCATGGATAACTTTCCACGCCACTGTTCAAAAATCGATAATCGATATTCGCGAATCGAGGTGGTAGTGAAATACACTACGAGATATGGGCAAGTCATCTTTTTCTTCTTATTTTATTTTTCCTTATATTCAAATCCATTTTTCCGTGTTCATTTCGAAAACCGCATTAATTTGCGAACAGCCTGATATAATTTTTGAAAAGATTGCATAAGAAATACCGCGGTCATTTTTTAGTTTAAGTTGACTACCCTCAAAATGTATAGAATATATAGTAAATCATGACATTTTTACTGCGTTGATCAAAGTTTTTACCCGCATATGTCTCTTTATTTCATAAAATGAAAATTTTCCGTGTTCATTCCGAAAACTACAATTATTCAGCATTTCACTGATATATTTTTTATTGAAATAGGAAGTAAAACAGTGCGGTCATTTTTACATTTTCGATCAGCACCCTTATTTCCTATGCTGGCGCAAATATCCAACAGAATTCACACATTACTCCAGGTGGCGTAGAAAGTTGCGGACGCTAAAGGCGTTCTACAAGGGGAATATTCCAGTGCTCACTGTTTTATATGACCCGACTGCTCTTGTAAGGGGAGGAGAATTGGGTGTGTGTGTGGGGGGGGGGGGGGGGGGGTGGAGGGCTGTCAATAACTTGATGAACGCAAAGTTCGTAAAAAGTGTCCTCCCTGGATTTTTCAAATAAATAGTACTATAAGATAAGATGAACAGGACATATGTAATGTCATTAATCTTACTGTTTTCTTCAGAAAAAATGCGTTTTTCTACCAAATTGTCTGCTTGGCAACGTTTGTTTTCCGCTGAAATGCATTAATTTCGTCCGACATATAAGTTCGGCAAAAACAATGTTTGGCTTCTGAGACCAGAGTTGTTAGCTCTAAGGTTTGACAAGCTGATTACTATATTAATTCGGCCATAAGACCATTATTTTTGAGCTCGTTAAGGGGTCTTATTACCGAATAAAGACATATATCATGTGCTATTAGCAAAGACTATGATCCGACTCATATGTACAGTCTGTTCTGTGATGTACGGTTTGTATATTTCAAAGCGCATGCACAAATCAAAATTAAACATTTCAGGCGCGCCATGAAAAATGTATACTCATACATAGGATAAACGCACGAATTACGCTTGTCCGAACCAGCCTGTACATGGTACTGCACAGTCTGATCAGACCTGCACAGTTCCCTTTCAAAATTGTGCATGCCTAGATATTTTCTTTGCGAAGATCTCACGCTAAATCAGTATATTTTGTATGTGTGCAGGTTGGCAGTGTTTGTATATGCAGACGGTAGTTTTTGCAGGATGCGGACAATAACACCTTTTAATATACAAAGTGATAATTAATGTTACGCTCGATTAACCCGCTAAATACCTGGGCCCAGTTGTTCAAAGCATCGTTAGCCTAACGAGCTCGTTAAGGGGTCAACTCGTTAAGTGTTTTGCAACTTTGTAACCAAATACGCTGGTATTTTTTGTTGAAAAAATGTAAGAAGCTTTTGCAATACGCTGGTATTTTTGTTGAAAAATGTAAGAAGCTTTAGCAGTGCAAAAGCTTCTTACATTTTTCAACAAAAAATGTAAGAAGCTTTTGCAGTGCAAAAGCTTCTTACATTTTTTAACAAAAAATACCAGCGGTCCAAAAGCTTCTTACATTTTTTTCAACAAAAAATACCAGCGTATTTGAGATATTAACGTTTAAAATTTTAACGAAACGCTAACTAACGACGTCATAAGTTTTGAACAACCGGGCCCAGAAAAATATTTGGTAAGGTCGTGGGTTCGAATCCCAGTTGTTACCTATTTTTTTTTTTTTTTTTTGTCTTTCCTGCAATAAATTGAAGTATCTGCAAACAACTTTACATATCATATTTAACAAAATCGATCATTTTTGGCAACTTAATACATGGAAAACAGCTTTGAGAATAAGGACCTTACCATGGATAACTTTCCACGCCACTGTTCAAAAATCGATAATCGATATTCGCGAATCGAGGTGGTAGTGAAATACACTACGAGATATGGGCAAGTCATCTTTTTCTTCTTATTTTATTTTTCCTTATATTCAAATCCATTTTTCCGTGTTCATTTCGAAAACCGCATTAATTTGCGAACAGCCTGATATAATTTTTGAAAAGATTGCATAAGAAATACCGCGGTCATTTTTTAGTTTAAGTTGACTACCCTCAAAATGTATAGAATATATAGTAAATCATGACATTTTTACTGCGTTGATCAAAGTTTTTACCCGCATATGTCTCTTTATTTCATAAAATGAAAATTTTCCGTGTTCATTCCGAAAACTACAATTATTCAGCATTTCACTGATATATTTTTTATTGAAATAGGAAGTAAAACAGTGCGGTCATTTTTACATTTTCGATCAGCACCCTTATTTCCTATGCTGGCGCAAATATCCAACAGAATTCACACATTACTCCAGGTGGCGTAGAAAGTTGCGGACGCTAAAGGCGTTCTACAAGGGGAATATTCCAGTGCTCACTGTTTTATATGACCCGACTGCTCTTGTAAGGGGAGGAGAATTGGGTGTGTGTGTGGGGGGGGGGGGGGGGGGGGGGTGGAGGGCTGTCAATAACTTGATGAACGCAAAGTTCGTAAAAAGTGTCCTCCCTGGATTTTTCAAATAAATAGTACTATAAGATAAGATGAACAGGACATATGTAATGTCATTAATCTTACTGTTTTCTTCAGAAAAAATGCGTTTTTCTACCAAATTGTCTGCTTGGCAACGTTTGTTTTCCGCTGAAATGCATTAATTTCGTCCGACATATAAGTTCGGCAAAAACAATGTTTGGCTTCTGAGACCAGAGTTGTTAGCTCTAAGGTTTGACAAGCTGATTACTATATTAATTCGGCCATAAGACCATTATTTTTGAGCTCGTTAAGGGGTCTTATTACCGAATAAAGACATATATCATGTGCTATTAGCAAAGACTATGATCCGACTCATATGTACAGTCTGTTCTGTGATGTACGGTTTGTATATTTCAAAGCGCATGCACAAATCAAAATTAAACATTTCAGGCGCGCCATGAAAAATGTATACTCATACATAGGATAAACGCACGAATTACGCTTGTCCGAACCAGCCTGTACATGGTACTGCACAGTCTGATCAGACCTGCACAGTTCCCTTTCAAAATTGTGCATGCCTAGATATTTTCTTTGCGAAGATCTCACGCTAAATCAGTATATTTTGTATGTGTGCAGGTTGGCAGTGTTTGTATATGCAGACGGTAGTTTTTGCAGGATGCGGACAATAACACCTTTTAATATACAAAGTGATAATTAATGTTACGCTCGATTAACCCGCTAAATACCTGGGCCCAGTTGTTCAAAGCATCGTTAGCCTAACGAGCTCGTTAAGGGGTCAACTCGTTAAGTGTTTTGCAACTTTGTAACCAAATACGCTGGTATTTTTTGTTGAAAAAATGTAAGAAGCTTTTGCAATACGCTGGTATTTTTGTTGAAAAATGTAAGAAGCTTTAGCAGTGCAAAAGCTTCTTACATTTTTCAACAAAAAATGTAAGAAGCTTTTGCAGTGCAAAAGCTTCTTACATTTTTTAACAAAAAATACCAGCGGTCCAAAAGCTTCTTACATTTTTTTCAACAAAAAATACCAGCGTATTTGAGATATTAACGTTTAAAATTTTAACGAAACGCTAACTAACGACGTCATAAGTTTTGAACAACCGGGCCCAGAAAAATATTTGGTAAGGTCGTGGGTTCGAATCCCAGTTGTTACCTATTTTTTTTTTTTTTTTTGTCTTTCCTGCAATAAATTGAAGTATCTGCAAACAACTTTACATATCATATTTAACAAAATCGATCATTTTTGGCAACTTAATACATGGAAAACAGCTTTGAGAATAAGGACCTTACCATGGATAACTTTCCACGCCACTGTTCAAAAATCGATAATCGATATTCGCGAATCGAGGTGGTAGTGAAATACACTACGAGATATGGGCAAGTCATCTTTTTCTTCTTATTTTATTTTTCCTTATATTCAAATCCATTTTTCCGTGTTCATTTCGAAAACCGCATTAATTTGCGAACAGCCTGATATAATTTTTGAAAAGATTGCATAAGAAATACCGCGGTCATTTTTTAGTTTAAGTTGACTACCCTCAAAATGTATAGAATATATAGTAAATCATGACATTTTTACTGCGTTGATCAAAGTTTTTACCCGCATATGTCTCTTTATTTCATAAAATGAAAATTTTCCGTGTTCATTCCGAAAACTACAATTATTCAGCATTTCACTGATATATTTTTTATTGAAATAGGAAGTAAAACAGTGCGGTCATTTTTACATTTTCGATCAGCACCCTTATTTCCTATGCTGGCGCAAATATCCAACAGAATTCACACATTACTCCAGGTGGCGTAGAAAGTTGCGGACGCTAAAGGCGTTCTACAAGGGGAATATTCCAGTGCTCACTGTTTTATATGACCCGACTGCTCTTGTAAGGGGAGGAGAATTGGGTGTGTGTGTGGGGGGGGGGGGGGGGGGGGTGGAGGGCTGTCAATAACTTGATGAACGCAAAGTTCGTAAAAAGTGTCCTCCCTGGATTTTTCAAATAAATAGTACTATAAGATAAGATGAACAGGACATATGTAATGTCATTAATCTTACTGTTTTCTTCAGAAAAAATGCGTTTTTCTACCAAATTGTCTGCTTGGCAACGTTTGTTTTCCGCTGAAATGCATTAATTTCGTCCGACATATAAGTTCGGCAAAAACAATGTTTGGCTTCTGAGACCAGAGTTGTTAGCTCTAAGGTTTGACAAGCTGATTACTATATTAATTCGGCCATAAGACCATTATTTTTGAGCTCGTTAAGGGGTCTTATTACCGAATAAAGACATATATCATGTGCTATTAGCAAAGACTATGATCCGACTCATATGTACAGTCTGTTCTGTGATGTACGGTTTGTATATTTCAAAGCGCATGCACAAATCAAAATTAAACATTTCAGGCGCGCCATGAAAAATGTATACTCATACATAGCATAAACGCACGAATTACGCTTGTCCGAACCAGCCTGTACATGGTACTGCACAGTCTGATCAGACCTGCACAGTTCCCTTTCAAAATTGTGCATGCCTAGATATTTTCTTTGCGAAGATCTCACGCTAAATCAGTATATTTTGTATGTGTGCAGGTTGGCAGTGTTTGTATATGCAGACGGTAGTTTTTGCAGGATGCGGACAATAACACCTTTTAATATACAAAGTGATAATTAATGTTACGCTCGATTAACCCGCTAAATACCTGGGCCCAGTTGTTCAAAGCATCGTTAGCCTAACGAGCTCGTTAAGGGGTCAACTCGTTAAGTGTTTTGCAACTTTGTAACCAAATACGCTGGTATTTTTTGTTGAAAAAATGTAAGAAGCTTTTGCAATACGCTGGTATTTTTGTTGAAAAATGTAAGAAGCTTTAGCAGTGCAAAAGCTTCTTACATTTTTCAACAAAAAATGTAAGAAGCTTTTGCAGTGCAAAAGCTTCTTACATTTTTTAACAAAAAATACCAGCGGTCCAAAAGCTTCTTACATTTTTTTCAACAAAAAATACCAGCGTATTTGAGATATTAACGTTTAAAATTTTAACGAAACGCTAACTAACGACGTCATAAGTTTTGAACAACCGGGCCCAGAAAAATATTTGGTAAGGTCGTGGGTTCGAATCCCAGTTGTTACCTATTTTTTTTTTTTTTTTTTGTCTTTCCTGCAATAAATTGAAGTATCTGCAAACAACTTTACATATCATATTTAACAAAATCGATCATTTTTGGCAACTTAATACATGGAAAACAGCTTTGAGAATAAGGACCTTACCATGGATAACTTTCCACGCCACTGTTCAAAAATCGATAATCGATATTCGCGAATCGAGGTGGTAGTGAAATACACTACGAGATATGGGCAAGTCATCTTTTTCTTCTTATTTTATTTTTCCTTATATTCAAATCCATTTTTCCGTGTTCATTTCGAAAACCGCATTAATTTGCGAACAGCCTGATATAATTTTTGAAAAGATTGCATAAGAAATACCGCGGTCATTTTTTAGTTTAAGTTGACTACCCTCAAAATGTATAGAATATATAGTAAATCATGACATTTTTACTGCGTTGATCAAAGTTTTTACCCGCATATGTCTCTTTATTTCATAAAATGAAAATTTTCCGTGTTCATTCCGAAAACTACAATTATTCAGCATTTCACTGATATATTTTTTATTGAAATAGGAAGTAAAACAGTGCGGTCATTTTTACATTTTCGATCAGCACCCTTATTTCCTATGCTGGCGCAAATATCCAACAGAATTCACACATTACTCCAGGTGGCGTAGAAAGTTGCGGACGACCGCTCAAGCTATATTCACGAAACTTCATATAAATATCAATCAACATGAGACGACGTGCAGAGTGCAAGAATGGTAACTCTGGCATTTATACTTTTTGAGTTATTTCCCTTGGAACTTAGTCCATCACAAAATTGTGTTTCAATCGTGTCCGTTCTATAACTTGAAAACCGCTCAAGCTATATTCGCGAAACTTCATATAAATATCAATCAACATGAGACGACGTGCAGAGTGTAAGAATGGTAACTCTGGCATTTATACTTTTTGAGTTATTTCCCTTGGAACTTAGTCCATCACAAAATTGTGTTTCAATCGTGTCCGTTCTATAACTTGAAAACCGCTCAAGCTATATTCACGAAACTTCATATAAATATCAATCAACATGAGGCGACGTGCAGAGTGCAAGAATGGTAACTCTGGCATTTATACTTTTTGAGTTATTTCCCTTGGAACATAGTCCCTGACAAAATTGTGTTTCAATCGTGTCCGTTCTATAACTTGAAAACCGCTCAAGCTATATTCGCAAAACTTCATATAAATATCAATCAACATGAGACGACGTGCAGAGTGCAAGAATGGTAACTCTGGCATTTATACTTTTTGAGTTATTTCCCTTGGAACTTAGTCCATCACAAAATTGTGTTTCAATTGTGTCCGCTCTGTAACTTGAAAACTGCTCAAGCTTTATTCACGAAACTTCATACAAATATCAATCAACATGAGGCGATGTGCAGAGTTCACAAATGGTAACTCTGGCGTTTATACTTTTTGAGTTATTTCCCTTGGAACTTTGTCCATCACAAAATTGCGTCTCAGTCGAGTCCGTCTATAACTTTAAAACCATTCAAGCTATATTCATGAAAGTTCATACAAATATCAGTCAACATCAGACGAAGTGCAGAATGCACTCTGGCGTTTATACTTTTTGAGTTATTTCCCTTGGAACTTTGTCCATCACAAAGTTGCGTCTCAGTCGAGTCCGTCTATAACTTTAAAACCATTCAAGCTATATTCATGAAAGTTCATACAAATATCAATCAACATCAGACAACGTGCAGAATGCAAGAACCATAACTTTAGCATTTATACTATTTGAGTTATTTCCCTTAGAACTTTATCAGTCACAAAATCGTGTCTCAGTTGTGTCTGCTCTATAACTTGAAAAGCATTCAAGCTATATTCACGAAACTTCATACAAATATCAATCAACATTAGAAGAATTGCATAGTGCAAGAACCATAACTCTTGCATTTATACTTCTTGAGTTATTTTCCTTGGACCTTTGTCAGTCACAAAATCGTGTCTCAATCGCTTTATTACTTGAAAACCGGACACGCTATATTCACGAAACTTCATACAAATGTCAGTCAACACTAGATAACCTGCAGAGCACAGCATTTATACTATTTGAGTTATTTCCCTTGGAACTTTGTCATTCACAAAATCGTGTCTCAATCGTCTAAGCTCTATAACTTGAAAACCGTTTAAGCTATATTCATGAAACTTCATACAAATATCAGTCAACATATAAATAGACGACGTGCAGAGCACTGTAACTCTTGCATTTATATTTTTTGACAAAAACTAAATATGAATATCAGTCAACATTACATGACATGCAGAGCATAACAACTATAACTCTTGCATTTATACTTTTTACTTATTATGAATCCCTGCTTCAGGGTAGGGAAACATATTGTTTTTCCCTTGGCGTCTTAATGACTGATCCTTTTGACATCAAAAAGGGGGGAGACATCTGTTTTTTCGTAGGAAAACAATTCTAGTTTCACATGGATTCGTCATGAAAATTAGCGGACACTTGTTTTTTTTCTTGTGCGCGTTGTCTCCCTTTTTATAGTTATGCCCCTTGGCAAAAAATTCATAATAAAATCTTGTCAGCAAGATAACTTAAAAAACATTTGAGCTAGGGGCTTAAACTTCTGCAAACTTATTCGGAATGATGAGTAAATGAGATTCCGTCAATTTTTGTAGGAGTTATGGCCCTTTGAAAATTTTGGCATTTTGACCTTGTCAGCGATGAATCTTGAAAAGTATAAAAGATAGGAAATTGAAACTTTGACAGCTTATTAGAAATGATAGGTACACTGGCGCTCACGTATTTGTACACCAAAAACGCGTCCGTGCCGCGTTGCATATGCGTTCTCGATGCGTCCAGTTAAATACGCGAATCAGACGCGTCTAACCCCGTCTCGACGCGGTATACTCGTTTCATTTTGTGATGAATATTCATGATGTATTCAGTGCGCGTCGAGACGCGAATTCCTTTTTCACCAATCAAAAAGGAGTTTGAGAACGCGTATTAACGGGAAAATAAATCGTTGCGTATCACAGCACTGGAGTTCTTATTCCTCCGATTTTTTGGAAAATAATTGTTCACTTTATTTAAAAAATTTATGGAATCATTATTCTATTTATAGATGAGACTGGATATCTTATAGAACTATTTTTTTTTATAAAAATCTATCGTCAGTAGAAATTCGTTCAAAAAAGTGTAAATTACATTTAACCGTCACAGTAGACGCGTCTGATTCGCGTTTTGAGCTGGACGCAGCTATCCGCCATCTTGAAGGTCGAAGACATTGTGTGTTTGACAGTTTCATATCTTTATAGTGTGTTTGTCAGTGATATATAGTGTATTTGGTCGTTTTAGTGACAAAACTTTTACTCTTATTGATAGTTTTAGTGACAAAAGTTTTTTTTTACTCTTATAAACACATTTACTGGGGTTTTATTGCGTGGTGCGAACGCAGGTGCTCCTACATACCGATACAGGAGGAAAAAAGATGACGAGAAAGAATTTCTCGCTTGAAGTGAAAAATTTAATCAAAGACTTGAAAGGACAGGGACTTTCAACAGGACAGATTGCTCTTAAATTAAAAACCCTGTATGACTACGATGCAACAAGATTTGGAATATATAAGTTTCTTCAAAGAGAAAAAAACATTTCGGTGAACCGGAAAAAACGCTCAACAAAATTTACGGATCTACATAAACAGTTATTGCATATGTGGATGTCCGAAAATAGAGACAGAACGGCGAGGGACATTCAAAAACATTCGAGAAGGAAGCTGGTATTTCATTTTCACTGCCGACAATCAAACGACACAGAAGCAAACTAAGCTGGACAGTGAAGCAAAAAAGCTATTGTCAGCTTATATCACACAAAAACCAGCTTTTTAGAGTGAGTTGGTGTTTAAATAATTTGAACACACAAGAAGCGTTTGAAGATGTCATCTTTGTGGATGAAAGTAACGTAGAGTTAAATGCAGCTGGGCGGCTCAGTTTTTACCAGTCAGGAGTGACGCTTGAAAGACTACCAAGGAAAGTTGCCAAGCCCAAGCATTCATACACTGTAAGTAGGGCCTTTTCTGATACATCTAGCTGTTTGCCAAAATATTCCTTTTTTTTTTTTTTAAATCTCCTTGATTGTGGTATAGCTGTTTCCAGTTGGAGGGAATGTTACCTTGGATTTTGGGAGTGGCTATAGGCGAAACGGTCGTGCAGATAAGAATCCTTATCGGCACGATGGCAATCTGATATTCTATAGGCAGTGCAGCAATCATCCTGAAGGTTATATTTTGTTCTATTTATCTTTTTTTTTTTCACAAGCAAAAGTCTTTATTTGTTGAAGAAATAACAAAAGTAACTACAAGTAAATAAATTATTAATTGGATTAATACTCTGTCATTTACACTTATCTGAAGGAGCCTGGTAGCTCAGTGGGATAAGCGCTGGCCTACTGATTTAGTGGATGGGTTCGAAGTCCGCTTGAGGCGAAAATCTTTCCAACCGTAAAAGGGGTTCCATTGCACACAGCCTTTCATCATCGTCTTGATATGACTGAAATACTGTTGAAAAGGGTGTAAAATCGCAAGTCATCCATCCATCCATACTTATCTGAATATGAGCTAAAGATTTATATGCATGTTTACAAATGGTTACAAATTAGAAATCCAACAAATTATAAACAGTATAATTACTTAACTTTAACCCCAATTGAATGGTATTACTAAAATAATTATATGCCGGTTGACATATATTCAAGATCCAAGATTCAAGAATTTTTAGCTCGCCTGAGTGAACGAAGTTCAGGAAGAGCTATTGTACTACCCCTAGCGTTGACCTCGGCGTTAGCAAAATGTTTAAGTTTTTACTTTTACGTTAAAGGTTTTTATATGACGCCAGATGGGCAAGGCGCTGTCAGGCGAGCTATCCTGTCTCTGTGCCAGGTCTTGTTATTTAACGTCTTGTTTAGAACAACAAATAAACTAGAAAATGTGTTTATGAAACACTATGCCCCAAACCATATGCTTGCCTCTAAAGAAGGTTCATCCAATAATGCTTGTTCCTTTGTACCATAGGCTTCAATGCATTACGTCGAAAAAGGGGCTTAACTGAGTGAAAAATTCACGATTTTTTTTTCGAAAGTTAATCAGGTCATCTACACCTTGGGCAATATCTTCCTGCAAAAAATCATGATCCTAGCGTCAGGGGTTCTCCAGATATTTTGTTCACAAGGTTCCATAGGCTAACAATGCATTAAGTTGAAAAAGGGGCATAACTCAATCATAAATTCACAATTCTTTTTCAAAAGTTAATCAGGTCATCCACACCTTAAGCAGTATCTTCTTGCAAAAACTCATGCTCCTAACATCAGGGGTTCTTGAGATATTTTGTTCACAAGGTTCCATAGGCTTACAATGCACTAAGTCAAAAAGGGGCATAACTCGGTCAAAAATTCACGATTTTATTTCAAAAGTTGATCAGGTCATCTACACCTTCGGCAATGTCTTCCTGCAAAATTACATGATCCTAGCGTCAGGGGTTCTTGAGATATTTTGTTCACAAGGTTCCATAGGCTTACAATGCACTAAGTCAAAAAGGGGCATAACTCGGTCAAAAATTCACGATTTTATTTCAAAAGTTGATCAGGTCATTTACACCTTGGGCAATGTCTTCCTGCAAAATTACATGATCCTAGCATCAGGGGTTCTTGAGATATTTTGTTCACAAGGTTCCATAGGCTTACAATGCACTAAGTCAAAAAAGGGGCATAACTCGGTCAAAAATTCACAATTTTTTTCCAAAAGTTAATCAGGTCATCTACTCCTTGGGCAATGTCTTCCTGCAAAATTACATGATCCTAGCATCAGGGGTTCTTGAGATATTTTGTTCACAAGGTTCCATAGGCTAACAATGCATTAAGTTGAAAAAGGGGCATAACTCAATCATAAATTCACAATTTGTTTTCAAAAGTTAATCAGGTCGTCTACACCTTAGGCAGTATCTTCCTGCACAAAATCATGCTCCTAGCATCAAGGGTTCTTGAGATATTTTGTTCACAAGGTTCCATAGGCTTACAATGCACTAAGTCAAAAAAGGGGCATAACTCGGTCAAAAATTCACAATTTTATTCCAAAAGTTAATCAGGTCATCTACACCTTGGGCAATGTCTTCCTGCAAAATTACATGATCCTAGCATCAGGGGTTCTTGAGATATTTTGTTCACAAGGTTCCACAGACCAAGTTGAAAAAGGGGCATAACTCTGTAAATACATGACCGGCAAAAAAAAGAAAAAATACGGGTCTGCTTCTTTTTCATGTACATGCCACATATAAAATTTCAAGATCCTAGCATAAGCGGTTCTTGAGTTTCCCACCTGCCAAAAATGTTACGGACGGACGGACTCACGGACGGACGGACGGACGGACGGACGGACAGGCCCAAACCAATATGCCCCCTCAACTTCTCCGAAGTTGGGGGCATAATTAGCTACAAGAGCTATTTTGCGACAAACGTGTATAAAAAGACAAACGCGTATATAAAAAAGGATGTGCACAGCAATACCTAAAATTTATCAGTGGACCAACAAATTACAATGGTGCATCATTAAATCTACAAGAGCATCAATAAAAATATACATGTATGGATGAATTCAGTTTGTCCTACTATAACTTTTATCAAGCCTCTGATTTTACATTAATTATATTCGCTTCAGTCACCTCCACTAATGAGTCCGGTCATGTGAACTTTTTACATAGTCGGATGATTGCATTGGTGGACCGATGAAATTTAAAGGTGGACCGATAAAATTTATCGATGCATGTATACTTTTATGGATGCACTTATGTAATATGGCAGTTCACAGACAAATTTTAAGAGTAGGTGGACCAATAAAATATACACATTTGGGTAACTGTTTTTTTATATCTAGTCCGTTATCTGCATCTTTGCTCCCCAGCAGTACTAAGTCCACTTTGTTTCTTAAATACCCTTGGCCAACATCCAGCTGGCATGTCAGATTTTCCGCAGCGCTGCCTTTTGGCGCAGCAGCCAGTTACTCCCCTTGGTACATGTTTTTTTAGACCATTCAGAAGATCTGTTGCAAAATACAGTTGTCCCATAATTTCGCATAATTGTTCAAAAAGTTAAACACTGATGAATGGTTAAATCTTTGCCGCCGACTATTTTCTGGTAATTGTTCGTGGTAAACACAATATTTCGCTATCGACGTGAGCACCTGTTATGCGGAAAATATTTTCTTTTGGATAATTTGACTGGTTGTCAGCAGACGGTTTTGGTCCTCAAACGCCACTGGGCCAATTGAAACTAAATTTCAAATAGAGCCTCCAGGAGGGTATGAAAATTTGTTCAAAGGGACCAACATGGCCACCACGCCCATATATATAGTAAAAATAGCCATCAGAGGAGATGGCAAATCCCCCGACCAAAGACCCCCATGGGCCTTGGTAAAAAGGGTGCACTTCAAAACACATATAAGTAATATATTATCATTCTTATATGCTTCTGATTGACATTATCTGTTTAACAGATGCATGATTATCTAACACTCAGACTAAAATAGTATGCTTGACTGCTAAAAAGAAGTAATATCTCAAACAGCCGCCATATACATAAATATATAGCATATGATACATTAAACTTTCAAAATGTGTGAATAACTTCTAAACTACAAGCCCTACAAACCTAATTTTGAGCTCTCTAGTAAGTGAATTTGGACAAAGAGTCCAAATCTGGAGAAAAAAAAAATTTTTTGGTGGGGTGGGGGTGGGGGGGGGGGAATGTGGAGGGGTCAGAGGGAGTCAGGAACACTGATAAGATATCACAGCATGTTCATCCATATTCTAAAAGGTATAAGGTTATTAAAGTTGTGGAACAGGCCAGGGTTATACAGATATGGAGCACAGACTCAAACAGCAGCTCAAAATACCAAAGGGAAATAACTCACAAAGTATGAATGCAAGAGTTGGCATTCATGTATGAGACAAATCATCATGACCTGTTCTTCATATCTGTGAAGTATCATGAATATATTTCAAAAGGTATTCAAGCTATGGAGCGGATACCTAAAATCATCAAAGGGAAATAACTCTAAAAGTAAGAAAGCAAAGGTTGTCGTTCTTGTTCGTGACACATCGTCATGACCTGTTCTACATATTTATGAAGTATCATATAAAAGTTTCAAAAGGTATGCAATTTATAGAGCGGACACGAAATCATACCTAAAACCATCAAGAGGAAAAAAAAGAAAAAGTACGTAAGCAAGAGTTGTCATTCTTGTTCGCAACACATCATCATGACCTGTTCTACATACCTGTGAAGTATCATGAAAATATTTCAAAAGGTATAATGAGTTATAGAGCGGACACGAAACCACACCTAAAATGATTAAGGGGAAATAATTCAAAAAGTAAGAAAGCAAAAGTTGTCATTCTTGTTTGCAACACATCGTCATGACCTGTTCTACATATCTCTGAAGTATCATGAAAATATTCTAAAAGGTATTCAAGTTATAGAGCGGACACAAAATCACACCTAAAACAATCAAAGGGAAATAACTCAAAAAGGAAGAAAGCAAGAGTTGTCACTCTTGTTCGCGACACATCGTCATGGTCTGTTCTACATATCTGTGAAGTATCATGAAAATATTCTAAAAGGTATTCAAGTTATAGAGCTGACACGAAATCACACCTAAAACAATCAAGGGGAAATAACTCAAAAAGTAAGAAAGCAAGAGTTGTCATTCTTGTTCGCGACCAATCGTCATGGCCTGTTCTTCATATCTGTGAAGTATCATGAAATTATTCTAAAAGGTATTCAAGTTATAGAGCGGACACGATTCTGCCAAAAAATCACACCTCAAACCATCAAGAGGAAATAACTAAAAAAGTAAGAAAGCAAGAGTTGTCATTCTTGTTCGCGACACATCGTCATGACCTGTTCTACATATCTGTGAAGTATCATGAAAATATTCCAAAGGGTATTCAAGTTACAGAGCGGACACGAATCCGCCAAAAAACTCACCAAAGGGGAAATAACTAAAAAAGTACAATAGCAAGAGTTACCATTCTTGTACGCGACACATCGTCATGACCTGTTCTACATAACTGTGAAGTATCATGAAAATATTCCAAAGGGTATTCAAGATATAGAGCGGACAAGAAAATGTTTACGGACGGACGGACGGACGGACAGACGGACGGACGCCAGGCTCATCGCTATATCCCCCGAACCTTTCGGTCGGGGGATAAAAACCTTTAAAACACTTCTTCTCCAGAACCAGTTGACCGATTGCCTTGCAACTAGGTATGTAGCATTAGGTACTGGAGTACTTTTAAGATTGTTCAAATTTTGACCTTGGGTTGACCTTGACCTTTTTAACAGCAAGATCAAATATGGGAAAATGCTACAAAATAAAATTTCATGGACAATTTTTAAGGTTAAGGCCTAAAAATTGGTATATGCAGTCATCTTAATGAGTACTTGAAGATTTGTGAGTACAAGAGGTCGAGGTCATTCTTCGACTTTTGACCCAGAATTCTTATATATATTTTGACAATTTCAAACAGTCTCCTAAAAAAAGCCCACAAAAACACTGGGTCAGTTATAACTGAGTTTCATATAGAGCCTCCAGGGGTTGAGGGAATGAAAATTTGTTCGAAAGGTCCAGGTCACATGACCAACATGGCCGCCATACCCATATATGGTAAAAACGGTTAACCTTTAAAAATCTTCTTCTCCATAGCCAATTGACCTTGGTATGTAGCATTTGGTTCTCCAGTACTATCAAGATTGTTCAAAGTATGACCTTGAGTTGAACTTGACCTTTTTTACGGCTAGGTCAGATTTAGGAAAATGCTAAATCATAAGATTTCATGGGAAGTTTTGGAGATTTTGGCCTAAAAATTGGTAGATAGAGTCATCTTAATGAGGTCATGAAGAATTATGAGGACAAGAGGTCACTGTCATTCTGTGACTTTTGATCCAGATCTCTCATATTTTGACATTTTCAAACACTTCCTCAAAAGGTTAGGGGCCAGTTGTAAATCATTTCATATAGAGCCTCCAGGGGTTGATTGAACAAAAATTTATTCAAACAGTCAAGGTCACATGACCAACATGGCTGCCATACCATTTATGGTATAAACCTTTAATATTTTTCTTCTCCAGAACCAATACACCTATGGTCTTCCAATTTGGTAAGTAGCATGGAGTGCTAGAGTACTACTAAGACTGTTCAGATGATGACCTTGGGTTCACCTGGACCTTTTTTGCGGCATAGTCATATATGGGAAATGCTAGAACATAAGATTTCACGGAAAGTTTTGAAGATTATGACCCTAAAAAGTTGGTATATCTGGTTGTCTTAATGAGTATGTACATTAAGATTTATGAGTACAAGAGATCATGGTCATTCATTGACTTTTGACCTAAGACTCATATTTTGCTAGTTTCAGATATTTATGAAAGAAAAGTTGCTCAGGTGAGCGATTCGGGGCCTCATGGCCCTCTTGTTTCCACCTTTTTCTCACCATTAAACAGGGTTAGGGATTGTCATTAAAAATTTGTTCTTGTGGTAAAATGTTGCATGGGCCTACATTGCCCAATTTCCTTTGCTCTTGTTCTATAGCATAATGTACAGGTATCCCTGTTGTATGGGATATCATGTAGGGGTCATTATTTTCACTTCCTATTATGAATTGCAAATAACCCACAAAATTTAAAAATATACAAAAATACAGTATGATGAAATGAAAAGACAAGAAGCATTTACATGGTGTCACGTGACACAATGAGCATAATTCACAATCTCTTCTTGTATTTATAAACGCAGTTTAGGATTTTCCTGTCAAGAAAGCACTAGGGCTTTTATATCATTATAAAATATTCAGCCAAATTGAAAATTTATAAGACCTGGGCTCACTTTATTCTTGTTGTAAACTTTGTCAATGTTGATGACCCTAGCAATGTCATAATACCACAATTTGTGGTCAGTGAGCTTATATGTTAACATCATGTTCTTACTTACTTCAGGTACATGTCTGGGCTGGTATTTCATACAAAGGACGCACTAATATTTGCATTTTACTGGAATCATGGACTCCATAATATATCAGAAGATACTAGCGGACAATCTACTCCCATTTGTGAGGGAAAAGTTTCCGGATGGATACCGACTGTACCAGGCAAGTGTATTATCAAATCATTCAGCTGCCGTATAACTTCATGTCTGGTTGGCTTAAGTCAGATTAGGATGCATCCAAAATTGATACATATGCCCTGCCATAACTTAATTCAAAATACATAGACTTTGGTTCAAAGACAAACACATAACAGTTTTGTACCAAGATCCCAACATGTGCTTGCCTCTAAGAACTTTAGCATAAAAATCAAATGCAAGTTCTATTGTATACCAGAAGTTAGAAGGAACATGAAGTTCGAAACTGCTTAAAAAAAAAATTGATAGCTTAGCAAGCTTAGTAATTTAACTCATAACTGGTTTGATGGTTTAAAAAACTTGGCCCTTGGGAAAGAAATTGGCACTCTCCTACCAGTCAAAATGGGGTCAGCAGCGGCTTTAGGTAATCAAAATCTGAGTCCACTGGCCCACCTGGCAAGTATAAATCAGGGCAATTCACATTCTTTTCCTGCTTCATTTTGTGTACCCTAAAGTTTCTGAAGAAGTGATATATGACAGCTTGTGTTTTCTATGCTGCGAATTTTGAAGAATATGGGCATATTGCTTTGCCTTTGAGTTTGTCAGTCCATCTGTCTGTATGTCATTCTTTTGGGATCTCTCATATATGCCAGGGTTTTGAAATTTCATATCTGCATTGCTTACGAAATATTAGCCAACTGAACCCCCGGCATACGAAGTATGTTGACGGGTATATGGTTTTTGTTGTCGAGCCCGCTTGCGGAGAGCGAGACATAGTTGTTACAATGTCAGTTCGGTGTATGTCTGTGCATGCGTGCGTGAGTTCGTGCGTGCGTGCATCCGTCCGGATTTGTCCGGGCCATACCTTCTACATTTATGGATGGATTTCAAAATAATTTGGCACAATTGTTCTCCTTGATGAGTAGATGTGCCTTTTGAAATATTTGTTCAGGTAGGTTCAAGGTCAAGGTCACAGTTGAAGGTCAAATGATAAAATGGCCATAAATTGAGCTTGTCAGAGACATAACTTCTACATTTATGGATGGATTTCAAAATAATTTGGCACAATTGTTCTCCTTGATGAGTAGAAGTGCCTTTTGAAACATTTGTTTAGGTAGGTCTAAGGTCAAGGTCACAGTTGAAGGTCAAATGATAAAATGGCCATAAATTGAGCTTGTCCGAGCCATAACTTCTACATTTATGGATGGATTTCAAAATAATTTGGCACAATTGTTCTCCTTGATGAATAAAAGTGTCATTTGAAACATTTGCTTAGGTAGGTCCAAGGTCAAGCTCACATTTGAAGGTCAAATTATAAAATGGCCATAAATTGAGCTTGTCCGAGCCATTACTTCTACATTTATGGATGGATTTCAAAATAATTTGGCACAATTGTTCTCCTTGAAGTTTAAAAGTGCCATTTGGAAAATTTATTCAGGTAGGTCCAAGGTCAAGGTCACATTTGAAGGTCAAATGATAAAATGGCCATAATTTGAGCTTGTCTGAACCATAACTTCATCATTTACAAATGGATTTCAAAATAATTTTACACAATTGTTCTCCTTGATGAGAAGAAGTGCAATTTGGAACATTTGTTCTAGTAGGCCCAAAGTCAAGGTAACACTTGAAGGTCAAATGATAAAATGGTCATAAATTGAGCTTGTCCGAGCCATTACTTCTACATTTACAGATGGATTTCAAAATAATTTGGCACAATTGTTCTTCTTGATGAGTGGAAGTGTCAAGTGACATATGTGTTTGGGTAGGTCCAAGGTCAAGGTCACACTTGAAGGTCAGATATTGTAACTGTCATAAATAGAGCTTGCCTTGGTCATCACTTCTACTTATTTTCCCTTGTGAAAATTTGGAGAAAAAAAAAAGAAGAAAATACTGGCTAAGCATGATGTTTTTTGGATTCTTTCTAGAGTGAAGCAGTTACTTAGTCTTGACATACTTATAGGTCACTAAAGCAAACAGCGGGCTCGACCAGTTGTCCCTGGACAACCTTCTAGTCTTTCCATCTGTTCGTCTGTGCATCCATCTGTATGAATGTTAACATATTGCTATTGCTTTTATTTTTTTAAGCTTACACTTTAGGATGTTGATATGTGGTCAGTGTTACAGTTACTACTTGATGATTTCAGAATAGCTGACATCATCTGCTGATGCTGCTGACCCAAGGTCAAGATCACAGACTTACAAAATAGTGTGATGTAAATGTCAAAATGTTTTGTGAAGTTTTTCTTTTGTTTATTTTTATATCCCCGGCATATGAAGTATGTCGAAGGGTAAATAGGTTTAGTCTTCATGTCCGTTCGTCCATCCGTCTGTCTGTGCGTGCTTGCATCCGAAAAAGAGCGATTACATTTTGCCTCAAAGTTTTGCGTGAAGTTTTTTCTTTTTCTTATATTTCGAAAAGTTTCTACTTTAAATAGTTGATTCTTGGTTAGTATTACTACTAGCTGATTACAGAATAGTTGACATCATTCCCCTGCTGCTGCTGACCCAAGTTCAAGGTCACTGACTTAGAAAATAGTGTCCGTGAACTCTTATATTTTGACAATTTCAAACAATCCCCTCAAAAGCCACTGAGCCAGTTGTAACCTGATTTCATATCTATAGAGCCTCCAGGGGCTGAGGGAACAGATTTTTTTCAACTGGTCCAGTTCACATGACCAACATGGCAGCTATGCCCAATTATGGTAAAAAGCTTTAAAAATCTTATCTCCAGACCCAATTGACTGATGGCCTTGAAACTTGGTATTAGTATTGGGTACTCCAGTAATACCAAGATAATTCAAGTGAATGACCTTGGGTCAACCTTGACTTTTTTACAGCATGGTCAAATATGAGAAAATGCTTGAACACAAAATTTGATGGAAAGTTTTGAAGATTTTGGCCCAAGAATGAAGATAGGTCAAATGATGACCTTGGGTTGACTTTGACCAATTTTTGGCAAGGTCAGATTTGCTTTCTGGTGCTTTTTGTGAGTAAATGGTAAATATAAGAGTTTATGGAACTTGAAGAAATTTTTGGTACAGAAGTTAATAAATACAGTCTAATTGATTTTTTAGCTCGCTTGAATGAAATTCAAATTCTGTTGTACTACCCCCGGCGTCGGCGTTAGCAAAATGTTAAAAGTTTTTATGTGATGGGCAAGGCGCTGTCAGGAGAGCTATCCTGTCCAGGTGACAGGTCTTGTTTAGCAAAAGAGGTCAAGATCATTTTTAAGCTCTAGCCATCTAACCAATGTCTGTCATATTTTGACAGTTTCAACTATCAGGTTTGTTCAAATGATGATCCTAGTTTGACCTTTGACCTTTTTTTTACTCAGGTGAGCGATTCAGGGCCTCATAGCCCTCTTTGTTTGTTTTTATTTACATGTATTTATTTTTTTATTTTCAAGGACAACGACAGTAAGCACAAAAGCAAATCAACAAAAAAGTGAATGGAGGAAAATGGAGTCGCGGAACACGCAATGACAACGCCAGCATCTTCACCAGACCTCAATCCAATTGAGTTTGTTTGGTCGGCTATGAATAATTTTCTGCAAAGAGAAGTAAAACCCAAGACCAAAGATCAACTTGTGCAGGGCATTAAAATGTATTGGGAGACATTAACTGTTGAGAAATGTTCTCGTTTTATTGATCACATACACAAAGTAATGCCTGTTGTAGTGCTTAATAATGGAGGACCTACTGACATATGAGACATCGAAAGGAAATGAGAAAAATGTGACATTGCAGTGCCTCTGTGCTGTTGTTCTGTCTGATAATTAAGAGCTTAAAAATTGACAGCCACATCAATTATGCACAAAAAAAGCAATAACTAACTTAGTAAGAATCATTTTTGACCAAAAGAGTGTGGCATACCTATTTTGAAGCACAGTAAGAGGGGTGTTAAAAAAATACACAGAAAATTGCTCTTATTTGTGTTCAAGTAAGAACGCTGAGGTGACTCTTTAACACGACACCTTACTGGTGACTCTAAATGCGGTGACCAAGGGGTAGCAACTTTTATCGGTTTTGTACTACATAACAGTAATTCACGAGAATCTTTTAAAACAGTCTCCGTTTCGTTTCAAAAAATAGTTTCAGATATTTTGCACCGCAACATCCAGAGATTTTGTTGAAAAGTTTCGGAGAACTTTTGTATGTCTTTGTAGAAGCATATAACATGTCCACTGATTAGTACACCATCCACAAGACGATTCTTATGTAGAATTTTGTCTCCCCCCTTTAGGGTCGGGAGACATATTGTTTTTCCCCGGGCGTCTGTCCGTCCGTCTGTCTGTCACAAATCGTGTCCGTTCTATAACTTGAAAACCGCTCAAGCTATATTCGCGAAACTTCATATAAATATCAATCAATATGAGACAACGTGCAGAGTGCAAGAATGGTAACTCTGGCATTTATACTTTTTGAGTTATTTCCCTTGGAACTTAGTCCATCACAAAATTGTGTTTCAATTGTGTCCGCTCTGTAACTTGAAAACTGCTCAAGCTTTATTTCACGAAACTTCATACAAATATCAATCAACATGAGGCGATGTGCAGAGTGCACAAATGGTAACTCTGGCGTTTATACTTTCTGAGTTATTTACCTTGGAACTTTGTCCATCACAAAATTGCGTCTCAGTCGAGTCCGTCTATAACTTTAAAACCGTTCAAGGTATATTCATGAAAGTTCATACAAATATCAGTCAACATCAGACGATGTGCAGAATGCACTCTGGCGTTTATACTTTTTGAGTTATTTCCCTTGGAACTTTGTCCATCACAAAATTGCGTCTCAGTCGAGTCCGTCTATAACTTAAAAACCATTCAAGCTATATTCATGAAAGTTCATACAAATATCAATCAGCATCAGACGACATGCCGAATGCAAGAACCATAACTTTAGCATTTATACTATTTGAGTTATTACCCTTAGAACTTTATCAGTCACAAAATCCTGTCTCAGTTGTGTCTGCTGTATAACTTGAAAACCATTCAAGCTATATTCACGAAACTTCATACAAATATCAATCAACATTAGAAGAATTGCATAGTGCAAGAACCATAACTCTTGCATTTTACACTTTTTGAGTTATTTCCCTTGGACCCTTGTCAGTCACAAAATCGTGTCTCAATCGCTTTATTACTTGAAAACCGGACAAGCTATATTCACGAAACTTCATACAAATGTCAGTCAACACTAGACAACCTGCAGAGCACAGCATTTATACTATTTGAGTACTTTCCCTTGGAACTTTGTCATTCACAAAATCGTGTCTCAATCGTCTAAGCTCTATAACTTGAAAACCGTTTAAGCTATATTCATGAAACTTCATACAAATATCAGTCAACATATAAATAGACGACGTGCAGAGCACTGTAACTCTTGCATTTATATTTTTTGACAAAAACTAAATATGAATATCAGTCAACATTACATGACATGCAGAGCATAACAACTATAACTCTTGCATTTATACTTTTTACTTATTATGAATCCCTGCTTCAGGGTAGGGAAACATATTGGTTTTCCCTTGGCGTCTTGATGAATGATCCTTTTGACATCAAAAAGGGGGGAGACATCTGTTTTTTCGTAGGAAAACAATTCTAGTTACAACTTACATTTATTGGAATAATACACACTAATTACAGAATTATCATCAAATTCACTCAAAGGGCCGTTAAACCAAAAACAACCAACCAACCAACGCCTTAGTGAAAGAACTACGGTTTCACGTCCCATCACAACAAATTTCATACAAAAATTAAGAGGTCCATCTAAATGTTCAGTGGAGCAAGAGGTCTAGCGCGTAGCCTCTAGAGAATTTCCACTACTTTACATTTGCAACTTACTTACGCCCGGCCAGCGTTGGTGGTGCGGCGGTAGTCGCTTGGGCGGCGTTATCTACAAAGTCTTTTGAACCACATGTAAAGCCGACTCCTTGGGTTCATACCGTATTTATGCTGAACCTTCTCCTTATGAGTTGATACTTGAATGGTTCTTTTAACTGGGTGACACTGTAAACTTCTTTCTTTAGTTCTAATGCAGTGAGTACACGGTGGTTTAGCGTAAAGATCTCGTAGAATCGTGACTTAATGTGTAAAACCAAGGACATGTTGATTTCTCGTTGACTCGCAGGTTGGTTCCAGTTTTGACTCCTGTCTTTACTTTTGATGGACATATGTGAACGTTTCTGAACCGCTTTTCTATCGCTCTTGATCCAAATTTGGAAATTTGGTTAGTTTCATACCAGTGTAGATGTCTTCATGATTTGGGTTCCCTATTGGATAAGTGTAAACAACAGTAGCCAGGAACAATATAACAGACACCGCCTTTGTTACTAAACTTTGTATCTGCATCTGCAAGTACAAAATACGCAACAGTTATGGACTGCCATAATGAAAAAAAAATGCCCGTATGAAACAGCTCCAGCAATAATAAGATCAAAGGATAATTAAAATGGTTTGTCAACGTATCCCAGTCTTTAGGATAAAGGGTCAATTTGATAACTAATTATGGTACTGAGCAAATTAACAATATTAGTTTTCTCAGCTCTCCTTTCTACAGAATTTGTGCGAAAAAAGACAAACACATTTACCGCTTGATGTTCTCTAATTGTAGTTCTCTTGTCTTAGTGCGTAAATTTAGGGTACCTCATTATGTTTTCAGTATAACATGTATTTTTCATATGCTTATTGGCATGGGTTATACTCGTAAAGAAACAGTCTGCTAAATCTTTACAAAAAGTAATGTTTTATGTTTGTACTTTTTTCTTGCGGAGAATAATAAATATTTACACGTAGTTACTGTTACGTTAGATAGGCCTTTTCATTAGTTTGTGCATTTAGAATTACTCTTTCTTTCTACTGTATCTTTTATATTACTTTGTTTTATTCTGTTTTATGATATTTATTTCACGTTTCCATTTAAACTGAAAATTTTGGTACTGGTGATACGTTTCTTTTGAGATGCCTGTGAATTCTTCTTTGTCCAAAAAATTGTCCATCGTTATTCATATAAGTGACTATCGTAAAAAATCCACACTGACATCACGCCAATTCTGGGTCCGTGTTGTTATGTTGATCTCACGACTTCATTGCACAGATTATTTTTAGTGAAAAGTGACACTCTTGGAAAGCTAAACGCTTCGATTAGTCAAGTAGAACGAGTAAGTTACTCCTAAGGTCAGGTTTGATTGGTGTAAGCCTTCGCCTCCCCTCAGTCTGATTTTACATAAATATATTAGTCGGTAATCGTCAAAATTATAAAAAAAAGTGAATAATCTGATTAGTTTGGGCTGAGGCGCATGCTAACTGAATTAACTCTTTTAACATTGCACTATCCCCGTTATGTTGACAACTGATTATACGCTAATTTGACTACCGTAAATGCGGAAATTGCTACATGGCTCAACACATATTAAACAAGATTTGACATCAATAAAGCACTCAACTGGTATTTTAAAGGCCTGAATATTGCCAATATTTACTTTGAAAGCATGGTCAGTCGAATTTTCAACCGCTTGAGCTGCAGTTAAACAAAGCTAATGCCGCTGATATCGAAGCCCCATTTTCGGAAGTACATGTTTCTGTTTCATCCAAAATTTATTAGCTCACCTGAGCCGACGGCTCACAAGGTGAGCTTTAAGTAAAGGCTTGATCCGTCGTCCCGTTTACACTTTTAAGCATTAATATCTGCTAATTTAAAAAAAGTAGGTAGCCAATCTTGATCAAATTTTATACGTAGCATTGTTGGGGTAAAGGACTGACTGCATATAGTTTTGGGACAGATTGGTGTAAAAATGTGGTTACCATGGCAACAAAAATGTCCCGTAGACTCATAATGGAAAAAATGTCCGGGCGATAGCACCTTCAGTTTTGATCGCAACTTTTTCATACTTGCAGTTATCTAGGACAGCTATAAAATATCAGACCAGTTCGAATTTGGGCTAGGTTGAATAAATCTTTTCAGAGTTACTTGCCCTTGAACGCAAAAAAAGCTAAGAAAAACCTTGAAATATAAAAAATAATAAAATCTTAAATAGGTCCTTCCAGAGCAGAGCACACATTCGAAGAGGGGACATGGGCCATACTTCGAAGTTTCGGCTATTCAAGCCTCATCAGTGATCCTAACATAATCTGGTGTCAAAAACCAGAGAAAACACACTGAGATTTCTTAATTTCAATAAGGCAGTCAATTTAAAGACTGAAGAGTACCTACTCATTTGAATAGCAGTAGGGCAAGGGCCTACTGTGCTTGCATTACGTGCGGGTGAGGTCTGTTTGGACATTTTTTCTTTCGTCTATCATTTTCTCTTGTCTATCATTTCTGTCTTAAAGGGCTGTTTGACCCAAAACAATAAGTCAAATTTTTTTTTATATATAAATCCAGCATCCCTTTTCCCCGCAGTACCTTGAGATCAGGGCCATGGGCTCGAACTTGTGGTCAAGCCCAGTTGCTTTATACATTAATTGGCAATAAAATATGTTTAAACTAGATTAATAGTCATTATGTTAACTTACGTATCACCGCTTCCTCAAAAGGTTCCCACGGCAGCGTCGACTGCGCTGATAGTTCCAAGCCAATTAGGATGACATATCACTGTTAAGACAATTCATTGTCTTAAGAGCAGGGGGTAAGTTACCAGAACGATTCTGGATCAACGTCATCGCCCTTGGCGTTTCGGAAGTGTAAAGCTCATTTGCTGGCGTCATTCGATTTAATTGATACAAACAAACTGCACAATCTTATAACAGCTGTCACCTGACAGCATAGCTCGCCTGAAATGGTGTTTTCCCATCGCAAATTCAAAGTTATGTCTGTGACTTTGCCTGGAAGGTCGCTATGGAGGTAGAGCTTGTACTACATAAAACTTATGGAAAGCATGCCCATGTAATATAAACATTTTTATAGACAAAAACTATCTGAGAAAGAGATGGTTTAGTGGTGCGACGGTGCTGAGTATAACTTCCTGTACCGGGGCGTCCTACTCATTTGAAGAGATAGGGCAAGGGTCTACTGTGCTCGCAGTAGGTGCGAGTAGGGTTTGTTTGGACATTATTCTGTCATCCACCACTTCTTTCTTTTTTCTCCCTCTCTCCGGGAGACGGTCCGATATAGACTGAAATATTGTCTCAAGGGCCGTTTAACCAAAACAACCATTCAACTATCTGAGAAATTAGCGTTTAAATAAAATTGATGTGAAAGACTTTCATATAAGATTTAAAGACCTTGTCCCTGATCTCAAGGTACTCAGGGAAAGGGGATGCTGGCTTTATTAAAGACCTTGATTGACTGTTTGATTGCTTTGGGTTTTCACGGCCCTTTGAGACAGTATTTCAGTCTATATCGGGCCGTCTCCCAGAGCAGGGGAGAAAGAAAAGAGAAATGATAGACGAGAGGAGAAATGTCAAAAAAAACCACACCCGCCACTACTGAAAGCACAAAAGGCCCTTGCCCTACTATAATCCAAATCAGCAGGTTGCCCCGGCACTGAACGTTACACGCATTACCATCGCACCACCCGACCAGCTCCCGTATAAAAACTCTAGATCATTATCTAACATCATTGCAAGTATCAACTGGTAGTGTAAAATTGATATGTATTTATGTAAGAAAATAATCAAAATATTGAATTCAAAATTTTAAGTTGATGACCTTGACTTTAAGATCACCCATTGGTTTGTAAAATCTCAAACCAGTATCTGACATTACTTTAAGTATAAATCAAATCCATCCAAGCATTATGCGCCAATGTCCAAACATCAAATGAAGTCAACTTGGCACTATAAAAACTCTTTAGAAAAATTTAACCAAAAGCTGTAAGAAAAAGATCTGTATCAGTAGTCTTCGTTCGAGGTTACCCAGTGGGGATAGGGGAAGTATTCTGTAGATCTCAAGCCAGTGAATGCACTTCAAGTCTAAACTTAATCCACGCCAAGCATACTGTAACAGTATGCCTTTAGAAAACTTAAAAAAAATATATATTTTTCAGAATACATGACCTTCTCTCAAAATCGCTGGATGGGCGGGGGTTTAACTTTGTAAAACTTTGGACCAATCGGGGGTTTAACTTTGTAAAACTTTGGACCAATATTTAACAACAGTGCAAGTATCAAAGCATCCATTAATTTGTTAGGGAGATATGGGTCTTGAAAAATCGTTAACCAAAACATCCAATGCGGACGAAAACCCCCAATTTCCTAAGTCCATAACCTTGACACCAAGAATTTTGAGCAAAGTTGGGTGGTACAATGTAAAACTTTGCAGCAATACATAACTACAGTGCAAGTATCAAAAGAATCCCTTCATAGGTTAAGGCGATATGGGCCTTTAAATAACTTTTACCTTTACATACAATGTGGACGAAAAATCCCAATTTTCTAAATCGATGACCTTTACATCAAGGTCACTGAACAAGCTAAAAGTGATCGATTGTATATCTACATACAATTTGAGAAATATTAGTTTCAGTGGGTAACTGCATAATAGGATTACGGCGCCTCCATTTCCTATAATTTCAAAAAAACAACGATAAAGTATTGACTTGAACAGTAGTTTTATGATGCCTCAAACATGCCTTACCTGCCGACACACAAGAAATAATTTCGGGAAAAATTCTAAGTCCGAACTTTTTTTAGTTCTTGATTTTTTTCGTCGAAAATTTTTTTAAAATATATGAGAAATATAGTCATTAAGAACTAACTGATACTTACCTGAATACTTACCTTTATACTTACCTAATTATTACTTTTGCTGTGAAAACTGTGTGAAAACTGATTGTCTCTGCTTTGGCCTAAAATCTATAAAAGAAACTAAGCAGATAGTTTCTTTTATATAGTTTAGTTCGTCTACTCACAACGATGACGTACAGAGACAGGAGGGGGCCCTGATGCACCTTTCAAACCAATTCCATCTGTGCATCAGGGAGGCAGTACCCACTTCACACGTTTTACACTTTCGCTCAAGAAATTCTCTTTTGCTCAAAGATGCACTTTTTCTCCCCAGTCCTCCACCCCCCTCCCCACCCCCACCCACAACTATCACTCTCAAAAGAATCCCCCTTAGGCTAGATCTAACCTCTGTGTATTGGGAGGTGGGGTCACATCAGGTCAGTGTGGTTGTATAAGTTCAGTTTTTGTGGCAGCCTTATACTGACCCACAACTGAACTGATACAACTATACACCGCACACTGATGTGTTACCCCGTCACATCAAATGGAAACAAGTTAAATCAATTACACACAGAGGTTAGGGGTCTAATCCAGCCTAAGTGGAAGACGCGCACACACGCACAAACACTGTATACTTTTCTTCTCGAGCCTTTGTGCCTAGCAAAAAAATTATTGATCGGAATGAAACATATTTACAGATTATATAGGCACAAAGGCTGGAGGAGAAAAGAAAACTGCAATTTAAAAAAAAGCCGGAAAGAAAGAAGAGAAGCTGCGTCACAGCAAAACCAACAAAGTAGTATGTGCACTCAGCGAATATATAGACCAGACTTAGCATCTGCCAAGTCTCATCAGAGTCTTCTCCTTGTTTTAAATCCTCTCGCCAGCTAAGAGGGTAGAAGACTCCCATGAGACTAGAGGATGCCCAGACTGATCTGAGTACTCACTAGGTGCACCATACCACCTTGTTGGTTTTGTCGTGAAAGAAAAACCTAACCCTAACCCTGAACCTAAGAAAGAAAAGAGAGAAGATAGTTTTTGAGAACACTCACCCATGCTACTGCCATTTTTACACCGATCTGTCATTCAACAAATAAGACAACGTACAGGAAAGTTATATTAAATTATAAAAATATAAATTAAAGGGGTCAGGCCAGGAGTTGTGACTAGCATTAAACTCCTGCCACCATCACCCGATCACAAACTTGGAATCAAATTAAAATGTGTTAATCTTTCCTTATCTAACATCACTGTCAACAGGCTGTACGGACAGTCCACACTCGCCAGTGACCAGTGATGTTTTACCCAAGGTAAAGACTAACAATTGTACGTTGCCTTCGTTTCCTGTGTTGAATGCCAGACCGGTGTGTTCAAATCAGTCTGGAGAGGAACCTTACTTTTCTAAACGGGCTTTTACTTGGATTTTTTTTCCTTTACCCAATCCTTTTCCCTCGCCGATGCTGCGTCTCCTCGCCTGTGAGGCGATGGTCCAAAGTTTGTCCCGAATCTGCTGATCAGTCAGATTCGGGAAACTTTCACGGACCCTTTGTGTCCCCCGGCGTACCTGCTGTAGGGTTACTTTGTAGCCGGTTTCAATGGACGTGGCGATATCGTCTTTATATATATCGCGCAAAAGGAGCTCCAGGTCTGATCCAAACTTCCTTCCCTGCCCTATTATCACCCCTCCCTCCTTACTTCCCTTCCCTCCACCCTCGGACTCCTTCTTTCCCTTCTCCACCGCCCCTTTCCCCTCCCCTTCCTTACCAGCAGCCCCCAAACTTGCCATGGCCCGCTCCTTGTTTTGTCTGCTGTCGGACCTTTCTATGGCCTTGGCCTCCGCCCTTTTAGCCAGTATCCCTCCCCGGACCCTTTCATCAACTTCCTTCTCCTTCTCCAGTCTCTCCTTGTCCCCCGGAAGCAACTTAAACCTCCCCTCCTCCGCCCGACCCTCAGCCCTGGCCTCCAAGTCCGTTTCTTGGAAGATGCCATGAGGCATCGTTTCAGTAGGTATGACGTCGGGCTCAAGGGTTGAGCCAAACAAGACCCCTAGCCTACAGGCTGCCAGGGCCACCATCGTGAACGCTATGTCGGGGTTGTCCTCAGTGGGGGTGGCCCCTTCAGTTTGAAGGACGTGAAAAACATCTATGTCAAACCTTCGGGCCACCACCTCGTGTAAATGATCAGCTATTCTGATTACTGAAGTTGACTGCGTCAACTCGTCTACAGTTCTTCCGTTCACCCAGAACTGGGCATCTGAGTGGATAATATCCCAGTCGAGAGAAGGTAACATATTTGCCAGCACGCGCCTGAAACTTACCTTGTCCCCCGGAAGATCGATGAACTGAATATCATCCTCAACCCCCGTCTTCCTCTGACCCCCCTCCCCCTGGTCCCTAACCCTTACCGACCCCGCCAAGTCCCCCTCTTCTTCCTGGTCCCCAACACTAACCGATCCCCCCTCTTCTTCCCTACCCAAACTCCCCTCCCCCTCTTCCTCATCCCCGGACAAATGCGCAATTTCCGCCTGCCCCTCTCGACTGGTACTGGGTTGTTGGTTATCCACCGAGTCCTCGGACCTTTCTTTCATGGCTTTTTCCATAACATAGACGGCGGTGGATGACAGAGAGATGCGTCCTTTCAGTGCGTACGCGCGGTCCGCCATAGCGACGCTGTGACAAAGTTGGGCGGCTACTAGGGCCGCATTTGCCGGGTTGACATTTCGACATTCGGTCGTAAGAAGTCTCCTTGTGGCCGTTGCAGAAAACTTCTGGGAGTATTTCGCCTATCCCCTGACCGAGAATAGGACGACTGGAGGCAGTGGTTGATGCCACTAGACCTCTCAAAGCCTGTCCCAATTTCGGTCAGGAATAGAGGCGAAGTATCCGCCGGGTTAAACATCCGTTTAATGAGTCTAAGGTAAGTTCGCATTTCCAGCCAGATTTTGGTGGGAACCGATATAATGGCGCCCCCCCCCCCCAAAACCCGGCGGTCTTGTGCTTGCTGACGGTCATGCACAGGTATGTCCTTTGTTCGACGGGTTCATCGCCTGGAACTTTCTCAATGACCGCCTTTAAGAGGTCTTCTATCGTCATTTGCATCAGAACCCCCGGCCTATGCCCGTCCCAGAGGGTCAGGGCACAGATGAGATAGTTACGAATGCTCATGAAGTCTGCGCGAGTTAGTTCACCCTGTAGGAGGGTCCTAATATGTTTGACATAATCTGAATCGAAGTATGCCTCTCTGATCTGCGGGGGAAGGCGGCCGTGGAAAGACCTGGCCTCCGACTGAGCCCTTTCCTTCCTTCCAGGGCGCACAAAAGAGTTTTGGATGTTTACATGGGATTGCCGGATGTTCTGGTAGCGGCCAGCAGTGATGTAAGATTTTTGGAATATGTATTCTAGAAACTTCATTATAGACCTTACATAGAAGGCCACGGACAGGAGTCATCCCCGGTTGAGTCGGCCGACTCTCCCGAGGTGACTCTCGCTGGGGTGTCTCACGAGTGGACGGGGGATCAGAGGACTGTGGAGTCAACGGAGGGCCAACTACGGGTTGTACCCTTTCTGACTGGTATCTGTGAAGGGACCTCATGGCCTCAGAGAGCCCCTGGTGTCTCTCCCGGAGGTGATTGGCTATCCTGGTTGTGGTAACTCCACAACCAGGGACTGCACACCTGCGTCTGTAATGGCCCCCCGCCCCTTTAATAATCTGCTTCCTAACCCTGGATTCTTTATTTAGTTTCTTCGCTTCCACCTCCGTCATTCCGTGCTTCTTGGATTTCAGGTGTTTTACTAGGTCAATGACCCACTTGCCACACCCTGCAGGGCAAACAACCTTTTGCCTAATTCTTTTAGGAGCCCTCTTTGCGTTACGGGGACTGCGGGTCCCAATCCTAACACCAACCCTATCCGTGTCAGCGATGATTCCGGTCTCGGAGCCAGACGCCGGGGGACCTGAACCATCGCTGTCACCTCCTTGATCCCCCTCATCAGAACCACCCCCCTCCGTCCCGCTACTTACCTGCCCCCCTTCCTCCTCAGTTCTCCTTCCCCTCCCTAACGAGTACAGCTTCCTGCGACTCTTCTCCCTATTCCCCCGTTCCAACCCTCTCCCTCGCCCCCCCTCTCCCGCAAAATCCAACTTACGCTTCACGCTATCCTTCCTTTTTTCCCGAGACCCCGACTCCCCACTAGATAATGAACCCTCCTCCATTTCCCCCCTCTTGGGCCGATAACTCTCCCCAGATGATTGCAATTCCTCCCCAGATGATTGCAATTCTTCAGACTCCTCGTCGCCGTACTTCCCCGCAGGGGTGACCTCTTCTCCCTCCTCCCCTGACATTATCCTAACGGCCGGACAACCCTCCCAAAGACAAAATATTAAGCACACAAGAGGCTAACCTCCTTAACCCTAACCCAAAAAAATAGCCTTATGAACTACTAAAATAACCCTACATTTTGACCAAGAAAATACCTAGAAAAAAATAATTTTAGCTAATTTAGACCCCCGAAAAATACAAAAAGATGAAAAAAATAGTAATTCACAGTTAGATTTCAAGAAACAAGAAAAAAATTCCCTTAACCTTTTATAATATTTTAATACCCCGTCTCCCAGTGAGGGAGACAGAGGAAAAATGATAGACCAGAGAAAAATGTCCAAACAACCCCCACCCGCACATACTGCAAGCACAGTAGGCCCTTGCCCTACAATGTTCCAAATCAGTAGGACACCCCGGCACTGGAAGTTACACTAAGCACCATAGCACCACCCGACCACCCCTAACAAGAACATTAAATTTTGTCTTTAAATTGTGAGTTTCACATTATGTGTCATCCTGTTTATCGTTATACCAACTTACATATGGGTGCTTGTTTTGGGCGATGGTGCTGAGTAGCTTTCAGTGCCGGGGCGACCTACTAATTTGGACAAAAGTAGGGAGAGTGCCTACTGTGCGTGCAGAAGATGCGGCTAGCATACAATGGAAACGGTATACATTTTTGAACGATGGTTAACGAACTTATTCTTTCTCTATAGAACATATACTAGCTTAAGAGTATTTATCTACTGCGCTGATATGTCAGTATGGTATTTCTTTTGATAAAAAAAAAACAGTTTCATTGGGCTTTTGCATAACAAGTTTATGGCACCCAGTAAACAAAAACATTTTTTGTCCTTTAATAGCGAGTTGAGTATGTGTTTTCCTGTTATCCTTATGTCAACTTACGTAGGGGTTGGTTGCGGTCGGGCAATGTAAGTTCTAGGCCAGGGCGTTCAACTTTTTTGTAAAATAGTCGGTCAAGGGCCAACTGTGCGTGCATCACAATTTGACAAATAACATGCGAAATCCCTTGGCAGAGAAAGTGCTTGACAAGAATATGTGCAACCTGATTAAATTATACCAAGGTACATTAAATGACGGATCGTAGATTGACAGCAGCTTTGAATTACTGGATAAAGATGTGTTGTTAAGTAGACATATTCAAGGATGGTAGACCCGTTATATAAATGAATGACAAAGGAATTGAACTGTTTCATGTGGAAATCTGGCTTTATGAACGGCACTCCAATGTAGAACACTCTCCTTTATCGCAGTCTGAAAAATCAAAACATTTTATAAACAATGAAACATACAGTGATACTGTAAGTACGCTAAAAGGATTTAAAGCATTATGCAAAAGACGCATTGAATCTCATTAAAGAAGCATCTGTCCTGCTGGAATAAACAGTGACATACATGTATGTTGTTAGTCAATAGAGAGAACAATTTGCCATCGCTCCAATACGAACCAATCAATTCATCAGTTAAAGTTAGCATAAATTCCACAACTCCATGACAGTCTGCAGCTGCAAAAAAAGTATTGCTGGTTCAGATAAACGGAAAGCTAAGCCTTTGGGTTTAACCACGCCATGCCCTATCATCAGGCAAAAATCATCGAAATAAAACGGACTAATTTCCAGAGTCAGCTACGAAAGACCATGGTTAAGTGCATTTTCTTTTAAGGTAGATGGATACTGAATAAAAGTATTGGTTGGACATCCATTTCATTATACCAGCTGAATAACCCAAAAGGCTATAAAACATTTCTATAAGAAAAAAAATCACCGTTTTTGTCGCACCTGCTTTAACAAGGTGCGATATAGGCGTCCGGTTTTCCGTCTGTCCGTCCGTCAGTCCGTTTACATTTACGTCAACCCTGGCGTTAAAATGTGTACAGTTAATTTCTCCAAAACCACTGCACCCATGGTTCTCAAAATCATATGGAGCATGATCAGACTAAACAACTTCAGATTACAAAATACAGTCTGGTCGACAATTCAAGATGGCCGCTGTTACAAAAAATAGCAAAACGACATAATTTGCATGTTCTCTAGAAACGCTTGGTATATTTAGCTGAAACTTTGCTTGGAACATCAATAGGACCTTCTTTTTGAAAATTAAGAAAATCAGAAAAATCTGTAGCAGAATTAGGTCACAGCAGAATTAAGTCACAGTAACCTACTTTTGGTTTACGAGTTTGAATTGTGCTTGCATGCCGATAAATCGATAAACACTGAATGGATTTTGCTCAGATTTAATCTGAAATATTCTTGAAAGGAGTTCTTTTTTTTTCAAATTTATGGGAGTGTACCATCCACGATGGCCGCCACTGTCGTTACTAAAAATAGCAAAAGCATGAGAATGATTATATTTCAGGAACCTCTGAATGGATTTGGACCAATTTTGTGTCAGAATGATCCTAGCTACATGTATTGCATTTTGGTTTTTTGGCAAATTGGCCATCCAAGATGGCTGCCATCCACTGTTACTAAAATTAGCACAAACATGAAAATGGCAGTACCTACTGGGCGGATTTTGAAAAAAAATTGTGTCAGAATAACACCTGAAACTATTTCATATTTTTAATTTTCAACTTTTGCTGTCACTTTTATCTCCACATGACCTCTGCTACTGTTGAAACGAAATGCAGGTGCGACAAAGCATTCCGCGGAATTCTTGTGTTTTCCTAAAACACAACATTTTGTATTTCTACACACATTTTTACACATTTTCCATTTGAATTCATGTCTCTAGCACATGAATGCATTTTCCTTTCTGCAAATTAAATAATCTGTCATATAGGATATTTGAAACAAACTGGTAAAAATGCAGTTATCTTGAAAATAAGCATATTTTACATTTTTTAAAGAAATGCAAAAAAAATTGAGTTTCATGAAAAACGTCAAGAAAAATACATTCGATCGATGGGGTATGCGTATTCATATTATTTTAGTGAAACTTACATTGTATGGCACAGAATAAAACAAAAAAGCAAACATTTAACCGTTTCTTTTCCTAGAAAAACAATGTTTAAGGTGGTGATTTATGGTAAATGTAAAAATCTGCATAAAACCATAAAAAGTAAGGTATCTCCCTGAAAGTTAGCAGACTTCTTATTTTTGTTGTTCTTTACAGTTTAGAATACAAAATAGACGTACCTGCTGCTTAAAAAGTGTTTTTATAAGGAAAGATCAAAGGGTAATTTTCTGCGCAATAATAAAAAAATAACATCGTTATTGAAAATTTACGTAGTACTGAAGGTGCGTTATTGCATAATGAAGAGCGTACAAGCAATTATTTATTCCAACTCTTTCTCAAATTGTAATGTAGACCAGATGAAAACGGTAGCTTTTTCTCAAATGTTCAACCATGTACAAGGTAATGTACACTAGATGCATTTGTTATATATAGGGTAGGCAAGCATACATATGTAACACCTACAGTAAAAATAATACATTACTTACATGATCAATGGTGTGTAGATGAAATTGTTCAGCCTTGTTAAAATAGTCTCACCTGTCTCACCTGCGTGTTTTGACAAAAAAATTTGGACACCCACTGCATATTTTTTCATCTGCTCAGCCTGATAATGTGTGAAAGAGTTTGAAAAAATAATTTCTAGCTTGCTCTCCATTATGCAACAAGGAACTCTCAGCACTAAGTATATTTTCAATAACAATATTATTTTTTCAGATTATTGCGCACAAAATTACCCCATGATCTTTCCTTATAAAAACACTTTTTTGCATTAACAAATGCTGCATTTTGGGAGTCTGAATCGTCAGAAACAACATAAAGAAGGCATGTGCTAAGTTTTGGAAAGATCAGTGGTATTTTGAGTGTTTTATGCAGATTTTTGTCTTTGCCCCAAATCAGTGATTATCACCACCTTAAGTTCAAATATATCCCCAAAACAGACTGCCCAAATTCTGCACCTGCTGCAAGTGCAGTCGGTCCTTACCCTATCATTTACTTTCCTATTATACCGGTTCTACCATAGAGTAATGCCTACAAAAATGTGCAGATGGTATGGAAACTGTGAAGACCTTGATCATTCTGGTTCCTAAGGAACAATCTGATCTCGGTTTTCACTGTTTGTACAGGCCTATCTACCCAAAAACTTAGGATCTTTACGGTAGACATTGTTAGTGTGTGTATATACTCCACAGTTGATCGATTTCACCATGAACAATACCTCTCTTTTGTTTTATCAAATAACAAACACACTTAGTCCGTATCTGAATACCTTAACCTACAAGCACAAACAACCCATCTACAACTGTTTATTCATATAGAACCACAGGCACACAACTCCACCCATATAATCTTTGAGAGAAACAGAGAGTAAGAGGGTGATAGAGAAAGCGAGTTGACTATTAGGTTGCAACAGTCTTCATCATCTGGATGCTGCTGTTGACATAAGGTCAAGGTCACATACTTTAACAGTTGCATCAATGTACTGCTTAATTTCAGATATCCTTCAGTGGAACCTTTTGATATATTATTGGGTTTACTGTCAACTTGCAGCAGATTAGTTGACATCTTCTGTATGCTGCTACTGACCAAAGGACAAGGTCACAGACTTTAAAATTTGTATCTTATATGTGTTAGATTTTTGTGTTTAAAGTTTAATGCTATTAGGCGGTGGCACTAGCCGGGGGTAAAAGTGAGCCCCTGCTCATTTGCTCTAGTTTTGAAAGCTTCTATTGGAATTTTTTCAGATGTGCTTTGTGTTACTACAGAAAGGGTACATATTAATTTGCATCATCTGGATGCTGCTTCAAACCTAAGGGCAAGGTCGCAGACTTGGAGATTTATATAACATTAGTGTTGAAGTTTTGTATTAAGTTGTATCTGTTCGCTTATATTTTCAATATACTTGAATGGATCCTGTTGATGTGTGACTAGGTTTACTGCAAGGTTGAAATAGTTTTGTTGACATTATCTGGCTGCTGCCGCTGGCTGTAGGTCAAGGTCACAAACTTTGAAATTTATATTCCATTTGTGTTAAAAGTGAATTTTAATTTTGTATTGTCTTGATGGAACCTAGTGATATGTACTACATGGGCGTGTAAAGTTTATTTCCTGTAGGCGGTGGCGCTGACAGGGGGTATACGCGAGCCCCTGCTCACTTGCTTCAGTGTAGCAATCAATTTGAAACTTTGTAAAGATGTTAGATACACACTTAAAAGGTCCTATTGCATTATCAATGGTATGAATTCATTAAAGATTTTATTGCAAGATATGGCTGCAAGATCCTTACTACAGTTTCATCATTGAAAATGGCCGTCATTAGCCAACTTCAGTTTCAAATAAAAATGTTGTGAAAACAGGTTTAGGTCATTTAAGCTGGCTAATAATTAAAATGAGCAACTTTATTTATTCCATCCCAATTAAAATGACCAACTTTGGATATTATAAACTTGGGAAATAACAAGCACATGTCCTTATTTTATTCTTATTTGATGTTTATTTTCGGAATAGATTGATTACAAAGAAGTACTAAAATGTGTTCTATTTACTTCAGTATGTTTTTTTTTCTCTATTTTTTTAATTGACAGCTTAATTAATATTAGAAGGCAATTATTTGGGCCATGGCCACTATTTTTGAAATTTTTTATGGCCATGGGAAAAATAGTTGGGCCATGGGATTTTTTTTCCACGGACCATGGCCAAAAAAGGGGCCATGGCCGAAAAATGGTTGCCCATGGGAAAAATGTTAAAATAATTTCTGTTGTTTATTTACAGTAGAATTGTGTATGGCCTTCATGGGCAATGAGTATTAATGAGTTAGGTAAGTGTAATTATACAGTTATTAAAATTGTTACTTTTATTTTCCCATGGGCAACATTTCGGGCCATGGCCATGCGGATTGGCCGCGGCCGCGTAATTTTCCCATGGGAAACTTGATTTTCCCGCGGGAAATTCAATTTTTCCCATGGGCAAGCACTTTTCAGATTTGATTTTTGGGGGTTTATCTTATGATTAGAAAACAAAAAGTAACTTTTTTGAAAGGCACTAAACAAGTACTACAAAACTATATATAACTTTAATTCCTAGCCCTCTTAGAAAGATGTCCTGAGTTCGACAAATACCGGTGCGACAGAAAAATACCGGTGCATGTTAATATATAAATACTTTAAAAGCTACGCGGGGTGGGGTAATGGTGCTGCGTGTAATTTCCAGTACCGGGGCGTCCTACTGATTTGGATAATAGTAGGGAAAGGGCCTACTGTGCTTGCAGTAGGTGCGGGTGGGGTTGTTTGGACATTTTTTTTCTCGTCTACCATTTCTCTTCTTTCTCCATGTCTCTGGGAGACGGTCCAATACAGACTGATATACTGCCTCAAAGGCCTTTAAACCCGAAACAATTTATCAACTAATCATAAAAGCTACGCACAAGAGGAAAAGAACCGTTTTCTTTAGCTGTTCCCATTCCGCCTTATCTTGTATGCCAACACACATTCGTGCATCTATTCGTTGCACTTTTCACACTGAACCCATCGTTCATTTTTCTTTATATTTCACTTTCCATATGCAACATTAGTATTTACGATTTGCACATTTTCCCTTCACTTTTCTTGGCGTTTTGCTCCTTTTTTGGAATTTTAGCACTACATTTACCCTGTTCTCTAGATTTCCACTGAAGAACAATTAAGGTGGTGATTTATGGTAAATGTAAAAATCTGCATAAAACCAGAAAAAAGTAATGTATCTCCCTGAAAGTTAGCAGACTTCTTATATTTGTTGTTCTTTACAGTTTAGAATACAAAATAGACGTACATGCTGCTTAAAAAAGTGTTTTTATAAGGAAAGATCAAAGAGTAATTTTCTGCGAATAAATCTGAAAAAATAATATCGTTATTGAAAATTTAAGTAGTGCTGAAGGTGCATTATAGCATAATGAAGAGCGTCCTAGCAATTATCTATTCCAACTCTTTCTCAAACTGTAATGTAGACCAGATGAAAACGGTAGCTTTTTCTCAAATGTTCAACCATGTACAAAGTAAATGTACACTGGAGCATTTATTAAATATAGGGTAGGCAAGCATACCTATGTTACACCTACAGTATAAGTAATACATTACTGACATGATCAGTGGTGTGTAGATGAAATTGTTCAACCTTGTTAAAATAGTCTTACCTGTCTCACCTCTGTGTTTTGACAAAAAAATTTGGACACAGACCGCATCTTTTTTCATCTGCTCAGCCTGATAATGTGTGAAAGAGTTTGAAAAAATAATTGCTAGGACGCTCTCCAGTATGCAACAAGGTACTCTAAGCACTAAGTATATTTTCAATAACGATATTGTTTTTTCAGATTTATTCGCAGAAAATTACCCTTTGATCTTTCCTTATTAAAACACTTTTTAACATTAACAAATGCTGCATTTTGGGATTCTAAATTATGAGAAACAACATAAAGAAGGCATCTGCTAAGTTTTGGAAAGATCAGTGTTATTTTGAGTATTTTATGCAGATTTTTGTCTTTGTCCAAAATCAGTGATTATCACCACCTTAAGAATTGTCTTGTCAAAACAGACTGCCATTTCATCTTTTTCATTGCTTGTTAATACCTGCAATTATCCGCTTCACATAGCAACACAGTTCGTTTTTAGAAAAAAACCTGGCCTGCTTCACAAGAGTTTATGGCTTTACATGCAATTAGGTTTGTGAATCATATGCGATGTTTCGCTACCACATGTAGAATATCCTTATTTCTTATCTCGACTTCTGTTTTGCTCTTCACGTTTTCTCCTCAATTGGATCCTTGTGTCTTTTCTGTTTCGAAACATTAAAATAGCATTTTGTGTCTTTGAGAAAGTGTTTATGCATTGCGAAATCACCGAATCATTTTGTCAAAACTGGGGTGTGGCTTGTCTTCTTCGATTATATTGGAACAAAGTACTTTCTAAACTCTTTGTAAGTCATCATCTTTTTGTTTACACTTTCTTCACATGTTCGATAAAAATTGCATTTTTGAACTGAATGTTACAAAATTTAATTTAAAGTGATAGTAACTTTTTCATTAAGTATCACGAAAAATTGAAACAGTCTCCATTATTATAGTATAAACATCTGGTAATATTCTGTTGTCTCTATATTTCCTCGAATGTTCTATCGTTACTATCGATTTCATCACAAGCTGCCTCAAGACATGTTAAGAAACTAACCTGTTTATTGCCTCTCTTTAAGTTGTGCGGATGTTGTTATGTAGGTCCCCTAGTTACTGATAATAATATTATGAAAACTAGCAAAACTCTTTTTTTCTGTAATTTGCCATTACCCCAACGTGTCTTACTTTTGCTTTCCCAGAAAACGACACATTTTTGCTGAGTGATGAGTCTCTCAGGTGGTAAGATGACAGTTTGTGCATGGTGTGCATGGTTATGGACAATTGCCTGCAGAAATAATATAAAAGCTTAGATCCTATATAATTGTGAATTTTATTCAGCGACGTCCATACTCAAATTAAGCAGCAAAATGTTTAAAAATGTACTGAGGTGATATTTGAATAATACTGAGATAAAGCATTTATTAACATTAGAGTGTATGTGAATTGTTCTACAATGTCCTTAGAAACGAGAGGCTTCAGATGTTCATATTGCGTATCTGAAGTGTTTTTACGAAAGTCCTACTGAGGTTAAAACAGGTATACTTTATTTGCTTTTGTCTGTTGTCATAGATTTTACTAATGATTCAACACTGTATATGGTAGTAATGAAGATAGAGGTGTCAACGTTGATTTTCTCCAGAAAGTCTCATTCTGACTGATTGCATTCATAGGCATCTGTATCATTGTCATGGACAGGAGGTTTGTCAAATATTGATACTTTATCAGCTGCTTTGTTGCCATAGCAGTCTATTAAGTTTTCAGAGAATTCTAGGCTTGCCTGCCGAAGAATGGTGCTACAACCGGTTTCGGCTGCGGACACAGACCTTTCCGGAATTTCTCAATTGCAGGCCAGAAGTAGAAGTTGCTCTTCCGATTCCAACCGATAATTACCCTGGATCAAATTTCTCGTCACAGTGCACAACAACATTGTCTATAGTCATACTTCACAAGCGTAATTCCACATGATACTTTTAGTGGTAACTGAGTTCTTTCTGCAAGATAAGTTTTCCTTATCATATCAAATCCTGTAGCAGTTAGCAGTTAGCTAATTGTTCAGAGAGATTTCTCGTAAGCATGACAGGGCAATCGATTTTTAGTTTGAGATATGAATTCATATGTTTTGTATAACCAACATTTTTGAAGCCTCATAAGTTTTCTCTTAAGTTTTTAATGAGTCTAGCAGTTTATCATTGTATATTGCCGCATGAATGTTTTTAGAAAACAAAATCAGTGGATATTTTTCTTATGAATTGTGATATAGACTATGCAAATATTTTCACACACTAAAAAAAGTATTCCCCCTTGCTGTCTATGAGCATTTATTAAAACGATATCTGACAGCCTCACACTGGTATGTATATTTCACTTTTTAACAAGGAGAATTAGGAACCTGCGGCAACTGATAATAGGCCTCAGGCTACCATCTGAATGCCCCCAGAGTAATAAAAGACTCCTTGAACAGTTCGACATATAAGTTCTAATTGCTAAGTCCTTTTTTGATATCATGGAAACTTCGTCTATTAAAATATAGTCACCCTTTCTAACAGTTCGTCTAACTTTTGCAAACTTGTCATCCTGCTGAAACATATTTACGAGAAGAAATTTTTTGTCGAATCTCCCATCACATAAGCCGGCCCATCTGAAAGATGGATGGTTGGCTAGATAGATATACGTTCGAATAGACATACACATACAGAGCAATGATGAGTGGATGGATGCATATATATATTGATGGATGGATCGACGGACAAATAGATAGATACAGAACAGCTCGGGGTTGGTAATTTTTACCGCCCACCAAGTGGGACAGACAATTTTACCCACTCCAATTCCTTTCAGAGTTCCACTCTAACATTGTCTTTATTTTAATGACATGCACTCTATGTTCCCTCAGTGTTTCCCCTGGATCGGTTGGTTCACAGTAGCTATAAAACGAGTCTAAACACCCCACTGAAATCCCACCCAAAGATCCACGATTGTCATTACCAGTATTTTCATTGCAGTATTTCCACTGAATATGGATATAATCATAGTGTTTATTAACTTTTAATACCTTCCACTCAATTGTATTGCATACTGTGGTTGGTGGAAAATTGAATCCCCGACCCCAGCCCCCACCTCCCACCCCTGCATATTTCCCAACATTTCACAAAGAAAAGCAGGCCTGTTTTCAACAGGTAGACGTATTTTGTGACAATGACAAGGCGCTCTTCAATTTGGAGATGCCCGTGACCATGGGAGCTATCAGAGAGTTTCGTACCCTATACTCCAGCTGGCATAACAAAGCTTTCTACCAGCTTACAAATAAGAAACCTCCAAATACCTCATTTCATTAGAGCAACCTCGCTTGCTTTATTTAACCTTTATCTAAAAGTATGAATTTTCTTACTACTGCCAAAACTAAACTGTCCCCTTAGACCTCAGCACTAAACAAGGAAAGACAATAGAAGAATGGAAAGCACTTAGGACCAAGATGAAAGTGTGTTTATTGAAGGCATATCTGTTCAGTCGTTACATGAGGGTCATCCAAGAAGTCTTACAAACAACGTCGTTTTGAAATTATACCTTAAACAGATCATGCATATATACTGGGGGTGGTGCGATGGTGCTGCGTGTAACTTCCAGTGGCGGAGCGTCCTACTGATTTGGGTAATAGTAAAACAAGGGCCTACTGTGCTTGCAGTAAGTGCGGGTGGGGTTGTTTGGACATTTTTTCTCTCGTCTGTCAGTTCTCTTCTTTCTCCCTCTCTCTGGGAGACGGCCTGGTATGGACTGAAATACTGTCTCAAAGGGCCGTTAAACCCAAAACAATCAATCAATCATGCATATTTACTCACAAATATGTGCTAAATATCATACATTGGTCATACCTCTTGGACAAATGGAAGTATATTGAATGCAAATCTAAGCCCTGTAATGAGCTAAATAATCTGGGCTTTGTGGATAGTGTATGGAGATTAGTTTTTCTTTTAATAAAGAAGAAAAATTGCTAGTTGGTGTGATTTATAGAAGTCCAAACTGTACGGCTAATAATGATGAAAAGTTATTTACAGTTTTTTGAGAAAGTAAAAACTTTGAAAAATGTGTCACATATTCTCATTATGGGTGACTTTAATTTCCCTGCTATTAAGTGGCAAGAAGGGTATGTCGCAGCTGGCAGTAACTCTGTATCTAGTAGATTTTTTGACTTGTCTAATGACTTGTTTCTTGTACAACATGTAAATTGTAATACAAGGTATCGTGACAATCAGGAGTCCTCTCTTCTAGATTTAGTTTTTACCAATGATGACAGTTTTATTGACCATATTGATGTGTTACCGCCCCTTGGAAAGAGCGATCATGTTGCGTTAAACTGGATTTTTCAATGCTCGTCTGAAATAGATTTTTCATCAGGCTCAATAGACAGGTTGTCCTATGATAAGGCTGACTATCAAGATTTTCGTGCTGTTGACTGGGAGGATAAATAGATTTTCAGTAGTATAGAAGATTGTTGGGATAAATAGAATTTCAGTAGTATAGAAGATTGTTGGTCTAGTTTCAAAGTTATTTACAGAGACTGTGTTGATAAGTACATTCCAGTTAAAAAGTGTAAATCCAATCTTAAAGCACCATGGTTTAGGAAAAAAGTCAAAGAAGCAGTACGCAAGAAACATTTGTTATTTCGTAAACAGAGAACGTCAAAGAGGTATGTGGACATTCAAGCCTATAAGAGGCATTGTGCAGTGACAGATAAAATCATTAAGGATGCAAAAACCAAATATGAATCTGACATTATGAAAAGCTTTAAGACTAAACCAAAGAAGTTCTATAATTATGTGAGAAGTAAACAGAAAGTTGGAGTTGGAGTACCGGATCTTGAGAAAGATGAGGGCAATTTTACCCAATCAGACTTGGAAATTTCAGAAGTGTTAAGTGACTTTTTAGCTCTGTATTTACTCGTTAGCCGAAGGATGAACCTCTACCTGACTTTGAGAAGAGATGTGATGTGACTCTAGAAACTGTAAACATTACCGAAGATAAAGTTCTAAAGAAGTTGCAGTCTTTAAAAACAGAGAAGTCACAAGGTTTGGATAGAATCCATCCTAGAGTCTTACGAGAATGCAGCATTAGTTTAGTCAAACCTCTAACAATGTTATTCAGGAAGTCTGTATGTGATGGACAGTTTCCCTCAGATTGGAGGTCTGCTAGTATAACTCCCATTTTTAAGAAAGGAAGTCGTGTTTGCAGGAAATTACCGCCCAGTTAGTTTGACCAGTGTGCCATGTAAAGTTTTGGAGTCAGTTATTAGAGACGATATGTTGAGTCCTCTTGAATCTCACAAACTGATAGCGGAAGAACAGCATGGTTTTGTGAAGAATAAATCTTGTTTAACAAATCTGTTAGAAACATTAGATGATGTTACTTCTGCTTTGGATAATGGCGAAGGTCTTGATATGGTTTTTCTTGACTACAAGAAAGCCTTTGACTCTGTTCCGCATCAAAGACTAGTCTACAAGTTAAAATCCTACGGTTTTGGTGATAGAATAATTCAGTGGGTGGCAAATTTCCTCTATGAAAGGAAACAGATAGTTACAGTAAGAGGTCAGTCCTCTAAACCAGTTAGCGTACTTAGCGGTGTCCCCCAAGGATCAGTTCTTGGTCCGCTGTTGTTCATTTTATATGTAAACGAACTACCAGAATTAGTTTCTTCGAAGATAAGGATGTTTGCTGATGACACTAAAGTTTATGAAAAGAGTGCTAGTTATAGAAGTTTACAGATAGACTTAGAAAACCTTGAGAAATGGTCCAAACAATGGTTGTTGAAGTTTAAAACTGACAAGTGTAAAGTCATGCATTTTGGCAATGGAAACCCTAGGCATAATTATGTCCTTGGTACTAGTAACCTAATGAAAGTAACTGAAGAGAAGGATCTTGGCGTTTATGTAACTGAAAATGGAAAACCAAGTAAACAGTGTATTGAAGCTGCACGAAAAGCTAGTTATGCTTTAAGAACGGTAAAAAGGACATTCTCAACCTTCGATATAGATAGTTTTTCACAATTGCTGACTTACCGGATGACGTCATATCAGCACAGACAACTAATGTGTTCAAGAATCGTTTGGACAAGTACCTGAAGATGAGACATGGGGCAGAAGAGGCAATGGCCTAATACACATTCCCCATAAAACTAAAGGTAAAGGTAAGGCAAAGGTATAGGTAATACCGGCGGTGAAATTGCAAATACACAGCGTCTTTAACAATACGCGAGGGAACAAATTTTTACATGTCTGTTAATAATTCTTTCAAATTAAAAGAAGTTCTTATATTTCATCAGTCAAATCCTAAAATTATTATCTTTTATTATATGGCCAAGATGTAACACACAGTTTCGGTGGCTAATTTGACGTCACATGCCGGTCAATATTTTGAGATATTCACCGGCAAGTCAGTGAAAATTACGTTTAAGCTGACGTCATTGTATTTTCGTGACGCAACGTCTGATGTACTAAATGTTAAAGGCGGAACGTCGTGAGTTAAATACTATGTAGTACCATCATAAATATTAAAGGAAACTTGGCCAAGATGTAACACACAGTTTCGTTGGCTAATTTGACGTCACATGCCGGTCAATATTTTGAGATATTCACCGGCAAGTCAGTGAAAATTACGTTTAAGCTGACGTCATTGTATTTTCGTGACGCAACGTCTGATGTACTAAATGTTAAAGGCGGAACGTCGTGAGTTAAATACTATGTAGTACCATCATAAATATTAAAGGAAACTGTATTTAGAATTATCATATAATAAAACAATTGTTGACCTTTGTTTCATTGAATATGCAGTTTTATTGACCTGCAAACATAACATATTGACCTCCGCTTCGCGTCGGTCAATATGTTGTTTGCAGGTCAATAAAACTGCATATTCACCTCAACAAAGGTCAGTAATTGTTTAATAATTCGGAAGTCAGGTAAGAGACAGTTTTCATTTCACATTACCAATCAAGTATGTTAGCGCGACAACAAACGAATATTTCAGAATTTTAACAAATTTTTAGCTTTGGGTGGTTGCAGCTTGTTTTCGAAGACTGCTTTGTTTTACATTTCAGCATTACGCGGATACATTTTATAAATGAGCCGCGACACGACAAAACCAACAATGTGGTTGTGCGCCCAGTTCAGACTCAGATCAGCCTGGGCATCCGCCTAGTCTGATCAGACACTTTGCTAAGCACTTAAAGGGTAGCCAAGGGACTAAGCTACCTTCATGCGGACAGCGAAGACTCTGATCAGACTGGGCGGATGCCCAGGCTGATCTGAGTCTGCGCTGGACGCACGACCACATTGTTGGTTTTGTCACGTCGCGGCTCAAATAAATGTCATTTTAGGAAATATCTCATCTATATGAACGTATCTTTCAATACTCATTTTAAATACAATAAATTCTGTAGTTCCCTGAAAAGCATAGTAACTTTACTTGGAACAATGATGATATCTTAATGACGACAATATATTACCTTTACTTCAGTATTATTGTCTCCCAATAACACACCGTACAACCGGCTGAAGTGATGCCAGATGGCTGAAGAGATAGCAGATCACCAAAACTGAAAGTAGGTTTTTACCAGGTAAGATAAAATTGCTGGTATAAACTGACGATAAAATCCTGGAAAAGTTTAGCCTCATATGGAAGTTGCTCAGTGCCTGTAGATTCTACAGTATGAGTTCGGGTGGCTTTCTTACACAGATAAGGCAGGTCTTGAATGGGCAACATTTTCAGAAAACAACACAAAATCTGCATATCAGCTCCCATTAAACGAATCTGAGATAGTGCCCAATCTGTTTGCTTACGTGCTACGAAACTTCAGTTAGTCAGCAATATTTCTGCCAATTTTTGATGCACAATTCGGTTTTATAATGAAAATTTAAAGAGTAACTACACTTCAGGAACTGACTGAATCAGATCCCAAACACTATCCCCAATATCAAATACACACTTTCAAAGAGGGTGGGTAGCGACAAAATGGTTGACTTTGTCAACAGATGCACTTTTAGGTGGATAGCTGGGATGGCAGATTGGTTTGTATGGAATAGGCTGACATTGATGACAGGTATGAATATATTAGTATGTGTCTTTAAAATTGCATTTTTAAAGTTTTGGTTGTGTCAACGGCAGAAAATCACCTCAAGAACTCGTAAAAAGTATTTTTCCAGATGTCAAAGGAATAATGTTTGCTTTTATTGAAGCCGGTTATGCATTCGTGGAAGACATTCGATAGTGTCAGAAAGAATTACAAACGGCGGCTGGCCTGTGTTTCTTTTCATTGTATTTGTTTCTTATTTTGAAGCAAATTTCTTGTGTGTTTTCTTTTTGTTTTATTCATAGTTTGTCTGTGTAACTGAGCGTTTGTAGAGGGGAAGGGGGGTGGCTTGCTGGTCAGCTTGGTACCGATACTTGAACAAGGGATTGCGAAAATGCCAATTCACATAATACCAAAACTGTTACCTTTTTAACTGTGGTCCCCAGGGGCGTAGGTAGGCTTCCTGTGATGTTGAAACCCATGCAAAAGGGGTGGGACGAGAGCCGAAGGCACGAGACGGAGAAAAGCACGAGAGGGGGATATCCCCTCTCGAAGTGGGTTCAGGGGCCTTCCCCCCCCCCCCCCCCCTCCCTCGAGAAAATTTGGTGGCCACCGGTGATATCTGGAGCGGTATCTTTGACTTTTCCTCTTACCCAATTTTGTTGATTTTCGGTTTGGTTTACGTTTATATGGAAGTCATAGTTCAGTAAAGTCAACATTTTTAGCGCGCCTTTGCGAAGCAGCTTATGCTATACCCCCGGCGTCGTAGTCCGAGTATGCGTTAGCGTCAGCGTCCTCGTCGGCGTCCGTGATCAGGTTAACCAATGTTAACAATTGCGTTTAGCTCCATGTTCAAATCTGTATCTTAGAAACTACAGCAGCTACAATCATCATACTTGGTACATATATACATCCATATGACTGCAGCAGCTGCATGACACAATTGTATGTCCTTGACCTATATGTTACGGTTGACTGACTTTGCCGTTTGGCACTGTTTTTAAGGCAAAATTTTTAGTTTTGATGAAACCTTTGACAGAAGAGACTTGATACTTGGTCAAATAGCATATCCCTATAATTGCAGCAGCTGCAGAGCTACCATGCTGACACCTGTGCCCTTGACCTTTGTTCATGGTCCAGTGATTTTGTCTTATATTTCAAGCACTGTTTGATAGGTTAACATCACATCTGGCATAGTGGATCGGTCTGACATCCCGAATGACCTCATATTATTTATAGATCACTGTGACCTATATAGCATGGTTCAGTGATTTTGCCTTGTGTCTCCAAAGCTGTTTATAGATTAACATCATAAATGGGAATTTGAGGTCACTCTAACATAAATTTTATCATTCGGTGGTTTGCTTCATATTTTAGGTGTATTTAGTATGGATTCATCATATACCTGGAATAATGGCTCAGTCTGACACTGCAGATGACCTGATATATTTGTAGGTCTTGGTGACTGTGAGAATCAGGCACCCATAAGGCGCGCTTTGTTGTCTTCTGACAACTCTTGTTGTGATGCTCTGTTAGCTCGCCAACGGCTATCAAGCTGCAGTCATTGGACGCAGTAATACTTGAGCCACGACACGAATAAAAAACAACAAAGTGGCATGTGCGTCCAGCGATGACCAGATCAGCCAGGACATACTTGTAAGCGCACTGCGAAGAAGCTGATCAGACAGGGTGGATGCACAGTCTGATCTGAGTCTTCGCTGGGCGCACATGCCACTTCGTTGGTTTGTCGCCGCGCGGCATGTATACTTTAGAATACAGTTACGCCGGTAGGTAAGTGCAATTAATTATAACTGCATATATGGAATCCATTCATACGGGGGTGGGGCCTCTCCAGCTCTCCTCCCTCTCGTGCCCTCGGCACTCGTCCCACGCCTTTTTCATGGGTTTTAACATTACAGGAAGCCTAGCTACGCCCCTGGGGACCACAGTTAAAAAGGTTACAGTTTTGGCATTTAAGGTGAATTGGCAATTTCGCAGTCCCTTGTTCAAGTATCAGTACCAAGCTGACCAGCAAGCCCCAGCCCCCCCCCCCTTCCCCTCCCCTCCCCTCCACAAACGCCCACGTACACAGACAAACTATGAAACAAACAAAAACAAAACACACAAGAACTTTGCTTCAAAATAAGAAACAAATACAATGAAAAGAAACCCAGGCCAGCCGCCGTTTGTAACTCTCTGACACTATCAAATGCCTTCCACGAATGCATAATCAGCTTCAATAAAAACAAATATTGTTCCTTTGACATCTAGGAAAATACTTTTTTTACGAGTTCTTGAGGTGATTTTCTGCCGTTGACACAACCAAAACTTTAAAAATGCAATTTTAAAGACACATACTAATATATTGATACCTGTCATCAATGTCAGCCTATTCCATACAAACCAATCTGCCATCCCAGCTATCCACCTAAAAGTGCATCTGTTGACAAAGTCAACCATTTTGTCGCTATCCACCCTCTTTGAAAGCGTGTATTTTCATTATAAAACCGAATTGTGCATCAAAAATTGGCAGAAATATTGCTGACTAACTGAAGTTTTGTTGCACGTAAGCAAACAGATTGGGCACTATCTCAGATTCGTTTAATGGGAGCTGAAATGCAGATTTTGTGTTGTTTTCTGAAAATGTTGCCCATTCAAGACCTGCCATAGCCTTATCTGTGTAAGAAAGCCACCCAAACTCATACTGTAGAACCTACAGGCACTGAGAAACTTCCATATGAGGCAAAACTCTTCCGGAATTTTATCGTCTGTTTATACCAGCAACTTTATCTTACTTGGTAAACCGCATTAACCGCATAACTTTAAATTAATTTCGGTTCTCTAAACTAAAAGTTAAGCCTTTTCTTTCCTTCTTTCTGATAATTCCCTTAAGTACAAACACACACTCGCATACATACATACATACATACATACATACAGTATATATTTAGGAACTGAAATTTTTTTTGGCGTTCCTCATGTGATGCGGCCGGTTGGAGGAGCTAGAATTCCATGAGATGCGAAGCGCTTCTCTTGGGATTTTTTGGCTACGACCATTGGCTTCTTCACGCGATATACGCTGAAAACATAACTTCTTATTCCTGCAACTACACCACTTTTCAGACCCTTCCTGTACCGTTTTTTGTGATTATGTATTGTGAGATGTGTCAAATATACGTCGAAGGATAGTAACTACGTGTTCGGCCGTTGCATTTGACGGCCACCGCCGTGGCTTAGCGCCGGGCGAGCGTTGTGTGGACCGGTCGCGTTTCGACTGATATCGTATTAAGTGATCGTTCGTAAGTGAGAGGCTAGTTGCTCTAAAAGGCCTATCAATAGAGGGTCAGTGGTAATTGTGAGTATTGTGGGGGTGGATTTCATTTTTCTGGCATTTGTCGGGGTATGGACTACGTTGGGCCGTGTGCAAAGTAAGTGAACTCCGAAGGGGTTCACGTGAGCTTTGCAGGCGGCCCAGTGTGGTTCGTACATCGATAGGCGCCGGAGAGGTTAGGTTCACTGATAATACTTAGATTCTCTCTAATCAATGTTTTATTTGACCTGAAATTTGTGTTAAAGGGTCAGAAAAAAAAACAATAAAAACATTTATACGCAGCTTTTCAATAATGTAAATATTTATAAATAATGTGTATATATAGAATAACACGATATGTAAAAAATATGGTGTCGGTGTAGGGGTGGAGGAGCCGACAAAAAAAAAAAAATCTTACCTGGTAAAAACCTACTTTCACTTTTGGTGATCTGCTATCTCTTAAGCCATCTGGCATCACTTCAGCCGGTTGTACGGTGTGAATAAGCTTCAGATATGAACAAGGATTTTAAGTAAGCTAAGGAACCTTAAATAGATGACTTGGAGCTACTCCAGCACGCCTAGTGTTAGTATTCTTCCGTTGCTTAGCGATTTTCTTGATCTTGACGTTCCCGGAAACTGCTGATTATACCCCCGACATGTATGTCGAGGGGTATATAGTTTTCGTCTTTCCGTCCGTCTGTCCGTCCGTTCGTCCGTGTGTGCGTCCGTCCGTCCGTTAACATTTGCGTTAAAGTTTTGCGTTAAGTTTTTAATTTTGCTTATGTTTCCAATATCCTTTGATGAAGCCTGTTGGTATGTGCCTAGATTTACTTACAGGTTTAAGCAGAATACTTATCATTATCTGGATGCTGCTGCTGACCAAAGGTCAAGGCCACAGACTTAAACATTTGCGTTAAAGTTTTGTGTTAAGTTTTTAATTTGCTTATGTTTCCAATATCCTTTGATGAAGCCTGTTGGTATGTACCTAGATTTACTTACAGGTTCAAGCAGAATACTTATCATCATCTGGATGCTGCTGCTGACCTAAGGTCAAGGTCACAGACTTAAACATTTGCGTTAAAGTTTTGCGTTAAGTTTATAATCTTTTATAGTTCTTATATCCTTTGATGGAACCTTTTGATATTTGACTAGGGTTACTTTTAGGTTCATACAGAGTAGTTTACATCATCTGGATGCTGCTGCTTACCAAAGGTCAAGGTCACAGACTTGTGTATTTGCGTTAAAGTTTTGCATTAAGTTTATATTTTGCATATATTTCCAACATCCTTCAGTTTTCATTAGGCGGTGGCACTGGTCGGGGGTATACGTGAGCCCCTGCTCACTTGCTCTAGTTGAAAGATGGAATGATGTTTTAGGGGAATGTAGACCACTTGATTCTCTAACAATTATCATTTGCCTGAGACTCAGTCGTTTTCAGGATTTATTGGATGACCCTCGTAACAAATTATTCAACAATCGATTCTACTGCATTCAAAAATCAGTTATGTACATATTTACAGTTCTGTTGTTCTCATGTTGACGTTAGGTTTCGGAAGCTATGCTATCATCTATTATTCATAGTAAGCATTTTCTTTGACAATTTCAATTTGTCTTTTTACAGGAAATACCCAAAATGCCAGGGCGCTTGCAGTCAGATCAAATTTAAACAGGCTGGGAATATCTTGAACTACAGAAAGGGCAGAATATGATGACTGCTTATAAAAAGATTAGTCTGATCTCGGTCTCCATTCTCTGTTGAAATGAAAATTTTGATAAAATGGAAATTAGAAGCGGTCTGATCTAGGTCTACTCTGCTTACTCAGTCACTTCTCTCAAATGTCATAATCATAATTCTCCTTAAAAGTAAGAAGTTTAGTTTTTACAATTCTGCTGTGTACGTTCAAATTGCAGGATAAATGACAAACAGTGTAGGCCTTGATCAGACTGTTTTAGGAGAGACTGCACTATTTGCTTAGACATTTCTGTCCCAATATTTAGAAATTTTAGGGTATTTGCGATTAAGAGAAGCAAGGAGATTCATACGACCTGAGACCCATTTTTTTAGCTTTTCGTTTAAAAGCGTCGTGACGGAATTGTTATTCATGTCAGCCAACTGTTCTAACTTTGGGATACAGTAAATAGATGTAAGTATTCAGAACGTTACCTGCAGAATTAAAAATAAATAATAAGGAAAACATTTTTAAAGTTTATACACAATTTCAAAAATAGTTGATTAAAGTAGTAAGCACAAAATGAGTGTACAACATTAAATTATTATTATTATTATAACTAATATAAGTAATAGTAGTATCATCGGATGCCATAAAACTTTCCGCACTGAAGACATCAGTTATTTTATATTGACTTAAATCAGTTGAATACTGACGGAGGGATGCGATTATAACGTCTATAAAAAATATGGTGATAACAATATTTTGAAAAGTTAATGATAATTAGTTATTTACTCCATTTTCCTTTGCAGGTATATGAAATTTGTACCACTGCAAAAAGCAGAACAAAACAACAACAAAAATGCATCTAATGCGTTTAGTTCTGCATACGATCATGAGGCAACGCATGCAAAGAGCCATGAAGATTTTTTGTCTTGGAGCAATTTTAACACTGATTACTATTATTAATATGTACTATTTAAGAGGCAGATCATTTTTACACGCAGAAGATCTGAACATTTATTTACATGTTCTTGAAAACAACAGAATTAACAAGACTCTGCTTGATAAAGACAGTGGTGGTGTCATGCTATTACTCAGTCTTAATGAAAATCCTCAAGAACTGAATCGAAATATGAAACCAGCGAAACAAAGGCCCATACACTTTGTAGGTAAACTTAACGCGAATTTGCACACCGAGAACAGCTTAGCAAGCGCAGACGACAATAAAAGGCGTCATAAAGCTAAAGAACTGAAACCATCAAAAACTACAGGTGAACATAAACTAGACCTGCATACTGTGGCCAAGCTAGCAAGTACAGAACACGCGAATCATCATGGATCTACGAAACCAAAACCATTACAGTTTTCGAGAAAATATAAAGTAGATTTTCATACAGTGACCATTGCAGCAAGTGAAGCGGAAAACATAACACATAATCTTGGTAACAATAAAGGCTTTAGTGATAATATAGATCGTCGCGACAATTCTAGAAAACACTTAGAGCGATCAGAACCTTTAAAATTATACCCATTAACAACAGGCAATAGTCCATACAAAATAGAAAACAGTAACATTTGTCAGGGAATTAAGAAATTGTTGTTCCTTGTACTGGTTCACACTGCCATACCCCACGTCCAAAGAAGAGATTCTATACGGAAAACATGGGCTAATTATTCCATGTTCAAAACTTATAGTATGAGAATTGTTTTTCTAGTGGGACTTACAAGTAAGGATAAAATTCAAGCAACCATTGAGCACGAAAATGCTTTGCACAAAGATATTGTGCAAGGAAAATTTAAAGACACATATCATAATTTGACTCATAAAGGAGTTCTTGGTTTTAGATGGGTGTCGGAGAACTGCAAACAGGCTAAACTGGTAGTAAAGGTAGATGATGATGTTTTTGTAAATGTGTTACAGCTCACTGATGATATACTTAACAAATACCAAAATATCTCAAGAAAATTTATGGGCTTTGTAAGATGGAAGGGAACTGCACCAATTTTGCGAGGGTATAGCAAATGGAAGGTAGACGATAATGAGTTTGTTAATATAACACATTACCCATTTGCACATTGTAAAGGATTCTTTGTTATAATAACAGCAGACATTATCACAGAACTTTACGAAGCAGCTAAGGTTACTCCTTTCTTCTGGATTGACGATATCTATTTATTTGGACTTTTACCGGATAAAGTCGGGAACGTGACCTTTGTGCGTTTGGACCATCTAAACTTGAATGAAAAGGGAGCTATCAACTGCTTTAACTCTACCGAGATACACTGTCCGTTGTTAGTGGCTAACGCACACTCTGATGGTGTGATGGTAAACCTATGGCATAATGCACTCAAACAGAACAAAAATTTGGCAACGAAATATTTAAATTTGTGAGCCATCAAGTTATGTTCTCTCAAGGTGCGTCACCATCACGTACTAATAACGGTAAATACACTACTCAAAATATTTGAAGGTGCATCTAACACAGTGCAACACATCCCAATGTATTTTGAGAGTCATTTACTTTCGATCGACAAAGAAATGGAATTTCAAATTATTTTGCCAATTTTAAAGAGGGTCGAGAGTTATGACTGCAGAAGTGTTGATCCAGTATTTATCCTGCCCCTGTCCAAAAACTGATTTTTATAAAAATGCAATTTTTCAGAAGAGGTGAAAAACTAGGAATTTAACAAAATCAAAACGACCATTGTTAACAAATTTGAGCTAAAATCTTACGACTAAAGTATTTGATCGTTTTCTTTAGTAGCAAAAGAGAGTTGTTTGAAAAAATATTTACATTAAATTTTATTTTGAGAAACACTTGCTGGTACACTTCAAACATGAGCCGATCGGATCGTAAGACATAACTGCCAGCATTTAAGACACGCCTCTTAAGACATACCTGCGCAATACGCCACCTGGCCAAGTCCTGCGTGTTTACTTTTCAAAACTGACTAGCGAAAAAACTTATTGAGGCGAGACACGAGAAAACCTACAAAGTGGTTGTGCGCTCAACGCAGACTCAGATCAGCCTGGGCATCCTCCCAGTCTGATTAATGTTATCGTTGTCCGCATGGAGGTAGCCTAGACCTTTAGCTGCACTTTAAGCGCTTAGAAAAGACCGATCAGATTGGGCGGATGCCCAGGCTGATCTGAGTCTGCACTCTGCGCACAACCACTTTGTTGGTTTTCTCGTGTCGCGGCTCATATGGTGTACCGTTGTTCTAACGTTATGTGTATGCTGGGTTCTTCCCCACGAGCTAATATATGTTTGCTTTTAAAGCGTCATTTATAGGAAATTGACTATTTGTCAAATATTATATACTCTCTTGTTAAAGTTTGTCTCACACTACAGACTTGACAATTGTTATTTTGTAATTCTGTAAATATTTGGTATGGAAAATAAAGTTTAACTAATAGTTTCCGAGGTACAAATGCAGACAGGGTATAATTGAAAACGTTGTGTCATCTTATGTTGTTTAAATAGCTGTGAACCTAAAAATTAGACAAGTTTATCTAAATTTACTGTGAAACTTTGTCCCACAAAGAAAACTTTGCCCCACAAGGCATCACAAAGACTCTCTATCACTTGTTCAAACTTAAAAAGTAATTCCATTTTCATCTCGGTCTCATTCTCCAGACACTATCTCTAGTAGGTTTAAAGAATCGTTTCAAAATTGGAATTCTTTTTTGTCGTCAAAATGTCTATCTCTTTCTTGCTTCAAACGATTCTTTTCACAGTCATAGGTAAGTATAAATTGTGATTAAGAATACATATTTGTTTCAAACTCTCGATACTTTACATTAAGGGTTTGGGTAAACCTTATGTTTCTCCGCCATTTCTTTGAAAAGGAATTTTTTTATTTCCTGTTTGCTTCTCTGGATGACGTAGCCCTTTCAAAAATGGGTCTACGCATTTACTCCTTGAGGGATGTAACCGTATTAAGAAGAAAGGCAAAAATAAAAGTGACAGAGTTGATCTCCCTGAAAGTGAACTATTCACGTTACGGCTTTAGAGCAAATCTGAATATACCGAGGAGCGGCGGCGTTGTAGTGGATAACACGCTGGACTACCAATCTAGGGTCGCGATATCGATTCCCCGCTTCTCCGGTCCTTCGGACGAGACTTTAAAACCGAGGTCCGGTCGCCGTATGACCTAATTGTTGGTGGGACGTTAACCTCGAGTTCATTCACTCACTCGCTGAATATACCGTTAAACAACTCCATTAGAATCTGAAACATCGAAAGCTGCCAATGTTGGCTTCATCTGACACCGGTGAACTGTGTCTGGGGAACTCAACCATGTCATTTTCTATTTTGCCTCTCATCTCAAACGGGGTCAACTCTTAAAGGAAAGAATTTGCTCCATATCCTTTCTTTTAAAAGAACAAACCTCTTTTTGAAGGGCTACATCGGAAATGACAGAAACAGAAAGTCACAAACAGTCGTACCACTTAGTAAAAATGGTGGAATAACAATGAAATGTGCCATGTACCTTAAGCGAAACTTGCATGGGAGGAATTTTGGGTTTCTCGTTTCACAAACCTCGGTGAGCAGAGTCGAAATTTGCTGCTGCCAATTCTGTTTAACACCGGCTTACCGGTGCAATGTTTGCCGGGAAACGATTGTAGTTGTTGTTGTTGAGTTTTGGTTTAACGTCCCAGTAAACAATATTTCAGTCATGTCGAGACGTTGCCTCCGAATTTGCAGGTATTTTACCCGACCTGATGTAAATGACACTCAGGTCCAGCTACAGCTACTAGCAGCTCTGCTGTCGCAGAGGCACCGGGCAGTCCATCTGTTTTGAGGGTCCCGAAGGGTGGGGGGCTGGTTGGTAACGAAACAGTTCGATGTTTGTTCGTTACGGGGTTAATATCAATTTCTATAGCAGTGTTATACCGAGCCAGTCAGTATCCATGCAAAAGTAGGTGTCGTCCGACTGAAAAAAAAACGACAGCAGTATCAGCTCGCTCGACAGATATTTTAAGATGTATGTGAGTTTACCTCCCTGTTTTTCCGCCATTTTTACAAAGGGGAACATTTTTTTCTTCCTGTTTTCTTCCTTGAGTAACATGGTCCTTCCATAATGAGGTATACTATTTAAGGAGAAAATTTGCTCCTACTGGAGAAAATTCTTTCCTTTACGAGTTGATCCATTTTGAGAAGACAAAAATAGAAAATATGTAAAAAAAAAAGAGAGAGAGAGAGAGAAAAAGATGCTGCTGCTGTTTTCAGTTAGGGTAGCTGAATGACCACCTGTTTGGGAAAGAGCTGTTCATTCGGTTTACATTACTATGTGTGTCTTTCGTGAACTTTTGTCAGCTGCTTGTGTGCTTCTTTCCCTTTTTATTTTGAGGGAGGGATGTGGGATTCGATTGTATGAATTCCATTAACATTGCCTATTTTTCACTTCGTGTAATGTCGTAATGAAAATTTCAGTTCGTTAAATCCGTCATAAGCAGTAAGCACACTTCCCCTCATGTCCAATGTTTTATTATAGGCCACAGTCCGAATTTAATAGTGTTGTTGTTTTGGGCTAAACGATTCTTTGAGACAGTATTTTCTGTCTATATCGAGCCGTCTGCCACAGAGAGAGAGACCCAGAGACATCTAAAATAAATCCAAACAAGCACAGCCGGCACTTGTCCAATATTTATCTAAATACGCAGGGCACCCCAATACTGAAACTTACCCAGCACCATCGCCCGACCCCTCCCCCCCCCCCCCGACCCCCAAATTTCATTCGCCTATGTATATTTTGTACCTGTGTGGTATGCACACAAGTTTTGCATATGGTATCAAAACATTTCAGTTACTCACACAGTTACAGTTTCGTCGAACAGCACCAACACCAAACCGTCGACTATGTCTGCAACAGAAGGATGGACAATAAATATGTCAACGAATTCAGCGATAGGGGGATTGACAACAGGAGGATGGACAATGAATATGTCAACGAATTCAGCGATAGGGGGATTGACAACGAATATGTCGCAGAATAGTTCCAACAGTGCATGCCATCGAACTGACAGCAGCCTAATGATGCTGGTTGCTAATGCTGCGCTGCTGACAGAGTGTGTTTTTATTCGTTAGTTTGAAAATCGCCTTTATATCCTCGCGGTTGTAATTCCTTAAGATCAAATAAATGGTGCCGCGGAAAAGTGGAATCACTTTTCACACATTAAATTTTATTGCACAGAATTTCCGATGAAAACTTCGAAATTTATGAAATGATAACTACAGAGCTATTACAGTCCGATAATTCATAAAAACTCAGCCTTTTATTATCTGGAAAAAAGTGCAAGCCGATTCGTACCCCTATGTTACGTGCGAAAGTCAATTTATTTCTTTGAAAGTTGAGTTAGACAAAATGCCATACTGTAGCCATTTTATTTGTTTCTAAGTAAATTCAAATGGAGACTTTGAGAAGAAAAGAAATATTACTTTCCCACTGCATGGTTAAAATGACCCAGTGGAATCACTTCCGTGTCGGACGAAGAAGACTAAGGTAATAATATTACTACTAATTGTTGTTATGGCATCCCTTCAGTGAAAGGACGGAGACTATTGTAGTAATATTACAACTATTTTTTGTTATGATTTGTCTCTTCAAAGTTAGACAATAAGATTTAGTTGGACAATAATTTGATTCTGAAAAAAATCGGTTCATTCGCCATATTTGAAGTTATTGTAGATAGCTGTTGACTAACCAAAGTAAAATAATTCATGACAAAATTTGGCAGACAGTGATATATCAGCGGCAGAGTTATATCCCTGACACCCCTACATATCTTAATCTGAATGTCCCATTTCTTAGCTGAATCGGTACACTTTCGCGGAAGCAATCCCAATTTTGTCATTTTCATTTTGTTTTTCTCCTCAATAGGAAGTCAATTCTTAAAGAAAGGAATGTCTCCCCTAGGAGCAAATTCTTTCCATTAGGAGTAAATCCCATTTTGGAAATGCTAATTTGTCAAGGGTAGTTAACAGGAAGTCACAAAAGTTGTGTCCCCTTTTTTTAAAAATAATGAAAAATCATGGACGGGTACCAATACACGTTAACTTAGCAAATCTGTCAGCGTTACCTGCCCAAAGTCTGAAACAGAATCTACATATACTAGCCAAAAGTTCTAACCGGCCACTTACATTTTATCGATTTTCTTCAGAGCCCCAAACAATCTTACAAGTCTATGTACATCCTCTAATAGGCAGATATGTCAGTCAACTCAGCCATCAAAAGGTTTGACAAAATTCTCAACATTACATCCAGAATGTGCCGATGAACAGAAGTACCCCCATTATGAAAATTCACAAAATTAAGCATTTCGTTACAAATTTGTGAAAAATCACATTTTGAAATATCCAATTTACATGAACAAAGTCACTTCATTACTAAAGCAAATGACTGAATAAACAGATTTATGCATGACTGAAGGCTCTTCCTGCATGACAGTGGCCGCTTTGTGTCAAAATGTTAAAACTTACCCCACCACTCAATGCAAATTCTTGTTAATTTTGAAAATGGGGGTACCCGTATTCATCTGTCACTCCTGGATACAATGCACTGAATAATGCTTAACCTTTTAGTGGTATAGTCCAGTCAAATTGTGGGGGAACCTAAAACAAATTGCAACAAAAGGTTTCTTTGCAGTAATAAGCTCCTAAGACCTACATTTTTAACATACTAAAAGTAGGACAAAATCGGAGAATGCGAAACTTGATTGTTTTTCATATGTCTTGTTTTCGAAGGGTTTAAACCACTGCACAGCTACTTTTGGTCGGAAAGCCACTTCTAAACATCATAATCCATAGAAGTCGTTGATAAAACAGTTATATACTGTTCTTTAGCTTTTGGCTACCATTAAATTTGCTGATTATGCATAACTGGTCGATCATATAGTATATTACTATTGGTTTACCCCACCCACCAGTGCAAATTTTGCTTTTACAATAACCGCTATTCAGATGGACAATATGGATGGTAATGAAGCTAGTAAACAGAATCAATGTTTTTAAATGAAGTCTGTGACAGGACAACAAAAGAAAACAGCTTGATGTAACTCCTATTTATCAAATGACAGGACATCTGAGAGTGTTGTTTTGTTGCTTCACATCCACGGTAAACAACCATGGTCATGTCGGGATGGTCAATTAACCTTACAACACTATTCTTTGGCCGGCTTAGACCTCCTATGCGGTTGAGCAGTACTAAGTGCACATACTTTCGCCAGTAACTGACAAATGTCCTTCCTGAATCAGCGGAAGGAGAAACGGAAGTAAGAAGCCGGACCGGGTATCGAACACAGGACCTCTGGCTCTTGAGTCAGACGCGCTACCGACTGCACTATGTGGCCCGGCTAAATACTTCATGTGTTGAAAGGATGATCCACTAGAGGGTTAAATATGCAGATAACTTGGAAATGCTTTCGGATATTAGGTAATGACTTCCATGACATTTTTGCATTCACAAATGGTAAAATGTTTACTCTGCTGGTTCAAAATTTACTAATTATTCCTCCTTCCCACCTAACAGTCACCTCCCCATCCGCCCACTTCTCTGGAAAGAAGTCATTGTTTTAGTTCGCCTGAACGACCTTCAGGAATAGCTATTGTTGTCACCCCGTTGTCGGCCTCCGCGTTTGCACCCGCGTCCATGTCCACCATTTGGGTGTTATAGGTTATTTAAACACCCATATCTCTTTAACCCATTGATAGCCTAAGTTGATACTTTCACTTATACTAGATAATGGTCTTACGTTTTACACCCTTGCCCCTCAGTGACCTTGAGGTCTAGGTCATGGAATTGGAAATTCCATGTTAAAATATGGGATCTTCTTTAAGGTTTTAGCTCACCTGTCAAGGTGAGCTTATTATACTATAGTATAGCCTTGGTCCGTAGTCCCTCGTCGTCTTCCACACTTAAAAACATACCTCCTAAACCATCTGCCCAAACTTGATCAAATTTAATGTGTAGCATTGTTGGGGTGGGGGATTGACTGCATAAGGTTATAGGGCAGATCAGTTTGGAACTCTGGTTGCCATAGCAACATAAAGCTCCCATAGACTTATAATGAGAAAATCTTAAAAAATCTGCTCTGAAACCATGAGGCCCAGAGCTTATATATTTAGTATGTAGCAATGTTTAGTGGTCCCCTACATCACTCCTGCCAATCCACCCCCTGGGGTCCAAACTGTCCCCACCATAGGGGCCCATTGGCTTATGTAGGGCTATATAGCTGATTTTCCACTCTGAAACCATGAGGCCCAGAGCTTACATATTTAGTATGTAGCAATGGTTAGTGGTCACGTACATAAAATCCTGCCAAACATGCCTCTGGAGTCCAAATTGGCCACCCCAGGGATCATAAGCTCCCATAGACTTATAATGATAAAAACTTTATAAATCTTCTTCTCTGAAACAATGAGGCCCAGAGCTTATATATATATACATAAACCCTGCCAACCATGCCCCGAGGGTCCAAACTGGCCCCATCCCAGGGGGTCATTTGTGTATATAGGGCTATATATATAAGCTAAATAAGCTTCAAAAAATTTACTCTCTGAAACCATGAGGTCCTGAATTCACACATTTCGTATGTAGCAATAGTTAGTGGTCACGTAAATTAATCCTGCAAACCATGCCCCTAGGGTCTAAATTGGCCACGCGCCAGGGGCATTAGCTCCCATTGTCTTATGAAGTGATAAACTTAAAAAAAATCTTCTCTGAAACCATGAGGCCCAGAGCTTAAATATTTAGTATGTAGTAATGTTTAGTGGTCCCCTGCATAAATCCTGCCAACCATGCCCATGGGATCCAAACTGGCCCCACCAAAGGGGTCCTTTGTTAATATAGGACTATATAGCTGAGAACCTTCAAAAATCTTTTCTCTGAAACCATGAGGCCCAGAGCTCACATATTCAGTATATAGCAATGGTTAGCAAAAGTTGGTGGTCACGTACATATATCCAGCCAACCATGCCCCTGGGATCCAAATTGCACCCCCACCCGGGATCTATCATTGGCTCTTATAGACTTATAATGGGAAAAACTTAAAAAATCTTCTTCTCTGAAACCATTAGGCCCAGAGCTTATATATTTATTTAGTGTGTAGCAATGTTTAGTGGTCCCCTACATAATTCCTGACAATCAAGCCCCTGGGGTCCAAACTGGCCCCTCCCCAGGGGGTCATTTGTTTATAAAGAGCTATATCGCTAAAGAACCTTCAACAATCTTATTCTCTGATAACATGAGGCCCAGAGCTCACATATTTAGTATCTAGCAATGTTTAGTTGTCACTTACAAAAATCCTGCCAACCATGCCCCTGGGGCTCAAATTGGCCGCGCCCCAGGGGTCATTAGCTCCCATAGACTTATAATGGGAAAAATCTTCAAAAAAATCATCTTCCCTGAAACCATGAGGCCCAGAGCTTACATATTTAGTACTTAGCAATGTTCAGTGGTCCCGTTCATAAATCCTGCTGAGGAGATTTACAAAGACTATTCATAAGTACCGTAATCGACCCATTTACCGCAGTGTGCCCTTAACTTTTTCAAAATTGCAACAAAAAGATGTGGTTAAAATGTATCTAATAACCGCACACTCAGAGCAATGAAATGCAGGGTGACTGGAAAGACGCAACATGGGTAGGACTGGAAATACCTTGTGTTTATACTTTTTATGATATGAAAGCCTTGAGTTCCCTGTTAGTTATTGGGTTTTGTGAGAGTTTCAAAGAAAAAGCAGTGTGCGCTTGTGCAGTTTTACCGGAAATGGCCTTGGTGTGCGGTTATAGGGGCATGTGCGGTAAATGGGTCGATTACGGTATGTTGCACTGTTTGTGTTATTATGCATATAGTATTCTGCTCTTTGTGCCTTTGTTTCGGGCTTCTCATGCCTTCAGAGATCAGTATTCTAAACTGAAGCATAACTATGCTAAGCAAAGTCATCAGTATGATATATTTCTTGTTGCAGCTCAGTTACTGACCTTCAAATTTAAGGCAGAATAAAGTGGGTGGGGTAATTCATACCATCTTTAGACCTATATGGCTTCAAATTCAATAAGAAAATGTGCCAAATTCAATCCTAAGCTTCTAGATTCAATTCTGGCAGAGGCAGAATAGGTTTTTAGAAATAAAACTCACAGCAATAATGTTATGTCATATAAAACATTACAAATAATTGGTATATTAAAGACGCAAATAGGCGCTTGTAAAAATGCAGAAAAAATATATTTTGCATTATCCGATTTTATCCTACTTTTGATATGTCATATGTGAATGTTAGTTCTCAACAAAAATGCTAAAAAAGCTTTTGTTGCAATTTGTTTTGGGTTTAGGGAAAAAATCCCCAGTTTGCCTGGACTAGTATGGTTTACCGACATATTCTTCTATCTGTGACTGTAAACTGAATTGTGAGACTGCGCATAGCATTGAGGAAAAATGATAAAAAGTAAGTGGTCGGTTAGAACTTCTGACTAGTAAAGCTTCCAGGTAATGACGTTTACCATGTGTATGTGAGAATTGTGTTCATAAAATCTGACAGCTAATAAGGCTATGTATACAGCAAATTCGGGTCTGGTTGGTGGACTGCAATTTGGTATGACGGGTTGAAAGGGTGATCTTCTATGACACTGGTGTTATATCGTATATTTTATCCATAAGTTGCATAATAATATGTCACAGAGGGAAACACGTTGCTATTTTACTTCATTTGTTACTTTTTGAATAACTTTATCATTATTCCTATTATTAGCTATTATTATTATTATAACTGTGGTTGGGGGGAGGGGACTCAGCCATTGTAAGTTTTGCCTCGTATCTCGATGAGTTCAAACCTTAAAGGAAAATTTTCCTTTGAGTGTAGTTACTCTTTAAATTATCTTTATTGTTATTATTTATTATTATTATAATTACCATTGTCATTATTAATATTATTATTATTATAAGTAGCAGTAGTATCTTGTAACTTAATATACATATTAGTTAATATTTCGGTAATTTTATGATGACTTTATGAATCGTGACACGATGAAGGGAAACCTATATCATAAGCGATTATTGAGGTCTCAGAACAGCCTGCACATCCGCGCAGTACGCAGTTTGATCTGAGGCTTCCCTGTTCGCACATGCCTTTAGATTTATGGGTACTTTTTTGGGGGAAAGCTGCAATTCAGCCATTGTCAGTTTTGCCTCATATCTCGATGAGGTTAAACCTTAAAGGGAAAAAAATGCTCTTCTGCGAGAAGAGTCTTTCCTTTAAGAATAGACCCTGAATTTGCAATAGCTTCGTATTCCAGTAAAGCAAACAAAAAGTCACAAAGCTTGTTCCCCTTCGTAAATATGGCAGAAAACATAGAAAAAGACCTCATACACATTAAGGCATCACTTGTCGTTGCACTGCTCATATTGTCGGAAAATTGAAATAAAGCAAAGAAGAATTTCCTTGTTTCGTTTCATTCTTTTCATGTATGGTAACAGGAACTTCTTGCTATAGTTTTACATAACACAGAAACTTTGCACATGTGAACAAAGCTTTTAAAGCTCGTGTACTGACCTAATAAGGGAGTGCCCCCCCCCCCCCCCCCACACACACACACACGGGGCGGCCAACTATGCTACATGTACTTTGTTTATACATTTTATGCTGTTTTGTCGTTATCTTCACAACTGTTTTATTTGCTACATATTCTGTAACAACATCTCTGGTCACACTGATGGATACATTTTGTGTGTCAAATTGTAAAATAAACTTTTACACGAGCATTTTTTTGTTACCAAGCATAAACTTCAGCAACATAGTGTTGAAGAAATGCAAACTCTTATGGTTTTATAGGCTCCTTTAAACTTCAATGGAATATTTACAAAGAAGCCATTGAAAACAGTAGCTCTGTCCTGCTCCTTTGAAATTGGATTCTCATGTGTCTGTTTCATTTTAAAACAGTTTTTATTTGAACATCTTTTTTTATTTGTGCTAAATTGACGAAATAATTTCAACACTAAATGCGGCCGTCATTTTTACATTAGGGATAAAACGTAGAGAGAGAGAATTGCTTTACACAATAGGCCTACATGTATGTTCAAATGCACTGAACCCTTATAAATATTAACCCTTAGGTGATATGCTTGTTACAAAAATCCATAAATTAGCATTGACAAGCATGACGTTTGTTTTGTGTATCCTAGCTTTTGTGGCTCTTTCGGGCTTGACTAAGTACAATACCGAAAAGTTGTAAAAACACATTCTGTACTATGAGAACTATACATGCAATGTGCGGAGGCTGATTAGTATCTTGCAGAACTGCAGAAGCCCTGACCACTTTCCACAAAGTGGCAAATTTTCCAATTCACATCTTTTTTTACCATTGTACCAAACTGACTCAGTCTAGTGACATGGCATTTCAAACAGTAAACCCAGTCGCCAAATTATACGCCATTTATGTTTAGATTTTCTTTATAAGCGTGAAACAATTGACGCTAATAATACCATGATTAGTCCTAACCACTTTTGTATCTAAGCCACTTCAGAATGTTACAACTACAAGGATGTTGACAGCGTACACAACAAAACAAATGTCAATGGTCCAATTTTCATCATTATCCATTACTAAGTAATTGAGCTGTATTAGGAAAAATAGTTTGTCTGACTGCAAATGCAAACTTTGTATGTTCAGAACAGCCTGCGCAGGCGGCTGGTCAGAGTAAGCGCAGTTTGCCTTGACCATTGCTGGATCTTGTAGTTACAAAGCTCAACTTTGCGCTGGTCCTAACCAGATTGCCTGCATGCGCAGACGGTCTTGGCATGCGCAGTCTCAGATGCTTTAAGATCTGTTTAACCACATCGCGGCTTAGAATAATTACACCAAAGTGGCTGACGATCAGCAAAAGGGAGCTGATAACAAATTCAACAAGGAAGCCTTTGGTAAGACACCTTATCCGCGCAGCCTTATCAGACGTTTAGCTTGTCGCAATTGCACATACGACTGTTGAGTGTTTGGGACTACGTAGCGAATGATTTTATCATTCTGTACGGTCGAGGAATCTGGTGTGGGCCTCTGGTCGCAAAAGTCTTAAGTTCCATTTCTTCTGCCACGGCAAAATATCAGTTACATACAGAGCTTGGTTGGACCCTAACTTTTTGTGAAGAATATTTTACTACATTTTATAAAGAAGAAAAATGGCGAGAGTTTTTGTTGTTTTTATGATTTTTGGAATTTTATCTTCTGCGACTTTCAGTGCTAAATCGCAAGGTAAGTTGACTACTTTTTATAGTTTTGAATCGTATATATTTCCACAGACATAATGCAAAATCGTTTCAGGGGGGGGGGGGGGGAGTTGTTTAAATAGCCTCACGTGTTTTGTTAATTAAGTTTTTTAAATTGTTTAAATTAAAATCCACTCCGTTCAGACTAAATGTATAGAATATGACTGTAATGGCATAGACCCTTACCAGTCACTGTACATGTATCTGTCCTTCGAAAATATTTAGCCCGCTGTGTAAAATAAAGACATATCAATTCAGGTACACATTTTCTTGAAGTTTTTCAATTGCCCACCTTACAGCTAAAGCATAGTTAGAATAGCCAGTTTCTAATATACTCATCAATAGTTCTCCGAGAATTGTGCTTTGGGACAGTATCTGGAAGAACAACGATATTAAAGTCTCCATAGTCCTATCAGCGGTAAAAACGCATATCATTGTAAAAAGTGGTTCAACCTTCACTTTTGGTAATAAAATGGACGGATTTGAAGAACGGCGGGATGGTCGTGTTGGACGATGGTGCTGGGTAACTTTCAGCACAGAGGCGTCCTACTTATTTGAATAATAGTAGGGCAAGGGCCTGCTGTGCTTGCAGTAGTGGCGGATGGGGGTGTCTGGAAAAGTTTCTCTCATTTATCATTTCTCTTTTCTTTCCCCCTTTCTCTTTCAACCAACCAAACAAAATGGATGGGAAAAGGCGTCTATAAACTCTAGCTTGCTGCTTAATCCCATTCAATTCATGTATTATATTATTGTATATGTTTATATGGAAATAAAATATTGTTTAAACTAACCAAACTGCAAGTACGCCTATTTGCAATAATAAATCATCTGCTTGAAGAATGAGAGTGTTTTTTTCAGCGGTCACGGAAAAAGTAACCTTTATCAATGACAGCGAGGATATCAGACCGAGACTGTTCAACAAGAAATACCTGAAGAATGAAGACCAGCTCTGGGTTCTGTCAGAGGGACGGGGAATATGGGGCCTTGTTTTCAAAGAGTTTTCAGTAGAACCGTCGAAGAATTGTCGGCATGATTATTTGGAAGTCACAGAGATTTCTCTGAAGTAAGTTATGACGACGTTATAACTGTTAATGATGTATACACTGATTGTTGCCTATTCCGCACAATTCTATCGTATACCGTAAAATGAGTCGCGACACGAGAAAACAAACAAAGTGGTTGTGCGCCCGGCGAAGAATCAGATCAGCCTGGGCATCCGCCCAGTCTGATCAGAGTCTTTGCTATCCGCATGGAGGTAGCTTAGAGCCTTAGCTACCTTTGAAGCCCACAGAAAAGACTCTGATCTGACTGGGTGGATACCCAGGCTGATCTGAGTCTGCACTGGGCGAACACCCACTTTGTTGGTTTTTTTCGTGTCGCGGCTCAAAATGTGAAATTGTCAGAACTCTATTTAAGGTGTATGGAAACACTTTCAGGGAAAGCAACTCTGTCATTTTCATTTCAGTCTCCCTTTTCAATAGGCGTTTAGGTTTTTAAGAAACCAAATTCTTTTCTGTAACGGAAGGTCCCATTTTAAAAGGCATTGGTCGTCCCAGGAAACAACCAGGAAGACCATTTGTTTCCCTTAGTAAAATTGGTGGATAAACTTCAAAGTGCAACCATTCACTTCCTTCACGATTCTTATCACGTTTCTTGCATTGAATAAAGTTTGCGGTTATTGGGCAATAGTTTCGCGAAAATAAAAATACCGCGAATATTTTGCGACTTGCAGTACTAGTTTGAAACAGAGAGGGCGTTAGAAACATAACTGCACTTGATGAGAGAAGTATAAGTGTCTTAGCCCTTACATCGAATTTTGTCTCTGTATTTTTATAGTAAATCTCTATTATAGGCCTAAATAATAATAATCAACCTTTAGATACCATAGGGGCTGGTTGGGTAGTGCGATGGTACTGGGTATAACTTCAAGTGCCGGGGCGTCCTACTGATTTGATTAACAGTAGGGCAAGGGCCTACTATACTTGCAGTAGGTGCGGGTGGAGGTTGTCTGGACATTTTTTTCTCTCGTCTATCATGTCTCTCTTCTTTCTCCCACTCTTTGGGATACGGCCCGATATAGACTGAAATATTGTCTCAAAGGGCCGTAAACCCAAAACAACCAACCAACCAATCAGATATTATAATCAAGATTAATTTCTGCTACAGCGGGGAAATCATGTCGGCGCCCATTTATTAACCAATCAGCAAGTTTTTGAACGGTGGCCATTTTGGAATACACAACCCTGAATACACATTCAAATCTTGTCTAGCATTCGATAGCGAGCGCTCGCGTTTAGAAAGACAGCATTCGGTCGCCAGCAGACCATTAGGCATAAATCAGTAGCCGCCATATTCTGGAAGGTAAACTTTTTGGAAAAATGTAGCGACATGAGGTCTGTTCAACAGTGCAAGCCATCGTTCGCTTTACTCATCGTTGACCTCAGGATAGACTGATTTTCAGTCTCATATTCAGCAATATGTCTCTCTGATCCCGTTTTAAGGGCAGCTACTTGGAGCCAATCTATACACCTTTCCTATATATCGATAAAGTCGCGCACGAGTTATCTACCCAAATAGACTGTGACGTCATCTAAAGGAGCATCACAACTGCAAGCTTACAGCATGCATAAAGCAGACGTTTTGTAAATGTGAACTGCAAAAAATACATTAAAAGACCAAATTAAAGTATTATTGCCCTGGTGTCATGTGACATTTTTTTATCTATACATAGATATTTTATTTTAATATCATATTGAGAATCCCGACAAGTCGCTCATAATTTTCATGACCCCTTTCATCGGCGCCGTGTTTTAACACCCCGGCAATACATTCACGTTTATTCAATATAAAAGAGCTACATTTCGTATAAATAAGTTTCGTAAATCTGAAAAGTTCTTTCCATTTTTCCGACAGGTAAAACGTCAGCATTCAGGTAGTAACTACGCATTATTACCGGGCAGATTATAGCGCTGATATTTTTGGTTTCTTGTGCGATGCATCAGCATCCAGACAGTTTTCCGTAAGTTTGAACCCGAGGTTGAATTTATATTATTTTTTCCATCTCTCACTTATCTTTGGTATTATTAATTTGATCGTTTCCATTTCACGGTAGGGTGTTCTTAAAGTTGCCTCCGGAACACGTGTCTAGGTAATACACAATCATAGGTGTTTGTTTATTGCGGCAATGCGCGCGATTCGGTGATTACACAAACGAATTCCATGTCAGCACACTTTGTTGTCATTTTTAGCGTGTGTCTGCTTTATAATCAGCTAATCGTTCGTTTTGTATCTTTTGTAATAACGGTCTGAACATCTTCCGCGATTTTCTTTCTTTTCCTTATGTCTTGGAAGCTGTACTGGTGATACATGCTCTTGATTACGGTAATTTTGGCCCGAAATTTTAGTCGGAAATCTTTTAATTTTATGTCAAATTCCCATATGCTATAAGTTATAAAGCTTATTTTCCGATAAAGAAAGAGCTTAATATAGCTGGAACAAAATAGTTGTCTTAATCTTAACCGTTGAATGTTAGTTTTGAATATACGGAAAACCGGCATTTTTTGGTTACATAATGAAAAACAATAGCCTATCCTATAGATGACGTCACAGGCGTTGCAAGGGACAAAACTCGAACAGACTCTGAATTATAGGAAAGGTGTATAGCTGGAGCTTGAGAAAGATTGCAAATATCTAGACAAGTAGAGTATGCTTGGTAGGAAACTTGTGTAAGCCTAACCTCAGGAGAGCAAGAGAGATAACAGGGCAGTTTTCCGTGGATAATATTTCCCCCAAGTTCACAAACAGCAGATCTTAAATTGTCACTTCTAAAATTGTTGTTCAAATTCTCGACACGATGGTCTCCAAGAGGCTCAGCGAAGCGAATGCATGACTGCATTACTCGGCTGCGAGTAAGTCTCGACACATTGAATGATTTATATTTTCAGTAAGACTGACATCATAAAGCCACCATCCCGATATTGCGGTGAAACTGTACCACTTCCATATATATCAACCTACTCCAGACTGGAGATTAGATTCATAACTGACAGTCTGTGGGAGCTCAATGGATTCTGGATACAAGCCTTGCACGCAAGCAATGAAGGTACGTATCGTATTTATTTTACTTTCGGAAAGCTCTCTCTCTCTCTCTCTAATATATAATTTAACAAATATCATCTTGTAAGTATACTATGCAAAATATATTTAGCATTTTTTATGTTTTGCAATTTTTCTCATCACTCAAGTGCAAAATTGAGCAAAATTAAATTGCAAGGAAGGGAACCGTATTTGGGGCTTAAGATACCATGGAATTACAGGAAGCATCTTTAAACCGATATTCGGGAAAAGCGATAAGCGCGGAAGGGGTCAGTAGCCAAAATTCGCAACCACTTAAAGCAACGCAAAAATGGCCAGCATGTGGGGGTGGGGTTCGCACTGTCTTTCTCGTCATTTTAAGTGCATATTTCTTGCCAAAACTATTGATTGTGTGAAAGGTGTGATTAAGCTTAACCACTGATGAAGGTAAGCATGCGTCTAAAACGTTATGAATCGGTCCAATGTTTAAAGATTTACGGGTGCTTCAGTTCAATGGAGAATCAAAATCCGAGAAAAACAATATGCTAAACTTAAAGACCACAGCATGATGAATTTAACTGTGAAGTTCCTTCAGTGAAGTGCAATGTCACTGTTAGACAACGATGACGTTAGTCTAAAAGTTTTGGCTTATACTCAGCAGCCGGGCCGGGAAGATTTTTTTTTCAGAATTGTTTCGTTAGCATATTGGTAGGCACCAAACAATCATACAATCGGAAGGGAATTCAAGAAACACCCATAAAAAAAAAAATGTTTTGTGGCAATAACGTAAAAGCAAGAGAAAATGTCTTTTTGTTTAACTTTGCAAACGTTAAACGCATATCATGTTTAAATGTTTTAAAGCGATTTCCTTTTTCGTAGCAGCGAAAGAGCCGCGTCATTATGATTTTGCGGCTGCACATTGGTAAAAAATGTCCTTTACATACAATGGTCTTAAAAATGACGTCACGGTAGTACAAACGCTGTAATTGATCATTCTTAAAAGTTTTACCTTAGAATCCATCTCGGGCGATCGACGCTTGTATCTTGATGCAATAAAGTGACAATAAAAGCCTAAAATGGTGGATCTCGCACATACAAACCAATTGCTAATTTTTTTTTGCATAGTATAGTTAGGACAGTGCATAACGCATATAAGGTTGTACGTACTGGCTGTAATTTGTGAAAGAGAGATCTAATCAAACGATATAGGCGTAATGTCCAAGATTTATTGACATGTAATAGTTACTGAATTTGGAAGCATTTGCTGGTTGTGCTAGTTATCTCATACTTTATACCTTATCTGATATCTTGTTTTTTTAGATCTTTTAAGAGACAAAATGGAGCGTCTTTCTCAACGAAGATATAAAACATTAGGTAAGGCAAATTCTTATTACCTGTAGTATATCTTTTTATGTCGAACAAGGTGCAAGCATTAGGTTCTTTCGCTAGCTTTTTACTCATTTATTTGTAATGTCACAGAAAAGCACATACTATGAGGGGCGTTCGAAAAGTTTTGCAAGTGACGTAATATCTTGATAACCGCCATACAGACAGAACTTCTGATAGCAAATAATCATAAAGCTATGATATTACTAGACAAATTTGCAAACGCAGTGTTTTTAGCTCACCTGAGCCGAAGGCTCACAAGGTGAGCTTATAGTATAGGCTTGGTCCGTCGTCCGTCCCAGCGTCGTACGTCGTACGTCCACACATTTAAACATTAATATCTGCTAAAGTAGCTGGCCAATCTTGATCAAATTTTATGTGTAGCATGGTTGGGGTGGGGGATTGATTGGATATAGTTTTGAGGCTGATTAGTTTAAAACTGTGGTTACCATGGCAACAGAAAGGTCCCATAGACTTATAATGGGGAAAATGTTGTCCGGGCCCTGGCGTCTTCATTTTTGATTGCAACTTCTTCAAACTTGCAGGTATCCAGGACAGTCAAAACATCTCGGACCAGTTCGAATTTGGGCCAGGTTGGATCATTTTTTCAGAGTTACTTGCCCTTAAGCGATAAATTTTTTTCCTATAGACTTACAATGGAGAAAATGTTGTCCGGGCCCTAGCTTCTTCATTTTTGATCGCAACTTCTTCAAACTTGCAGGTATCCAGGACAGTCAAAACATCTCGGACCAGTTCGAATTTGGGCCAGGTTGAATCATTTTTTGAGAGTTACTTGCCCTTGAGCGATAAAATATTTTCCCATAGACTTACAATGGAGAAAATGTTGTCCGGGCCCTAGCTTCCTAATTTTTGATCGCAACTTCTTCAAACTTGCAGGTATCCAGGACAGTCAAAACATCTCGGACCAGTTCGAATTTGGGCCAGGTTTGATCATTCATTTTAGAGTTACTTGCCCTGGAGCGATAAAATATTATCCCATAGACTTACCATGGAGAAAATGTTGTCTGGGTCCTAGCTTCTTCATTTTTGATTGCAACTTCTTCAAACTTGCAGATATCCAGGACAGTCAAAACAAATCGGACCAGTTCGAATTTGGGCTAGGTTGGATCATTCTTTTTAGAGTTACTTGCCCTTGAAAGATAAAATATTTCCCCTTAGACTTATAATGGGGAAAATATTGTCTGGGCAATAGCTACTTCATTTTTGATCGCAGCTCCTTGAAACTTGCAGGTACTCAGGATGGCCAAAACATCTCGGACATTTTCGAATGTGGGCCAGGTTGGATTATTATCCCCTCGCACAACGAAGTTGTGGAGGGGATATAGGGTCTGTCCCGTATGTACATTTGTATGTATGCACGTATGTTCACCTTTAGTCATCGCTCTAGCTACCTCATTTATTATATAATTTTGATATAAGTATGACATTACCTCGAACGAGTTTGCATTTCAGCATGATGGAGTCAAGGTCAAGGTCACAGTGGCTATTTTTAGAAAAACTTTGTTATCACTCTAGCGCCTTCATTTGTGGACCGATTTCGATTTAACTTCACATAAGTGATAAGTATGGCAATATCTTAGACAGGTTTGCATTTCAGCGTTCTGGGGTCAAGGTCAAGGTCACGGTGGCTATTTTCAGAAAAACATTGTCATTGCATTAGCGCCTTGATTTATGGACCAAATTCGATTTAATTTCACACAAGTGATTGGTATTACAATATCTTGGACAAGTTCGCATTTCAGCGTTCTGGGGTCAAGGTCACAATGGCTATTTTAAGAAAACTTTGTCATCGCTCTAGCGCCTTCGTTTATGGGCCGATTTTGATTAAAACTGCACAAAAATGTTTAGTATGACAATATCTTGAATAAGTTTGCGTTTCAGCGTCCTAAGGTCAATGTCAAGGTCACAGTGGCTATTTTTAGAAAAACTCTGTCATTATTTTAGTGCCTTCATTTATGGAATGATTGCGATTGTACTTCACAAAAGTGATAAGTATGATAATATCTTGGACAAGAACGCATTTTAGCGTTCTGGGGTCAAGGTGAAGGACACAGTGACTATTTTTAATAAAACTTTGTCATCGCTGTAGCATCTTCATTTAAGGACCAAATTTGATTTAATTTCACACAAGTGATTGGTATTACAATATCTTGGACAAGTTTGCGTTTCAGCATTCTGAGGTCAAGGTCCAGTTCAAGGTCACAGTGGCTGTTTTTAGACAAACTCTGTCATCCCTCTAGCTCTTTTTTCAGTTATGGACCGATTTGGATTAAAACTTCACACATATATTTAGTATGACATTATCTAGAACAAGCTCGCATTTCAGCGTCCTAAGATCAATGTCAAGGTCACAGTGGCTATTAATAGAAAAACTTTTTCGTCGCTCTAGTGCTTTCATTTATTGACCATTTTTGATTGAACGTCGCACAAGTAATAAGTATAGCAATATCTTGGACAAGTTTGCGTTTCAGCATTCTGGGGTCAAGTTCAAGGTCACAGCGGCTATTTTTAGAAAAACTTTGTCATCGCTCACGTGCCTTCATTTATGGACAGATTTTTTTTTATGCCTCCGTGACGATAGTCAGGGGGCATTAAGATTTGCCCCTGTATGCCATCTGACCATCTGTCCATCCTTTTGTCACACTTTGTGGTATAGAGTTTGTGTAATCAACTTCTACAGTTTTCAATGGATCTTTCTAACTTTGCATGCATGTTGTGGACATATTTGACAGTTTCAAACTATCAGGTTTGTTCAGTTGATGATCCTCATTTTACCTTTGACCTTTTACTCAGGTGAGCGGCTCAGGGCCTCATGGCCCTCTTGTTTTGCTTAAAGGACACATTTTTAAACTTCTTTGGAAGAGGTGTACCCTAAATGCACTGCGGACTTTTATTTTAGAAGGCCATAATTTATATATGAACAGTATTTATTTTTTTTTATCATTGTTAATTACAGACAATCCCCAGGCAATGACGTCCTGTAAATATAACGGAAATTATATGTATTTAGTGCAGTTTCGTACTGTCCTGCAAAATTTAGATTATCCGCATTTTATGTGCTATGTAGCCAATTCTCCATTTCTACTAAAGTTTTGATGATTTTGTATTAAGTGTTTTAGCATTGGAGTCTTGTCAGCAAGAGCCTTTGCATTGGTCAATTGAAACATGTCAAAAAATAAAAGTGAATGCAAAAAAATTAAGTCGCTCCAATCTTCCGAAAATTACGTTGATGTCGCTTTCAATAACGTCATAAGAACTGTGCATTGCTTTGTAAGAAACGAATCGATAACAGTTGCCATCCTATTAACTTTTGAATGGATATTGTAAGTAACGATAGACAAACAGGTGATAAAGATTTATTTTGTATTTACAATGTTTTTTGACTTGAATAACTCACACTTAATAAAAATCACATATGAAATAAGCCCAGTGATATGACTGGGGTCTAATAAACTGCATTGATACTTGGTTTAAACAATATTTTATTCAAATAAATACATATATGTAATACAATGCATAATGGTACAAGATCTGGCAGTAAGCAACGTGCTTATATATAAGCCATCTCCTGAAACAATCTGGAAATTACAGTATGCGTGAATGGCTATGCACAAAATATTGCAAACAAATAAACAAACGTCACATAGACAGAGAGAGAGAGAGAGAGAGAGAGAGAGAGAAAGTTTTAATATCTGTTCACTGAACTTGTTGCTATTTTACAGAAATATGACAGATAAGATGAAAATGGTGTACAATACATTTTCTTATCATAAGAAATATAGTAGAAACGAATTGATACTTAATACAGGCAAGTGTCTTTGTATAGTGTTGGGTATTTTTGTAAAGGCAAAATATAGTGCTTTTATACATGTATAGCACTTGTCCCTAGTATGCCCCTCAACAAAGTTATAAGGCTATTGCAAAAAACTTTTTGAGCGTCCCTCGTAAATCAGCGCAGAACGCGGCATCTCATCAGGGCCTTCGCTGTTTGCATTAAATCAATAGCAATCTCTAGAAATGATACAAACAATACATTAGACACTCTTAAAATGATGAGTGGACTTATCCGACATATAAGGATAATGAAGCCCAACTAGGCAGAAATGGGTTTAGTTCATTGGTCTGCGGAGATCAGCTTGTCTTGGAAATAATGGCTGCTCCTCCCAAGGCGCTGCCCTTAAATGAAAAAATTTGCTCCTTAGTGTACTTTAAAAGTAGTTCTCCCTCGAGAAGGAATTTGCCTGCCAGATAATCCTTGTAAATGAAAGAAAAGAAAGATATATATGTCTTGTTATGTGACATCCAATATTGTGGCAATTTTGTCATGTGATATTCAGATCATCCTTTTTCATTTACACAAGGTAATCACATACCTCAGCACTAGGTCTATGGCTTGTGTCACTTCCATTGAAGGCTGAGGTGACCAGGTAAGGCTCTGACCGGACTGCACTTTAGTGCAGACTGGCAGAGCCTCTACTTGTAACCAATGCCACATTGTTGGAAACGACAAGATGAGGCTCAATTATGTTTTGTATGTGTGAGAGAGATAGAGAGAGAGAGAGACGATGCTGCCAAACTATGGAGGCGTGTGTATCCATACCTTTTACTTTGACTGATCTGTGTCCGATGAGAAAAGGTGGACTCAAGGCATATGCGTACAACCCAATCTCAGACCAGCATATGCGTACAACCCAATCTCAGACCAGCTGTCATAAATTATGCAGGACCATTTTTGAGAGACCACAAAGTTTGCTTGTCAGCTCATAGTTTTTACAATATTCGTTACGATTTTAACAATTTGATCATGTTACATTATGAGTGCATTATGAACAATGTTAGGAATACTCGACAAATTGCTACAACTTCATATATTGGAAAATATATATATATATATATATTTTGTTTTGTAACCTCATTTACTGTATAAAATGTTTCTCATTTCTCAGCTCTGAAATCATCTGATAAAGACTCACCATTTGAGGAATCTCCAGGAGTTCTCTCGGAAAAGGGACCAGTTTACTATATTTTAATTGGCTCATCTGCAGCTGCCCTCCTAGTTTTTGGTGGTTTGCTTATATATTACGTCATCGCTGTGCGCCGTCAACGGAAAGCACCAGCGTCAGCACCAGATTTGGTATATGTCAATGAAAGGATAAAAAGTGATTCTCGAAACAGTTCTAGATCTGATGTTCCCCTTTTGGACTTCGCTGCGCGCCCTGCGTCTTTGCCGGCTCGCCCATATGGGAGAAAGTATTCGAGAGATAGGTCAGATAACAGACAGGCATCTGCAGACAGCACGTTCCAGAAAACAATTGTTCTTGAAGGCCAGTGCCGAAATAATAATCTTTACATAACTCCACTGAGGAAAAAATAAATTGTTATATTTTAACACGATAATCGTGGCGTTTTATTTACGGAGTCCTTCAGAAATTTGGTTGGAATTTTAATTGCAACGTTGACAAGCAGATTAGAAGGGATATGTATGTAATAATTGTATATACGCAGAAAGTACCGTGAGAGGCAAATAAATTATGTCGTTTCATGAATTTAATACATTTGTGAAGTTTGAGTTTGATATGCTCATAAAGGTATTTGCAAGGATCAAGGCTGAACGATTTTCACTTTATTCGTGAAAATTTAGATAGATGGGAGACAGGCAGAAGGTAGATAGATAGATAGAGAGATAGATAGATAGATAGATAGATAGATATCTACAGGCAGAAGATAGATAGATAGATATCTTTCTATCTATCTATCTATCTATCTATCTATCTATCTATCTATCTTCTGCCTATCTATCTATCTTCTGCCTGCCTCCCATCTATTTATCTGTCTGTCTATAGATAGATGGACAGATAGATAGATAAATAGATAGATAGATTTTGTCAGTATATAGTGCTGTCCCATTGATGTATATCCATACTTCTGCACTTCCAGCAATTCATTGATTGTGTATAAACCCAGCAGTACAGCATGGCAGCGGACATTATTTTTTATGTTAGAAGTCTGGTAACATCGGACAGCGGGAACATACCATTGCAAACAGTGAAAATCCGGATGGGACGGCTCATAATGAGCCGTCTCATCAGGATTTTCACTGTTTACCCAGTTAATTTTGTTTAAATTCCAAACAAGTGACATATAAAGGAAACAATGTCACTGTCCGAATTTACCTACTATCCGAATTTACCTGACTTGACCCTACTTATTGGCTCATTATGATATGTATGGACAGTACAGCATGCATTTATGTAAATTTTGATTGGTTGGTTGGTTGATTTGATGCTTAATGTCCACGGTAAACAACTAAGGTCATGTCGGGACGGTCAGTTAAACCTAACCACACTATTCCTGGGCAGGCTTAGACCTCCTAAGCGGTTAACCAGTACTAAGTGCACAGACTTTCGCCAGTAACTGACAACTGCTCTTCTTGAATCAGCGGAAGGAGAAACGAAAGTATGTGGCCAGACCGGGATTCGAACCCAGGACCTCTGACTTACGAGTCAGGTGCCCTACCGATTGCGCTACCCGGCCCGGCCTTATGTAAAGTTTGAAAAAAAATGTTGATAGGCTTTGTGATGATATAAGTGAAGTAGATCAAGACTGCACATCTCGGAATCAATTACAGTAAAGTGTATGATGAATTAAAACAAAACCGTATACAATATACAATTTTATTTTAATTACATACACTTCCATTAACTGGAAAATATGAATTTAAATTTCTCTAAGGTATTATTTGATACAGTTTTATTTTTGTTTCCAGTTACTTAATTTCATACTTAAAACATTAATTAACGATATTAATTCAATAAAACAGTATATACTACAATTTTACTTTAAATTACATACACTTTCCCGTTATTTAGTTTCATACCGAGTGCAGTTCTACTTTAATCTTATACACTTTTCAGTTACAATTTTTTACTAACTGTTTCATATTTCAGCCTGTTTGGATATTCCATGTAGATGTTTCTTTGTTACTTCATCATCTTTTGTTCTCAATTTTTTATTGTAGTCGTTGATCAGAAAAACAAGCCAAGACAAACCTATCAACGGTCATTCATATATAGTATTCTTTATGCAATATGACTCTGACTTGCACACGCTTTCGAGTTACGAAATAACATGTACATAGGCTTTCGAATTGATATCCAATTTCCAATTCCGTAGTTTTAGATTTAGTTAATTCTCCATGCAGTTGCTCTATCGTAATTTTTTTGTTCTCATCTTTTTTATTTCTTATCTTTTTTTTAAATAATTGATCTGAAAATACAACTTACGACATAATCACCAACATCACATTTTGCTGTATTCTCCCTCCTAGAATATATGCTTTTACAACTGATTCATTATATTTGTCATGACTAACTTTCACGAATAGACACAGTGTTACGATTGAAGAAAATAAAAAAAACGTATTTCTAAAGATTGTGCTAGCCTCTTGTTTTAAACTTTGTGTCCTTTTTAAAAATACTGAAAACAAGTATTAAAATTGATATTTTTATAAATTAATAAATGTCTGCATCATTTCTCAAATTCTCACAGTGGGTAACTAAGAGAACTTTGCTTTTCAGTATTCCCTGTGCACACTGGGGTAGGAATTTGTTTCTATTTAAGTGTTCGTCCTTCGGAAAGGGAATCTTTAACGTGAATGGGAATATCTCCGGGTTTTTTTTTTTCGCTATCCTTTCAAAGGAACCCACCGTAAATTTCATATGAAATGACTACTCATGTAAGATCCTCTATTACATGTATAGTTCTAGATGACTTTACAACAGTCCCTTTCCTCCTAGTCCTGTTTTCAGCTGCCCGAGTTGTGCTGGCAAAGTCCATCAGTAATACCGTCTTGCCGCCCTCTGCTTCTGTCTACCTACTTCAAATTCCTTTCAAGGTGCCCTGTAGAATCGTCTTTCCTTGCGCTGTGGAGCTGTGGCTCATTCATTTTAGTTTCTGTTGCCTGACCGCAGTCAGGAGGTCATCATACACTCCGGTGGCTGCTTTGTGGCAGCCTCTAATGTAATACAACGCCAAATGAAATAAATCCAGTTAATTACAGTAGGCGTTGCACATTACATTTGGCGTTGCATTCAACGCCTCAGGTAATAACGCCTAATGAATAAACTTTCTTCTATGACAGGATGGAATCTCAACTGAAAAACTTCACCTAATAAAACATCGCCATATCTCGGGGTCGGGGTAGGTGGGTGGAGAGGGGTCGGGGGCGAGGCTGCGTTTCGAAAAAGATACCATAGCAACTCGAGTCTAATGCCTAAGGTTGTTAAAGAATCTTTTTTTTTTAAATCTGAGTTTATTACATTAGGCGTTGTTACATTTGGCGATGCACTCCACGCCTATTGTAAGAATGGCTAATGCAATAAAGTTTCTTTCTTCTATGACAGGATGGAATCCCAACTGAAAAACTTAACCTCATAAAATATCGCCATATCTTGGGGTCGGGGTAGGTGGATGGAGAGGGGTCGGGGCGAGGCTGCGTTTCGAAAAAGATTCCGTAGCAACTCGAATCTAATGCATGACATTGGTAATGCTTTTTGTTGTTTTTTTGTTTAAAATTTCTGAGTTTATTACATTAGGCGTTGTTACATTTGGCGTTGCACTCAACGCGTAATGTAATAACGCCTAATGCAATAAACTTTCTTTCTTCTATGACAGGATGGAATCTCAACTGAAAAACTATACGTCATAAAATATCGCCATATCTTCGGGTCGGGGTAGATGGATGAAGAGGGGTCGGGGTAGAGGCTGCGTTTCGAAAAAGATACCATAGCAACTCGAATCTAATGCATGACATTGTTTACGTTTTTTTTGTTTGAAAAATCTGAGTTTATTACATTTGGCGTTGTCACATTTGGCGTAACTCTCAACGCCTAATGTACTAACGCCTAATGCAATAAACTTTCTATCTTCTATGACAGGATGGAATCTCAACTGAAAAACTTTACGTCATAAAATATCGTCATATATTGGGGTAGGGGTAGGTGGGTGCAGAGGGGTCGGGGGCGAGGCTGCGTTTCGAAAAAGATACAATAGCAACTCAAATCTAATGCACGACATTGTTAACGTGTTTTTTTTTTTTTTTTTTTTTGTTTAAAAAATCTGAGTTAATTATCAAGGTTGTTTCTGTGCAAAATGTCTATGTCCGAAAACGGGAAATAGCTCAACTGAAAATGTATGTAATATGGTCAAAAAATTTATCTACTCAATTGTTTGTTGCTGTCTACCGAAAATCAATATCCTAACCTTAGAGGTTCTCCAGGTATTTTGTTCACAAGGTTGTTGCTATATAAAGTAACAATCATGTTGAACATTGGGTATAACTCCTGAACAAGACAGGCGGAGGAAAAATATGGGTCTGCTTATTTTTATGTACATGCCATACATAAAGTTTCAAGATCCTACCATAAGCGGTTTCCAAGCTGCCATAAAATGTTAAGGACGGACGGACGGGAAGACGGACAGGCCAATACCAATATGCCCCGTTTACTTCTCCGAAGTTGGGGGCGTATTAAACTGAATTTGAACCATAACCTGATGAGGTCTCTAATAAAACAATATGCCCGATATAATATTTCTGCTTTGTGGTGCCGGGGATGCCCCTGTAAGGCAACGTTTAGTAAAGAAAGAGGCCAAGGAAAGTCGAACCAAATGCATCATCCATTCAGTCGGTTTGTAAGAAGGTTCAAGACATTATGAAAAATTCTGCGTTCATTACATCCGTGTATCCTGCAAGTAATGCTTTCTAAAATGCAGCTAGGAATACCGACTTAAAATGCTATTATTTCTGATTTAAATCAGGCCTTTAGTTAAAAGTTCTTACCTTATCACAGCACATAGTTGGCGTCGCAGTCCAAGCCATATTTGATAACGCTTATTGTAATACAATTAAGAATATTGGCCTCCGTCGTTTTAGCTCACCTGAGCCATAGGCTCAGGGTGAGCTATTGTGATCAGCAAGTGTGCGTCGTGCGTCGTGGGGCGTCAACAATTTGCTTTAAATGACATCTTCTCTAAAACCGCTAGGCCTAGGGCTTTGATATTTGGTATGTAGCATTGTCTAGTAGTCCTCTACCATGTTTGTTCAAATGGTAGCCCCAAGGTCCCAAATGGCCCTGGGACAGAGGGTCTTGGGTTCGAAACTAAAAAAAACTTAAAATCTCCTTCTCCAGAACTGCTTGGCTCAGATGCTTGAAATTTGGTATGTAGCATTGCCTAGTGGTCCTCTACCAAGTTTGTTCAAATGGTGGCCCCAGGATCCAAAATGGCCCTGGGGCAGGGGGTCTTGGTATCGAAACTAAAAAATACTTAAAAATCTTCATCTCCAGAACTGCTTGGCTCAGATGCTTGAAATTGGTATGTAATATTGCCTAGTAGTCTTCTACCAAGTTTGTTCAAATGGTGGCCCCAGGGTCTGAAATGGCCCTGGGCCGGGGGTCTTGGGTATGAAACTAAAAAATACTTAAAAATTTCTTCTCCAGAACTGCTTGGCTCAGATGCTTGAAATTGGTATGTAGCATTGCCTAGTGGTCCTCTACCAAGTTTGTTCAAATGGTGGCCCCAGGGTCCAAAATGGCCCTGGGGCAGGGGGTCTTGCGTTCAAAACTAAAAAACACTTAAAAATCATTTTCACCAGAACTACTTGGCTCAGATGCTTGAAATTTAATATATAGCATTGCCTAGCGGTCCTCTACCAAGTTTGTTACAATGGAGGCCCCGGGGACCAAAATGGCCCTGGGGCAGGGGGACTTGGGTTCGAAATTAAAAAAAACTTAAAAACTTTCTACTCAAGAACTGCTTGGTTCAGATGCTTGAAATTTTGGTATGTAGCATTGCCTGGTGGTCCTCTACCAAGTTTGTTCAAATGGTGGCCCTAGGGTCAAAAATGGCCCTGGGGCAGGGGGTCTTGGGTTCGAAACTAAAAAATACTTAAAAATCTTCTACTCCAGAACTGCTGGACTCAGATGCTTGAAATATGGTTTGTAGCATTGCCTAGTGGTCGTCTACCAAGTTTGTTCAAATGGTGGCCCCAGGGTTCAAAATGGCCCTTGGGCAAGGGGTCTTGGGTTCGAAACTATTTTTTTTTTAAACATTTTCTACACCAGAACCGCTTGGCTCAGATGCTTGAAATTTGGTATGTCGAATTGCCTAGTGGTCCTCTACCAAGTTTGTTCAAATGGTGGACCTAGGGTCCAAAATGGTTCTGCGACAGGGAGTTCTAGGTTTGAACCATAGAAATATATAGAAAAATATTCAAAAATCTTCCTCTTCAGAACCACTCGGCTCAGATGTTTGAAATTTGGTATGTAGCATTGCCTAGTAGTCCTTAACCAAGTTTGTTCAAATGGTGGACCTAGGGTCCAAAATGGTTCTGCGACAGGGAGTTCTAGGTTTGAACCTTAGAAATATATAGAAAAATATTCAAAAATCTTCCTCTTCAGAACCACTTGGCTCAGATGTTTGAAATTTGGTATGTAGCTTTGCCTAGTAGTCTTTTACCAAGTTTGTTCAAATGATGACCCCGGGGTCTAAAGTGGCTCTTCCCCAGGGGGTCCTTGGTTTGAACCATAGAACCACATAGTAAAATATTCAAAAATCTTCTTCTTCAGAACCACTTGGCTCAGATGCTTGAAAATTGATATGATGCATTGCCTTGTTGTCCTTTATCAAGTTTGTTCAAATGATGGCCCCAGGGTCCAAATTGGCTCTGGGGCGGGGAGTCCTGAGTTTGAACCATACAAATACATAGGAAACTATAACAAAATCTTCTTCTCCAGAACCGCTTGGCTCAGATGCCTGAAATTTGGTATGATGCATTGCCTGGTGGACTCCTACAAAGTTTATGTAAATGGTGGCCCTGGGATTCAAAATGGCCCTGGGGCGTGGAGTCTTGGGTTCGAAATTAAAATGTACTTCAAAACCTTCTCCAGAACCCCTTAGTGCAGATGGTTGAAATTTTGTATGATGCATTGCCTAGTGGTGCCTTACCAAGGTTGTTCAAAAGAAGGTTTCAGGGTCAAAAATGGCCCGCACCGTGGGATCCTGAGTTTGAACCATAGAAATACATAGAAAAACATTCAAAAATCTTTTTCTTTAGAACCACTTGGCTCAGAGGCTTGAAATTTGGCTTTTAGCATTGCCTCGTAGTCCTTTACCAAGATTATTCAAATGATGGCCCCAGAGTCCAAAATGGCCTGGCCCCAGGGGGTCCAGGGATAGAACCATAGCAATACATAGAAAAACATTCAAAACCTTCTTCTTCAGAACCATTTGGAAATGGTTGGAAACTATCAGGTTTGTTCAAATTATGACCCTAGTTTGACATTTAACCTTTTTGCTAAGGTGAGCGATTCAGTGCCTCTTGGCCGTCTTGTTTACACTGAACGTCAAATTCATATAGACATACTAATGCTAACATGTTAAAGTTAGGTCATGGACATGGTCAGCTTGGCGTAGCTTAATAGCAGATCTATGGATCTCAATATTCTACTACTAATATGACAGAAAAATATATCTTTTTCAACTGAAAAGAGCAGTGTATTCGACAAGTCATTAAAATAAACTTGCCGACATTATCCCATTCGTTCGCACTAAATTTGCTTTTACAGTTTTGACTGCGAACTCACTGCAAGAACGTTAGTCATTATAATACCTAGTGTTGAGACAAATGCCTTATCTAACGAAATAAAATATTATAAGCCATTAATTTACACGACATGGTGAAATTTCCATTGAAAATAAACACAAAAAGGTAACTCACTGATGGCTAGTTAACAATAAATCTATCATGAATCATCAGCAAAGCTGTCAATTGCGTAAAATTGCTTTTGTTGTTTGATTTATTTTTCCGGTAAATTAAAATTTGAAATTCCACTATAACAATTATCCACTTTTAGTTTCATTGCCGCCATATGTTCTCTGTCTCAAACCACTTGCTGAAATTCCACCAAAAACAAATATCCTCCTTTAATTTCATTTCCACCATACCTATCAAACCACCTTTGTCTAGGTGTTTGCCCTAATTGCTTTTTTTGCAAATTTGACTTAAGATTTAAAATTAGTCCGCTGGATTTTCCAGAAACCTTTATTAATTTTCGAACACTTAAAACATTAAGGACAATAGCCATAGTATGTGGTGAAATATATACCCTTGGATTAGCTCCCTTTAAAGTTTCAGAAAATTGTGACAAACTTTTCTTAATGTAAATACAGATAGCGGATCATCTTCCAAGCAGTATTGAAAGATTTGATTAAGAACAATGGGTGGATATATAGGAGAGGATTGTTCAATTTCATGCTCTCGTTCGGTAGCAATATCTGCATTATCCAAGGAATAAACAATCGTGTCAGAATCGGAATAAGCGTCGTCGTTTTGTCCGGCATCTCTACTGAACGAACGAACGAACATATACTTTATTACACTCAAGTCTGTACAGACATATGAGGTTATGACAAACATATGTACAATATGAACATGGTAGTTATGAATACAATAACACATATACAATTGCTGACAAGAAAGTATACAGAGGGAGGTTTTGGTTTTATGGTATAACATATTTGTTGAGCAAGTCACGGTCGAGAGTGCGTGGGGGTGAGGTAATGGACACAAAAATAGTACATGTCGTGTAAGAAGGATGACGGGATGAGGCGGGTTGGGATGCAGATACTCGTTAAACAGGAAGAAAAGGCAATATAAGACAGTACGTGATCCATGTATATGTGAGATGTGTTAATAATGGATGGATAGATAATACATATGTACAGAGTATGAGACAGTTCAAACTTCTAAGGAAGTAGCGAAGAAAAAAAAAAGAATAATCATACATACAGTGTTCCACTTATAAAAAAGTATGAATAAGCGCCACGCATTCGATTTCAAACTGTTCCGATGCCGACAACTACAAGACCGTTCCAAGGACCAATCCGTACGCACTATGTAAGTCCAATGTTCGGACTTGCATTGAACGTACAAATGATCGACCAAGAGATCACTTCGGGATGCATCGAAAAGACATATTCCCACTCGAATGCGTAGTGTGTATTCAGTACTGAATAGTTCCGTTAATCTTTCAAATTCACGTGCAGTCCGGATAAAGCAAGGTTACTAGGCCACGCGGTTTAAACATTTACATTCTTTCGAGGGAATATAACCACAACGGACAGGTAAGAGGTATCTTATACCGCAGTTGTGCATTTTTTCGCGGAAGTGAAAGTTCTTAGGAGTTATATATCATACCAACTCAAAACCATGATAAGCAAACTCCGCGAAAATCAACGCAACTACGGTATGCGTATCTATCATGTAGAAGATTCGGGGCAAAATAGATACATGAATAAGCATCATGTACAAGATTTATCATGCTTATAAGTTTACCAGTGCCGATGCAACCAATGTGATGCACCGAGGACTGACTTAGGGAACTAAGAAGTCAATCCTTAGTGCATCACTACTCCAAATTTTAATTTATTTACTTTATTTGCAGATTTGTTTTATATAATATTTTCTGATGGCAATAACATTAAACAGAGACTTTGCAAGTGGCGAGATAAATATATGTATGTACACATAAAAGCGTACTGTAAGCTCTCGTTATTTCGAAGTCGAAGTTCAACTCAAACCACTGATATCTCAAAGCAAACCGCTTGGTCCCAGGAAATTTACTTCTGGATACCAGTAGTTTGAGATTACAGGAGCTGAAATGTAAAGAAAAACGAGAAGCGTATCCAAACTATTTTCACTGGCATAAGCGGTACTTTGAAATATCTGTGTTCGAGACAACGGGAGTCAACTGTATATCTTTTTGTAACACCAGCTCAACATGTTCCCTTGACCGGCGAAAACGAAAAGGCAAGGGAAAGGTGACTGGTATTACAATGGTAAAAATATAAGCTGCGGGTTGCGGACCGAGAGGTCTTTGCGTCTCAAGAACCTTTGGGACGTCTATGAAGACGAGAAGGTCTCTCTCCGCAAAATACTTCGAACGTATTGGTACACTGTATTTCTGAGCCGATGTGACTGTAAACAATTAAAAACATAATTACAAACGCAGAAACAACAAAATAATGAAACAGAATATAACAAAATTTAAGCATATGCTGGTAGCACATTGATATAAACACTGACAAAAAAGGGAGACTTATCCATGTTTAACAGCAAGCCCACTGGGCACACGACGTTGAATCAACACCGAGTCGACGGTGTATGAATGTCCACTCGATATTGCTTCAACGTCGGGCTACAATAGCACCAAAATAATGGAGAAATCGCCACCTACTGGGTACCAAAGACTGAATCAATATTGAATCAACGTTGATTCGACGTGACAACGCCGAACCTACGTTGATTCAGCACTGATTCAACGTCGCGTGTCTGCTGGGCAGATATACGTCACTCTTTCATTGATTTCAACCTGTAACAACGGCCCATATTACTGACTAGCAAACGGCCTACCTATCAGCTATTATTATCTATTTCTTTTAGAATCAAACACACAGTATGCAATTAAGCATGCATCTGTTTAGAAATGGTAAATTTGGATAAGACGGAAAAGAAGGAAAGAAAAGGCAACTGACCGATCCTACCCTATGCAGGGCTCCTCAACATGGAGGAACGGCGCGCGCGTCAGTTACCCCCGTTTTCCCTCCACATCCGTTCTCTGATAACCTTCATCATTTAGGTTGCTTTCATTAAGTGCATTGCGCATCACGAAGCAGCAAAGACTAGGAACAGCCTGCGCACCATGTACACAGTATATGTGTACATGCAAGAAATTCAAGTACAGAGACGCATTCCTAAGGCATATGGAGGATCTTACACGAGTGGCCACTTCATAAAAAATCCATGAAACGAGCCCTGGGCGAGCTCCGAAAGTCCCAGAGAGCAAGAGTCTGCCTACCATATGACCCTTTAAAATTGGAATTTTGTGCCCTCAGACTGAACATTATTTCAATAGAAAAACGCATCGTTGACATGGACGTTGTCAATGACGTTACGTGTACGCGCCAAAGTGTTATTACACGTGTGGTCATACGATTTTTATGACACGACGCTATCTACCGAATAACAGTGACGCCATATGATAAAAGAAATTATAACTTCAGTTCTATTCGTAACTTTAACAAAGAACAAAAGGAGCTCGTCAAGCTGAAATGAACCACTTGCACCTCTACATACTATCTTACTCTACGATTGGGTCTGGTGGCACAGGGACATGTGGCGGAACCAATGTCCAGACAAGCATGTCCCTGCTTCCAGTCCCCCGTCATGAACCTATGATGAAATACTGCTGGGCCCGGTGGCACAGGGACAAGTGGCGGAACCAATGTCCAGACAAGCACATCCCTGTTTCCGGTCCAGCAATATCTCATCAGAGACGCGAGTGGTCCATCTCAGACAAAACATACCTTCATGACAATGGGGGAGAGGTGCTATTTCTTTTTCTTTCTTTTTTTAACTTAATCCTGACGATTAAACATTTTTGTAAGCCATGTATTACATATAGTGTTATCAGAGATGGAAGAGTTAGTTAAGTTATTCTGACTGAAACCGTAAACTGTATGGCATGACGTTAATTACCACAACAGACCGAGTCGTAGGAGGAGGCGTTGAGACTAATTTGAATTATATGTAGGCGTTCCTAATCGCATTTCTGGTCTTACCTAAAAGCCTGGAAAATTATTTTAAGAAACATACATAACCGATTAAGTACTGATTTATTATTACTCTTTAAAAGTTTTCCGAGTTTAAACATATTTGGACGATTAAAATAATACGATTTAACAAATTTGCGTCTTTCAGATTCAAAATATGGACATTTACAAATATAATGGAACTCGTCGCCAATATCATCCAGTGTACATAGCTGACATTTTCTTTCTCTAGCTTCCGTGCCATCCTATCTGCCCGTTTCCACTGGGAATTTATGGTTGCTAGTTCTAAGTTTAAAAAGTCGAAGGTATTGCTTGCGGGGTATGCATATGAAATATTTTTTCTAATTCAAAGTCTTGCTTAAATGAAAAATATGTCGTTGCTTTTAACGACTGGGAATCCTTTGCTAACCAGTTCTGTACATATTGGTCCATAAGTATTTTCTTAGCTAAATGGCTTAGGAATTTTAATGGCGAAGTCTGTTGCATCCATATGTCCGGGCGGCCTATCTGATTAAATTTTCTCTTAATGTGATTTTTCTATTTTGACGTTGTGCTAGATGAATGTAACAAACACTGGTATAATAGGAACGAAAGTTTAGTTTCTTTACTATGTACTAATCTGTTCCAATAGCCAATCATTCTTGATTTTATAGTTAATTCGATAGGGAAACGGCCTAGTTCACCATACAACATATATAAGGGAGTACTTTTTTTCGCAAGAGTAATTTTTCGCAGAAAATCGTTTTGGACTTTTTCTATCAGATCCAAATTTTCATAGCCCCAAACTTCGCTAGCATATGTTAGTATAGGCAGGACCGTATGGTCAAACAGTTTTAATTGTAAATCTAAAGGGAGATCTAAATTATTTATTCTAGTAAATAAAAGAGCCATTGCTTTTTTGGCCTGTTGAACAATATGCTTTCTAGTGTTAAGAAAGCTTCCAGACTGTGAAAAATAGACTCCTAAATATTTATATTTATTCACTATTTCGATAATGTCTTCGTTTAGCTTAAATTGCATATCTAGTAGTTTTTTACGAGCACCGAAGATTACAATCTGTGTTTTTTCTGTGTTAATATTTAGTTTCCATTCCTGGCAGTAAGACGCAAAGGCATTTAAACAATTTTGCATTTACGTGGGACTATCAGCCATCAATGCAGTATCATCTGCGTATAAGAGAGTAAATAGTTTCATGTAGATCATTATGTCATTGTCATTTATATCGATCGTGACGCCTGATAAACTTTTGTGTAACAAAAAAGATTCGAGATCATTTAAATATATGGCGAATAAAACTGGGGACAAGTTTTCTCCCTGCCTTACACCACAATCACATGCAAAAAATGGAGAATCTTTGCCGTATACAGAAACACTGGACTTAATGCCTTCATACATATTATGCACTATGCGTAAAAATCTACCATTTATTGAACTTTCCAACATTTTTTTCCATAAACCGATTCGCCAGACGGAGTCGAAAGCCTTTGAAAAATCTATAAAAGTGCAGTAAAGTTTTTTCTTAGTGGATCTGAATAACTCGATCAAAGGATTTAAGGTAAAGATATGATCTACTGTGGAATAACCTTCACGAAAGCCAGCTTGATTTTCATTTAACGCTGCATAAGTATCGAGAAATTTTGTCAATCTGTTATTCAAAACAGCCGTAAATAATTTACTAAGACAACTAAGTATGGTAATAGGGCGATAATTTTCTTGGTCAGATTTGTCACCTTTGTTTTTATATATAGGTCTAATTTTTCCCTCAAGCCACGATTCTGGTAAAATTCCGGTGTCAAAAATAGTGTTAAATAGTTTGATATAGATGGGCATTAGTAATTCTTCAGTACATTTTATATATTCATTCAGTATTTCATCATAACCTGGAGATTTTCCCGTTTTAAGCCCACGAATTGCACTAGAAATTTCAGTTTGAGATATAGCTACATTTAATATTTCGTCGGGGTCGTCTAAATTGAAAGTCGACTCTTCAAAATCAAAAATTTCTATAACAGGGGATGTATTGATTGCCTTAAAATAATTGTAAAAATCTTGCAAAGGGGGCATAGTTAGCTTTGTTTTATTACCTAAGCTATTTATAAAACGCCAATAATCTTTTGGGTAAGACGATTGCATCTGACGTAATTTAGAAGCGTTTTTATCTTTTTGCATGCTAATATAATAATTCATAGTCTTCTTATATACCTTACTAGACTTCTGTAATTTATAGAGATTAGTTTTGTTTCTGAACCGTTTATATGTTTTTCGTGCGTAATAATAATGTTTTCGTGCTTCAAGACAGCGTGTACCAAACCAAGGCTTGTCTTTAGCTGAATGTAGTCTGGTTTTATTTTTTGGAAAAGAACGTTTAGCTGCATCTGTTAGCAAACTTGAAATTTCGTTAGTGACTTCATTAATGCTGTATTTTGAAGGCTGCAAACTAGAATTTAAGTCATGCAGTGCATCTATTGGAATATTGGATATAAAATCATCTACCCGGCGTGGGTCCCATTGTGTAAACATAATGTTGGATTGTTTCTGCGCTTCTGTCTCAGTACGGATACAAGCAGAGGTCGGGAATGACCAAGAGAGGAGAGCATGCGTGTCACTTAATAAAGTGTCGGTTTCTATAACTTCAAAATTTTGGAGCAGTTTAATAAAGCTAGTAGAACAGATCGTGTAGTCTATTAAAGACTGATCTCTGAATGTACACTTCCCAACATTATTATCCTTAAAACAACGCCCATTTAAAATGAACAGATTATTATTGATGCAAATGTCGATAAGCCTGTAACCATTGTTATTCGTCTTTTTATCACACAAGACCCGCCGCTTATTAACATTTGAATGTTCTAATTCTTCGGACTGGTTGTAAAACCTTAAAGTATCGTTGTCAAAATTCATCAAATCAGCAATGAAATCATCGGCAATTATAAAGTCACAAAGTTCTGAAGTTCTAGCATTCATATTACCTGTCAAACATATATATGACGACTGGCCACACATGGTCGTAATCTCTGTTTCGAGGTTAGAATATTCATCGTCGTTAAGAAAACGTGACTGCGCCGGAGGAACGTATAAAACACCCAAAACTGGGTCTTCTTCTGTGCCAAAAAGCGTTTTCTCAAATTTAACCCATAGGATATAATCTGACTCGGTGTCTATAATTTTTAATTTTCCTTCAAACTTATTTTTATATAATATTCCGATGCCGCCCGATTTTCTAATAAATTTCTGCTTACGTTGCTGGGAGAGAAAATTATAACCAGGGACGGTGATGACGTCAGTGTGGTCAAGTTTTGTCTCGGTCACACAAAGTATATCAAAATTTGTGCCAGTTTCCACGAATTCGGGATAGTTCAAGCGATGTTTTAGTCCGCATACATTAATACAACCAAAGAGTATTGTAGTTTCAGGTGTCGAAGACTTATTGCAGGTCACCCCCGCGAGTCCCTACTTGTCGTCTGATACGTCACGTGGAGTTTGACTATGATCACGACTGGGTGGCCTTGTATTTCGCGATTTACAACTCACGGATCGGCTTTTACTTGACGGTCGCGACCTCTGCTGGGTGCGAGACGCTCGTGTATTTTTATCAGCCTTATTTTGAGATTTCGATGTTTCCTTGAAATCACTCTTGGGTGATTTAAGCAAGGATTCGGTGGCAGATAAAACTCGCTAACCTGACACGTTGTACTCTGAGCCTTAACTTTGCCATCATCTTTACGAACAGGGATTGCTGTACGGCTCGGGCCGTGAGATGTCAGGCTTTGACTGTTTGCAGTACGCCCAGGTTCTACACAAAGAGCAGTGTGATCCTGTGCGGAGACATTACGAATCCCAGCTGCTAAGTCGTGCTGCGCAACACTCTCCTGAGCGGGCCAAACCAAAATGTCGTTTTGTGATACTTGGTGACCATCATTTGGGCCAGTGTTCTGAACATGCTGATCTGTGCACTCGTTACTTTTAAAGCTGTTTGTATTTGTCACTAGATTATCACCCGAAATTTCATTTGAAATCAAACTAGGCGAGCGAAAAAGGTTGTCTGGGCTATTTGGATCTTGAGTGTCCATTAACTCGAAGTTATTTATCGCTGACTGATCGTTCAACAATGCATTATTGTTCGAGTCTGCTACAACACTGTCCGTCGGTACTGCACTATTCGCCTGTGTACTGCGCAGCGCTGAGGCTGCTACTGAAGCATAAGTTGGCTTAATTGTCACATTCTGCACATTCTGCTGTTCTTGGTAATCCGATATCGCAGAGGTTCTGCTACCCCTAAGAACGTTGTCCCAGTCAGGGAAAAGGTCCTGTGTAACGACGCCATTCACTATCAGCTTTGCAGGGTAGCCAATAGTTACCCTATTTTACGGGATATTTCGCGCTTCTTTGAAATGTGGCCACAGCATCTTGCGGGCATTCGTAATTTCTAAAGGGTAGTCCCTATTGATACTGTAAGTGGTGCCTCTGAGTACACGGGCCAGAGAAATTACATCATCAGTGTCTCTATAGAAGCTAAAGGCCACAATTATTGGCCGTGGCCCCTTTAATCGGTTGAATTTACCAAGTCTGTGCGCCCTTTCTATGCCGGGAAGCTCTTCCATACCAAGCTTGCCCTCTAAAAAATCACGAATTGTTTTGCGGCAATCTTCGTCTCGTACCTCTGGGAATCCTCTAAACAGAAGGTTATTACGTCGTGATCGGGCCTCTATATCAATAGACTTGTATTCAAGTAGTTTGAGTCTATCATTGTAAGAGCTCACTATTGTCTCCACCCTTGCGACTCGACCGTTAAGTCTAATAATAGAATCGACCTTTTGCTCCACATGCGTGATCTTATTTTGATTACATGTCAATGTTGAAAATATGGTTGACAATTTCTCATCCACACTCATATCACTAAAATTAGAATCTGATATGTTATCAAATATAGTTACTGGGTTCTGTTCCCTGGCACTACCACCCGTACTTATTCTTTGCCTTATACGAACAAGGGTAAATCCTTCTGTATCTAACGCTCCATCGATAGGGCACAATGAATCGCCATCTTGGGACAAACTCGACAAGACCTCAAAAACGTTTTGATCAGACCGTTTATAAGCAGGATAAGAACTACCTTGGTAGGAATCCCTACCCCGACCACCTCTGGTTCTCACTCGACCACCTCTGTATAAAGCCATTGTCTTTAAAGCTGAATAAACTCCTAAAAATCCAATTTTTCAATGAGAGCACTAAAAAACGTCACCATGTTCCATAAACCGGGAACGTTCTCATAGGCATACCTCAGCAGCTGAATTAATTGCTTCAGAAATATTTTCATTCAAGGAATATTCAGTTGTGTCAGTCTCGGAATAAGCGTCGTTTTGGCTGACATCTGTACTTATTGGCAAATCATCAGAAGCTGAATTAATTTCTTCAGGAATATTTTCATTATCAGCATCACTAGTATAGGTATCAACTAAATCGCCCCTGTTGTCCAGTGTTAAGTTGCCATCAGAACTGAAATCATGTAATTCTGTTGGCAACCTAGTTACATTCAGGCTAACATAATGCTCTCCTGCTCCCTCCGGAAAATACCCTAAATGCAACAAACGCTGAATGTTATATAATACGGAAGAATTAGTAACAAGTATGTTCCCTTCCGCTCCCCTCGTAGAGTGAACATAAATTTGGACGTTATATTCTCGTGCCATTGCTATTACTGTTACATGATCCCTAAATGTCCATTTTTTCTCATTTTAGAAACGTAATGTCGACGGACTCGTTGAAAATAAATTCACTATAGAATATAGAATATATAAACTGTCTCCTGGCGTAATTCTGATGCAGACTTGAAAATACCTATCTTGTTTAGCTGGTCAGGTAGAGCTGCAAATTTTAAGAGTAACTACACTTCAGGAACTGACTGAATCAGATCCTATACCCTATCCCGAACATCAAAGGGAAAGATTGACAAAGACATCCCAACAAACAATAAATTACTAGTGATAAGCCGAGTCAGCAGCTCTTTCCCAAATAGGTGGCAACTCAGCTATCTTTATTGAACTAAATAATTTAGACAAACAGAAGGGTTACAACAGACTAAGCAAATTATACGAAAAACATTTAACAATTATTTTACCTATTTTCTATTTTTATTATAGAAGGGTTAAAATGAGAACACAATAAATGAAACAGCACCGAACATAAAACAAATGCAACCGCAACGAAAGTACCAGTCACCATTACTAGCTGGATCCAGAGAAATAGTTACATCGTGTCAGGAAGATAGCTCATTTAAATTATCGCTATGTTCTTTTAAACGATGAAAAGCTTTTAACGCTGTAAATAATTTCTGTTTTTTTTTTGTTTGTTTTTTTTTATTTATTTTTATCCGGCTTTATGTCGGCTGCAGGTTTTGGAATGTAATAAAATTTTTTGTGAAATCGTTTCATCTGTTTCTGACTTGCCGTCACTAAAGCTTCCAATTTTTCTGTTTTCTTTTGACTGTGTTAGGCTAGTAATATGCTCAACAGAAATCCATTTTTTCATAAATCGATTTTCATGCAATTGAAATACATTTCGATACATAACTTTATTCCTGTCAGTAATAATGGCAGGAATTATTCTTCTTTTTCGTGGGATTCTTGATTTACCTGTTGTGTAGCGGATAAGAACTCTTTCCCCCTTTTCATAAACAGAGACGGAATCCTTACAATTGTGTCTGTAGATCATTCGTCTACGACTTTCTTTCATGCTTTTGCTGCTTTTTTGTCTTACGTCATTAGGGCATTGAATATTCAAGTCATAGGAGCGGTTATAGTAAACCTGGAAATGTGTTTGATATCCCAACACCTCTATGGGACAATTATTAACTGAAATTGCAACTTCTAGTATTTTCTCTTCCCAGTTATAGCCTTTGCTCCTAAAATATATGCAATATACCTAAGCTTTGTTTTTATAGTTTAATTAAGACGTTCGCACATTCCTTGAGATTGGGGGTGATATGCACTACTTGTTATTACCTTGGTGCCGTTTTTGTCCAAAGAGATAATACCTGACCTTTAAACTCAGTACTTCGGTCTGCCTGTAAATTAAAAGAGTAACTACACTTCAGAAACTGACTGAATCAGATCCTATACCCTATCCCGAACATCAAAGGGAAAGATTGACAAAGACATCCCAACAAACAATAAATTACAAGTGATAAGCCGAGTCAGCAGCTCTTTCCCAAATAGGTGGCAACTCAGCTATCTTTACTAAACTAAATAATTTAGACCTACAGAAGGGTTACAACAGACTAAGCAAATTATACGAAAAACATTTAACAACTATTTTTACCTATTTTCTTTTTTTAGCTCACCTGAGCCAGCGGCTCCGGGGGAGCTTATAGGATGGTAAGGCTCCGTCGTCCGTCGTCGTCCGTCCGTCCGTCCGTCCGTCCGTCGTCCGTCCACAATTTCAAATGACTTCTCCTCTGAAACCGTTGGGCCGATTGTAACCAAATTTTATATAGAGCCTCCTGGGACCTTAGGAACGAAAAGTTGTTCAAACCGTCCTGGTCACATGACCAACATGGCCGCCATGCCCATATATGGTAAAAACCTGAAAAAATCTTCTTCTCCAGAACCAATAGGCCAATGGCCTTGAGACTTGATATGTAGCATCGCGTACGCGAGTACTACCAAGATTGTTCAAATTATGACCTTGGGTTGACCTTGACCTTTTTTACGGTAAGGTCAAATTTGCTTCCTTATGCTTTTATATGGCAAGATGTTACATCTTGGAAACTGTTGAAGTTTTTGGGCTAAAAATTGGTATCTACACTCGTCTTAATGACTACATGAAGATTTACGAGTACAAGAGGTCAAGGTCATTCTTTGACCTTTGACCCTGAACTCTCATATTTTGATAAGTTCTAACAATCTCCTCAAAAGCCACTGAGCCAATTGAAACCAAATTTCATATAGAGCCTTCAGGGCTTAAGGGAACAAAAATTTATTTATACGGTCCAGGTCACATGACCAACATTGCCACCACGCCCATATATGGTAAAAACCTTTAAAAATCTTCTTCTCCAGAACCAGTTGACCGATGGCCTTGAGACTTGGTATGTAGCATTGGGTACTTGAGTACTATCAAGATTGTTCAAATTATGACCTTGTGTTGACTTTGACCTTTTTTACGGCATGGTCAAATATGGGAAAATGCTAGAACATGAGATTTCATGATAAGTTTTGAAGATTTTGGCCTATAAACTGGTATATACAGTCATCTTAATGGGTACCAGAAGATTTGTGAGTACAAGAGGTCAAGGTCATTCGTTGACCTTTGACCCAGCACTCTCATATTTTGACAGTTTCAAACAATCTCCTCAAAAACCACCGGGCCAATTGTGACCAAATTTTTTATAGAGCCTCCAGGGGTCAAGGGAATGAAAAAATTTTCTAACGGTCCTGGTCACATATAATTTGACCAACATGGCCACTATGACCATTGACCATATATGGTAAAAACCTTTAAAAATCTTCTTCTCCAGAACCAATTGGCCGATGGCCTTGAGACTTGGTATGTAGCATTGGGTACTTGAGTACTATCAAGATTGTTCAAATTATGACCTTGTGTTGACCTTGACTATTTTTACAGCAAGGTCAAATATGGGAAAATGCTAGAACATAAGATTTCATGGAAAGTTTTGAAGATTTTGGCCTAAAAATTGGTATATACGGTTGTCTTAATGAGGTCATGAAGAATTATGAGTACAAGAGGTCAAGGTCATTTCTTGTCCTTTGATCCAGATCGCTCATATTTTCACATTTTTAACCATTTCCTCAAAAGCCAAAGGGCCAGTTGTAAACACATTTCATATAGAGCCTCCAGGGGTTGATTGAATAAAAATTTGTTCAAACGGTCCAGGTCACATGACCAACATGGCTGCCACTACCTCTTATGGTATAATTCTTTAATATTTTTCTCCTCCAGAACCAATACACCTATGGCCTTGAGACTTGGTAAGTAGCATGGAGTACTAGAGTTCCACCAAGACTGTTCAAATGGTGACCTTGGGTTTACCTTGACCTTTTTTGCGGCATGGTCAATTATGGGAAAATGCTAGAACATAAGATTTCGTGGAAAGTTTTGAAGATTTTGGCCTAAAATGGTATATATGGTTGTCTTAATGAGTACATGAAGATTTATGAGTACAAGGGATCATGGCCATTCTTTGACTTTTGACCCAAGACTCATATTTTGACAATTTCAGACATGATAAGAAAAAGCCACCTTGCCAATTGTCCAGGTGAGCGATTCAGGGCCTAATGGCCCTCTTGTTTATTATAGAAGGGTTAAATTAAGAACGCAATAAATGAAACAGCACCGAACATAAAACAAATGCAACCGCAACGAAAGTACCGCCTTGGGACGGTCAGTAATAACTACTGGGGGGGGGGGGGGGGTTAAACCAGTTTTACTGGGCCCAAACCTTCACCCTCACCCTCCGCCTGTAAAACCTTCGGATACCGGTGTTCTGAAAATATTTTCTTCAGTTCTGTAGCTACATGATTGCTTCTCTTTCTTTGGAGAGGTCTCAGAAATACATACCGAGAAAAAACATCAATAACAGAAAGGATATATCTGTAATCCCTTTCACCAACTCGAACCTTTTCTCGCCTCATGTCAATTAAATCAACTCGTGTTCTTTCAAATACAAAATTTGAGACCACAGGTTTAAAGTCAGATTTGTTTCTGATTTTTTTATTGACTTTCTGGAGTGCTTTACTAAATTTTAAGGACTCTTATCTCCCCAGTATCGGCAAATCTACCTTTTGGTTTATAATTTATTGCTCTAGCACCACTTCCCTTCGCAATATTGAATTCATTAATAACTGCTGCTTTCAGTTTATCCGACTTCAGAACTTCTTTTCCATCTCGGAAGAGTTAGTCTGTCATGCATTAGATTCCAGTTGCTACAGTATCTTTTTCGAAACGGTGCCTCGCCCCAGCCCCCTCTCCACCCACATGCCCCGAATCCAGGATATAGCGATATTTTATGACGTAATGTTTTTTTCAGTTTGGATTTCATCCTGTCATAGAAGAAAGTTTCTTACATAAGGCGTTATTAGCTCACCTGAGCCGAAGGCTCAAAAGGTGAGCTTATAGTATAGGCTTGGTCCGTCGTCCGGCGTCCGTCGTCCGGCGTCCGTTGTCCGTCCACACTTTTAAACATTAATATCTGCTAAAGTAGCTGGCCAATCTTGATCAAATTTTATGTGTAGCATGGTTGGGGTGAGGGATTGATTGCATATAGTTTTGGGACAGATTGGTTGTAAACTGTGGTTACCATGGAAACAAAAAGGTCCCATTGACTTATAATGGGGAAAATGTTGTCCGGGCTCTAGCTTGTTCATTTTTTATCGCAACTTTTTGTAACTTGCAGGTATCTAGATCAGTTGAAATATCTCGGACCAGTTCGAATTTGGGCCAGGTTGGATCGATATTTTCCGAGTTACTTGCCCTTGTGCGATAAAATATTTTCCATTGACTTATAATGGGGAAAATGTTGTCCGGGCCCTAGCATCATCATTTTTGATCGCAAGTTCTTGTTACTTGCAGGTAATCAGGACAGCTAAAACATCTCGGACCAGTTCGAATTTGAGCCAGGTTGGATCATTCTTTTTAGAGTAACTTGCCCTTGAGCGATGAAATATATAATGGGGAAAATGTTGTCCGGGCCCTAGCTTCTTCACTTTTGATCGCAACTTCTTGTAACTTGCAGGTATCCAGGACAGTCGAAACGTCTCGGACCAGTTCGAATTCGGGCCAGGTTGGATCATTATTTTCAGAGTTACTTGCCCTTGAGCGATAAAATATTTTCCCATAGACTTATAATGGGGAAAATGTTGTCCGGGCCCTAGGTTCATCATTTTTGATCGCAAGTTCTTGTAACTTTCAGGTAATCAGGACAGCTAAAACATCTCGGACCAGTTCGAATTTGAGCCAGGTTGGATCATTCTTTTCAGAGTTGCTCATCATTTTTCATCACAACTTCTTGTAACTTGCTGGTATTCAGGACAGTCAAAACATTAACTTCACACAAATGTTTAGTATGACATTATCTTGAACAAGTTCACTTTTCAGCATTATAAGGTGAAGGTCACAGTGGCTATTTTTAGAAAGACTTTGTCACCGCGCTCTTGCATCATCATTTGTGGACTGAATTCAATTTAATTTCGCACAAGTGATTAGTATGGCAATATCTTGGACAAGTTCGCATTTATGCATTCTGCAGTCAGGGTCAAGATCACAGTGGCTATTTTAAGCTCACCATAGCCAAAGGCTCACAAGGTGAACTTATAGTATAGGCTTGGTCCTGCGTCCATCCACACTTTGAAGCATTCATATCTGCTAAAGAAACTGACCAATCTTGATCAAATTTTATATGTAGCATGGTTGGGGTAGGGGGTGATTAAATATAGTTTTGAGACAACTGTGGTTACCATGGCAACAGATAGGTCTCATACACTTATAATGGGGAAAATGTTGTCCGGGCCCTAGCTTCATCATTTTTAATCGCAACTTCTTCAAACTTGCAGGTATCGAGGACAGTCAAAACATCTCGGACCAGTTCGAATTTGGGCCAGGTTGGACCATTTTTAGCTCACCTTCACAAGGTGAGCTTATAGTATAGGGTCGTCCGTCGTCCGTTCACACTTTTAAGCAATAATATCTGCTAAAGTAGCAGGCCAATCTTGATCAAATTTTATGTGTAGCATGGTTGTGGTGGGGGATTGATTGCATACAGTTTTGGGACAGATTGGTTTAAAACTGTGGTTACCATGGCAACAAAAAGGTCCCATAGACTTATAATGGGGAAAATGTTGTCCGGGCCCTGGCTTCTTCATTTTTGATTGAAACTTCGTGTAACTTGCAGATATCTAGGACAGCTAAAGCATCTCGGACCAGTTCAAATTTGGGCCAGGTTGGACGATTCTTTAAAGAGTTACTTGTCCTTGAGCGATAAAATATTTTCCCATGGACTTATCATGGGGAAAATGTTGTCCGGGCCCTAGCTTCATCAATTTTGATCACAACTTCTTGCAACTTGCAGGTATCCAGAACAGCCAAAACATCTCGGACCAGTTCGAATTTGAGCCAGGTTGAATCATTTTTTTCAGAGTTACTTGCCCTTGAGTGATGAAATATATAATGGGGAAAATGTTGTCCGGGCCCTAGCTTCTTCATTTTTGATCGCAACTTCTTGTAACTTGCAGGTATCCAGAACAGTCAAAACATCTCGGACCAGTTCGAATTTGGGCCAGGTTGGATCTTTCTTTTCAGAGTTACTTGCCCTCGAGCGATAGAATATTTTCCCATAGACTTATAATGAGGAAAATGTTGTCCGGGCCCTAGCTTCTTCATTTTTGATCGCAACTTCTTGTAACTTGCAGGTAATCAGGACCGCTAAAACATCTCGGACCAGTTCGAATTTGAGCCAGGTTGGATCATTCTTTTTAGAGTTGCTTGCCCTTGAGCGATGAAATATATAATGGGGAAAATATTGTCCGGGCCCTAGCTTCTTCATTTTTGATCGCAACTTCTTGTTACTTGCAGGTATTTAGGACAGTCAAAACATCTCGGACCAGTTCGAATTTGGGCCAGGTTGGATCATTCTTTTCAGAGTTACTTGCCCTTGAGCAATAAAATATTTTCCCATAGACTAATAATGGGGAAGATGTTGTCCGGGCTCTAGCTTCTTCACTTTTGGTCGCAATTTCTTGTAAGTTGCAGATATTGAGGACAGCCAAAACATCTTGGACTAGTTTGAAATTGAGCCAGGTTGGATCATTCTTTTCTTACCCTTGAGCGATAAAATATTTTCCCATAGACTTTGTCATCGCTCTAGCGCCTTGATTTGTGGACCAAATTCAATTTAATTCAATTTAATTTCACACAAGTGATTAGTATGACAATATCTTGGGCAAGTTCGCGTTTCAGCATTCTTTGGTCAAGGTCAAGGTCACAGAGGCTAGATTTAGAAAATCTTTGTCATCACTCTAGCACCTTCATTTATGGACTGATTTTGATTAAAACTTCACACAAATAACTAGTATCACAATATCTTGAATAAGTTTGCAATTCAGCATCCTTAGGTCAAGGTCACAGTGGCTATTTTTAGAAAAACTTTGTCATCGCTCAAGCACCTTCATTTATGGACCGAACTCAATTTAATTTGACACAAGTGATTAGTATGGCAATATCTTGGACAAGTTTGCTTTTCAGCGTTCTGGAGTCAAGGTCACAGTGGCTATTTTAAGAAAACATTGTCATCTCTCTAGCGCCTTCATTTATGGACTGATTTTGATTAAATCTTCACACAAATGTTTAGTATGACAATATCTTGAACAAGCTCGGGTTTCAGTGTCCTAAGGTCAATGTCAAGGTCACAGTCGCTATTTTTAGAAAAACTTTGTCATCGCTCTAGTGCCTTCATTTATGAACCAATTTCGATTTAACTTCACACACGTGATAAGTATGGCAATACCTTGGGCAAGTTTGCATTTCAGCGTTCTGGGTCAAGGTCAAGGTCACAGTGGGTATTTTTGGAAAAACTTTGTCATTGCTCTAGCGCCTTCATGTACGGACAGATTTTGATGTAACTTCACACAAATGTTTAGTATGACAGTATCATGAACAAGTTTGCGTTTCAGTATTCTAAGGTCAAGGTCACAGTTGCTATTTTTAGAAAAACTTTGTCATCGCTCTGGCGACTTCATTTATGGACCGATTTTGATTTAACTTCTCACAAGTGTTAAAAAAAACCTTCAGAACTGTCTAGAGGGCACAGTTTTGATCCAATCTTTGTTCAGAATGTTTATTTCTTTGTAATTTATGACAAGGTGCTCTAGTGACCTCCTTTATTAACCAGTTTTGTTACCAGTATAACTTTACAGCTGTATTGGATTTGTTTGATGTCAAAATCTGCACTCTTCTAAAACCATTGGTTTAAAGTTTGTAACAAATGAGTGAAGTGACAAAATGTGTCTGTTGACAGTAGGAGCTCAGGTGAGCTACAGGACCATTGGTCCTCTTGTTACATTAGACGTTGAGTGCAACTCCAAATGTAACAGCGCCCTATGTAATAAATTCTGACTTTTAAAGAAAATCATTACCAAGTCAGGCAATAGATACGAGTTGCTATGGTATAATTTTGGAACCGCAGTCTCGCTTCCGCCCCCTCTCCACATACCTACCCCGACCCCAAAACATTCCGATATTTAATAAAATAAAGTTTTTCAGTTGAGATTCCATACAGTTATAGAAGAAAGAAAGTTTATTACATCAGGCGTTATTACATTAGGCGTTGAGTGCAACACAAATGTAACAACGCGTTATGTAATAAGCTCAGACTTTTAAAGAAAAAAATCATTTCCAACGTTATGCATTAGATTCGAGTTGCTATGGTAACGCAGCCTCGCTGACGCATCCTCTCCACCGACCTACCCCGACACCAAGATATGGCGATATTTTATGAGGTAAAGTTTTTCAGTCGAGAGTCCATCCTGTGAGAGAAGAAATAAAGTTTATTACATTAGGCGTTATTACATTAGGCATTGAGTTCAACGCCAAATGTAACAACGCCTAATGTAAAATAACTCAGATTTAAAAAAAACACGTCATGAACAACGTCATGCAATAGATAAGAGTTGCTAGAATAAAGAAAAGTTACTACATTAAAACCCCCAGATTGTTTATAAAAACATCTTTTACAACTTCATGCATTACACTCGAGTTGTTATGGTATCTTTTTGGAAACGCAGCTTCGATTACGCCCCCTCTCCACCCACCTATCCTGACCCCAAGATATGGCGATATTATATGAGGTAAAGTTTTGCACTTGAGGTTCCATCCTGTCATAGAAGAAAGAAAGTTTATTGCATTAGGCGTTATTACATTAGGCGTCGAGTGCAACGCCAAATTTAACAACGCCTAATGTAATTAACTCAGTTTTTTTAACAAAAAATTAACAACCTCATGCATTAGATTCGAGTTCCCATGATATCTTTTTAGAAACGCAGCCTCGCCCCTGACCCCTCTCCAACCACCTTACCCGACCTCAAGATATGGCGATATTATATGAGGTAAAGTTTTTCAGTTGAGATTCCATCCTGTCGTAGAAAAAAGAAAGTTTATTGCATTATGCGTTATTACATAAGGCATTGAGTACAACGCCAAATTTAATAAACTCAGTTTTTTAAAAAAAAAAGAAAAAAAAAAGAATCTTAAACAAGCTAATGCACTTGATTCGAGTTGCTATTGTATCTTTTCCGAAACGCAGTCTTGCCCCCGACCCCTCTCAACCCACCTACCCCGACCCCAAGATATGGCGATATTATATGAGATAAAGTTTTTTCAGTTGAGATTCCATCCTGTCATAGAAGAAAGAAAGTTTAGTACGTAAGGCGTTATTACATTAGACGTTGAGTGCACCTCCAAATGTAACAACGCCGAATGTTATGAACTCGGGCTTTTTAAGACAAATATCTTTACAACGTGATGAATTAGACTCGAGTTGCTATGGTATCTTTTTCGAAACGCATCTTCGACACCGCCACCATTCCGCCCACCTACCCCGACCCCAAGATGCAGCGATAGCTTATGTAGAAAAGTTTTTCAGTTGAGATTCTACCATAGAAGTTTATTTTATTAGGCGTTGAGTGCAACGCCAAATGTAACAACGCGTAATGTAATAAACTCAGATTTTTTAAAAAGAATCTTTAACAACGTCATGCATTAGATTCGAGTTGCTATGGTACAACTTTCGAAACGCAACCTCGCCACCACTCCCCTCCGACCCCTCTCCTCCCACCAACCCCGAACCCCAGATATGGCGATATGATATCAGGTAAAGTTTTTCAGTTGATAATCCATCCTATCATAGAAGAAAGAAAGTTGATTGCATAAAGCGTTATTACATTAGGCGTTGAGTGCAACGCTAAATGTAACAACGCCTAATGTAATAAACTCAGATTTAAAAAAAAGAACCTCTTACAAATTCATGCATTAGATTCGAGTTGCTATGGCATCTTTTTCGAAACGCAGTAATGTCCCCAACCCTTCTCCACCCACCTACCCCGACCCCAAGATATGGCGATATTATATGAGGTAAAGTTTTTATGTTGAGACTCCATCCGGTCATAAAGGAAAAAAAGTTCATTGCATTAGGCGTTATTACATTAGGCATTGAATGCAACGCCGAATGTAACAACGCCTAATGTAATAAACTTAGAATTTTTAAACAAAAAACGTGAACTACATGATGCATTACACTCGAGTTGCCATGGTATCTTTTTCGAAACGCAGCCTCGCCCCCGACCCCTCTCCATCCACCTACCCCGACCCCAAGATATGTCGATATTATATATGGTAAAGTTTTTCAGTCGAGATTCCATCCTGTCATAGAAGAAAGAAAGTTTATTGCATTAGGCGTTATTACATTAGGCGTTGAGTGCAACGCCAAATTTAACAACGCCTAATGTAATCAATGTAAAGAATCTTTAACAACGTCATGCATTAGATTCGAGTTGCTATGGTACAACTTTCGAAACGCAGCCTCGCCACCCCCCCCCCCCCTCCGACCCCTCTCCTCCCACCAACCCCGAACCCCAGATATGGCGATATGATATCAGGTAAAGTTTTTCAGTTGATAATCCATCCTATCATAGAAGAAAGAAAGTTGATTGCATAAAGCGTTATTACATTAGGCGTTGAGTGCAACGCTAAATGTAACAACGCCTAATGTAATAAACTCAGATTTAAAAAAAAGAACCTCTTACATATTCATGCATTAGATTCGAGCTGCTATGGCATCTTTTTCGAAACGCAGTAATGTCCCCAACCCCTCTCCACCCACCTACCCCGACCCCAAGATATGGCGATATTATATGAGGTAAAGTTTTTATGTTGAGACTCCATCCGGTCATAAAGGAAAGAAAGTTCATTGCATTAGGCGTTATTACATTAGGCATTGAATGCAACGCCAAATGTAACAACGCCTAATGTAATAAACTTAGATTTTTAAACAAAAAACGTGAACTACATGATGCATTACACTCGAGTTGCCATGGTATCTTTTTCTAAACGCAGCCTCGCCCCCGACCCCTCTCCATCCACCTACCCCGACCCCATTTTATGTCGATATTATATATGGTAAAGTTTTTCAGTCGAGATTCCATCCTGTCATAGAAGAAAGAAAGTTTATTGCATTAGGCGTTATTACATTAGGCATTGAGTGCAACGCCAAATTTAACAACGCCTAATGTAATCAACTCGGTTTTTTTTTTTTTAGCAAAAAAGAATCTTTAACAACCTAATGCATTAGATTCGAGTTGCATTGGTATCTTTTTGAAACGCTGTGTTAAAAAAAAAACTTTAACAACCTCATGCATTAGATTCGAGTAACTACGGTATCATTTCATTGCATTAGGCGTTACATGTATAACATTAGGCGCTGAGTGCAACGCCAAATGTAACAACGTCTAATGTAATAAACTGAGTTTATTACATTTGGCGGTGTGTCACATTAGAGTTTGCTACACTTCTTCGATCTTCTGCGAACATCATGATTAGTAACATGGTCCTTGTATAAGATGTTCAAAGACTTCGCTGTTATGCTTCCGCTATTAAAAATGGGGCGGGGGCATATAGTATCACCGCTGTCCGTATGCACGTCCTGTACGTCCCGTACGTCCCATACGGAAATGGTTTCCGTTCGATATCTTTTGATAACATTGGTGTACTGAATTCTTCTTTTATACACAGCTATATAATTATGAAATACAGGTCAAGTTCGATGTTGGGTAAAATCCGTCTATTATTTTGGGAGTTGTGGCCCTTTTTCGACTTCATTTTGTATGAAAAAATGGTTTCCGTTCGATATCTTTCTAAAACATTGGTGTATTGAATTCATAATTTATACACAGATATATAATCATAAAAATATAGGTCAAGTTCGATGTTGGGTAAAATCCGTCTATTATTGTGGGAGTTGTGGCCCTTTTTTGACTTCATTTTGTATGAAAAAATGGTTTCCGTTCATTATCTTTTGAAAACACTGGTGTATTGAATTCATATTTTATACACAGGAATATAATAATAACATACAGGTCAAGTTCGATTGAGAGTAAAATCCGTCCATTATTGTGGGAGTCATGGCCCTTTTTCGTCTTCATTTTGTATGAAAAAAATAATGGTTTCCGTTCATAATCGTTTAAAAAGATTAGTGTATTTGGTTCTTTATTATACACAGGTATATGATTATAAAATACAGGTCAAGTTCGATTTAGGGTAAATTCCGTCAATTATTATGGGAGTTATGGCCCTTTTTCGACTTTATTTTGCACAAAAATATGATCTCCGTTCATTATCTTTTGAAAAGATAAATTGTTTGATTCTTTTTTCATACACAGATATATAATTATAAAATACAGGTCAGGTTCAGTTTAGGGTAAAATGCGCCGATTACTTTTGGAGTTATGGCCCTTTTTCAACTTCATTTCATAGAAAATGGTTTCGGTTTGTTAGGTTTTGAAAAATTACTTGTTTCTGGGCTATTTCTTTTGGAAAGTTGCATGGCATCTATTTCTGTGATAAGATACTGAATGTAATCACAGATCACAGTCATGACATAATCCCTCCCACCCCCCCCCCCCCCCCCCCTACACACATACACACCACACACACACACAGACTTCTCTTGATCCGAGAAGCACAATACATCTGCCTAAAGAAAACAATAAAACATGTACCACATAAGTCTGCCTATGTGAACCTAGTTATCATACAAGTGCCAGTACCTTAAACAAGGCGCCATCTTACTAAGGGCACTAGGCGGGGGCATCCGCGTCCTATGGACACATTTTAGTTTTCTTTAACTCTGATGTCAAGCCACATGGCTCAGAGGCATACGGAAATCCGAACATGACAAGGGAGAGCAAATGTTTCACCTTTGGTCCAAATACCTTTGATTATCTGACACTTGTCCCAATAACACAGCCGATACAGTCAACTATCGATATTTCAAAGTCAGTGTGCATCCCAAACTTCTGATATCTCAAAGTAAATTTTCTGGTCCCAGAAAATTTACTTTGAGATATCCGTAGTTTGAAATAACAGGAGCTGAAATGTAAATAAAAATGGGGAATGTGTCCAATCTATATTCTAAATATATAAAAAGGTACTTTGAGATATCAATGTTCGAGATACCGAGAGTTGACTGTATGTGTAACAGTCCAAACTACTCGTACCAATGCAGGTTGAAAAAAACATGTAGAAATTTTTAAAGGCTATCACACACATAAACATACCTACCACTTGTGCATGTGTATTTTATCTGAGTGTGCTAGTTGTCCATGTACCTGCTTATCTTTGAAAACATATTCCGGTGTGACAAGTGACTAACCTAAGCATAAAATATAGCTGAACATGAAAGCAGATCATTCAAAATCACAAAATAAGCATTTTAGGCGCGACACGACAAATTCAATAAAGTGACAAATGCGTCCAGCGAAGACTCAGATCAGCCTGGGCATCCGCCCAGTCTGATCAGCGTCTTTGCGTTGCGCTTAAAGGGTAGCTAAGGGTCTAACCTACCTCCTTGCAGACAGCAAAGACTGGTTAGAATGGTCGGGTGTCCAGGCAGAACGAATCTTCGCTGGGCGCACATGCCACTTTGTTGGTTTTGTCATATTGCGGCTCATTTCTTGATAAATGAAGACGAAAATGATGTATATTGCATTAAACAAACTCTATGCCTTGTATGTTTTGCATAATAGCAAGTGTAACAGCCCTCCAGTTTCTCACGCATGCCCAGATTTGACGTCGCAAGGAATGAACGTATTGCTACATCATTATATTTAGGGGTTTTGCCATTACTGGTGCTAAGGCTGTCTTCCGATCTTGCAGTGTGTTAATTTGGTAACTTCACATGACCAGCAGCCTCGGACCCAACGCTACCTAAATGACGTTTGGGTCGATTCGCTTGAGGTCGGGAGAAATAGCGGGACAAAGGTGAATTGCTACGTTATTTTGTGCCATAAGATGCTGTGTAATCCAGCTGGCATGGGATCTGGCAGTATCATCCAGAAAAATCACGCAAGGATCCAGGGGCCGTATTCATAAAGCCACTTAAGTCGTTGCTATGCTGTTGCTAAGGCTAAATATCTATAAAGGAGATTCCCTACAACTATGAAATTTGGTCTGGAGGAACAGTCTTTGTAAGACTGTTCCTCCAGAGCAAATTTCATGTTCATGGTTGTAGGGAATCTCCTTCAAAGAAATTTAGCCTTAGCAACAGCATAGCAACGACTTAAGTCGTTTTATGAATACGGCCCCTGGTTTTGAATAAATGGCATTATGTGAGGATGAAAAATATTGCTGTTGTAACCATGAGCTATCAGGCTCTGGCTGCTTTGCATTATCGTCAGTTTCAGTTCCCTGACCGCCCATGACACCGCCTAACCCACAAGACTACCCTCACCAATCCGACCTAGGAAGAGGGCTAATGTGATGACAATGCCTTAGGGTAAAACAAAACTTCGCAACGGCCATGGTTTATCTTTCTAAGACGCACGACGTCGCTGAAACGTGTTTGGAAAACAACAAAAAAGAAAAGGGGGAGGGGAGGGGAGACTCCGGTCACAAGTCATATAGAACTGAAATCACTGATCACAAATCAGATTCAAAATACGGATAATGAAATCTAGAGACAGACCACAGTCATAGAAAATTGCCAGCTATGAACTATTTTCACACAAAGAACATGTTTCCTTATCCTTCCGCCTGTTTGTGTCAGATTTGTTGCTATACCCGGTGGTATACATTTTCTCAGGAATTATTATTGAATTTCGGTAGTAAACCCTAATAACACTTATTTCCTCACGTTTACAGAACTTATATATCTGACTTAAAAAGTTTTAAAAATGCACTACTGAATCCGTATAAGTAAAGGATGTTTTTGTTTTTTATTGTAAATACATTTGTTCTGTTCTGTTCAATACCCAAGTGGCTCAACGGTTCGTAACCATAGTTGCACACACTTGGCGTCGTGTGTCCGTCCAATTGTAAATACATGTACATTGTATGTGCTATTGTATTTTTACCAGTTTATTTGAGTTAATGATATGGAAATTATAACTTAATTCATTTTTTTCCAAAATATTCTATGTTAAATTCTACGATGTTTTATTTGTTGAAAGTTGGCTGAATCACAGTCTTTTACAATGAAAATTCTGTAAAGAGAAGTCACGATAAAATATTTTATAAATTTATACCACTGACAGAGCAACGGGGTCTTGAAAGGGAGACAAACGTTGTAACTTCTTGTTTGCTTGCTTCCCTGAATAACGAAACCCTTTCAACAGCTCCGGATCCAGGGGTGGGCTTTGGGGCTTAAGTCCCGCCATCTGGGCCTATGTGTTATGAATAATTTGTAAGTCTTACGACAATAAGGAGTATCTGATGACAGTTTGAGATAATGTGATTAGATCAAACTATCTGTTGTGATGTCTCATTAGAATCGCCTAGGCGAGGCGATTCTAATGAGATATCACAACATATATTTCGAGGAAAAAAGAAAACATTATGAAAAAAAAATAAGTCATCACATTGAGCCCTAATTATGTCATATATTTTCAGGTCCCGACCCCCAACCCACCTTCACACACCACGGACACACATGCCTCTTACATGTAGCACTTCCCAGCCCCACCAGATATCCAGAGCCCCACCAGTGCGTGGTGGTCTGGATCCGGGCCTCTTCAAAATATGCTCTTCTTAAAAGAAAAGAATTGGCTCCTCTTTAAGAGTTGCCCCTATCAAGAAAGGAGGCATAAATGAAAATGGTAGTTCCTTCCATTCGCGACTGCAGAACTAACGAGTGCCACCGACCCACCAACAAGCTTTGCTTAACCGCTGTCAAAAACTATAAAAGAAAAAAGGAAATGGATGGGGGAAGGTGTGTGTGTGTGTGTCTGTCTGTCTGTCTGTGTGTGTGGGGGGGAGGGGGAAGGCGTGGGGCTACATGCACATATGTGCTGATGTTAGAATAGAACTCTCTGTTCTAACTGTACTTATAAAAGTGTTGGCTGGGGATTGGGGAAGGGGGTTGTTTAACGTATATGTGCTTATGCCAGTGTAATAACCTTTGTACTGATCTAACTGTACTAATGAAATTTGCGACCGAGTTTTAAATGACATTTGAAGCGTTTTGTTTTATAAAACGAGTTTATGAGGCTAAGGTTCACTTAAATTCGGGCACACTTTATTTACATGACAATGCAGAGTTATATGCTGCGCAAATGAGTTAAATATACATTGCTACCGACGGAAACACATAACAAAAGTAACAAAATACACAAGGACTTATATTCATCTTATATTGTCGTTTCTAAATATTGTAAATATAAATAAAAACAAAATATTTGCTGTTATATGTTGAAGATCAATTTTCTCCTTTGCGTCACGTACAAAACCGGTGATCTGCTGTTTTGTACGTGACACAAAATCAAGAGAAAAAAAGTAACATTTTAGCATGAACTCAGGCGCATCTATGCTGACTGGTTATAGTTTTCACTACTCAGTCTGTAGATTCCTTGGTTCATGCAAGGAGGAAAGACTTTGCTCAGACTGCACGGCCCTACAGCCCTTTTTAATTCTGTGAAGAAGCATTTGCGGCCTGTGTCAGGAAGTGTACTCCGTCCAAAATGATAGACATTTGAATAATAGTAGGGCAAGAGCCTACTGTGCTTGCGGTAGGTGCGGGTGGGGTTGTTTGGACATTTTTCTCTTGCCAAGAGTCTAAGGTAGCTCGTGCGAGCAGCAAAGACTGATCAGACTGGACGGATGCCCAGGCTGATCTGAGTCTCCGCTTGGCGCAAAGGCCACTTTGTTGGTTTTTTCGTGTCGCGGCTCAATTATGTACCTTGTCAACTCCACCTTAACTGCAATACTGGCTACTGTTTTGCACAAGTACAAAGTCTTGCAGTTCGTACAGTTTGGGACCAGAGTGTAAGTGGGTACAAAGTCATGTGTCCATAAGTAAAACATGACCCACAGCACACGCTGACATACAAAATGTCTTTTTATATTAACAATTACGTTCAGTTTGAACTTATTCGTCACCCGTCCATCTCCCAAACTCCCCACCCCCACCACCCCCCGCAACCCTCTCCCAATCCCGCCACGTTTATAGCTTGTATGTATGTAAATTTGTATGTTAATTAAAAAAGAATAAATTGTGTGGGGGCGTGCGTGCGCGCGCGGGTGGGCGTCTGTCCGTCTGTCTGTCTGTGTGAAAGATAAAGACGGACATTGCAAAAACGTATCTTTTTTCTCACGTAATATGCACTCAGAAGTGAAAGTGAAATTTGACAACTTATGTTATCTGTTATCTCCTTAATCATGCACATGTAGTTTGTACATGTTATCGCAGTCACCTATCTGCTTGCTGCACTTTTACATGCAGTGATAAGATAATTGCCGAGAAATTTCTAAAGGTTGGGACAACCAAAATAGTTGCCATAATTGTTCCTTTTTTGTTTGTTTGTGTTTTTTTTTTTTTTTTTTTGTAATTTAGTAATCCGTCCAAAAGAGGCAGGTGGAATGGCAACCAGAGTAGGTACTGATAAGAGCTCTTTTAGGAGAAGTATAATCTGGGCCTGCACTGTTTGCTCTGATATATCTGTCGAAATACTTAGAATTTTAACGGAATACGTCAATACGCTACAACTACGTGAAAGTATCCTTACGGCATGTGCAAATATTTAAAACTCAAATCAGCCTTCGCATCTGTGCAGTTTAATCAGGATTTTGTACGCGCAAAAATTCTCTATGAATCTTGAGGAATCAATACAGTGTAAAATAAAGATCCATATTAGTTATATATGTAGTGTATATTTTCACTAATACCACCCTTACCAGAGAAAGTCAACTTTAGCATGAAATATTTCGCAATGAGCAAGGTCTACACTGGTAAGGGTGGTATAAAATAGCTATACCATGGTTTGTCCGCCTGTACGAGGAGATAATCCATGAGCTATCATACCATGGTTTGTCCGCCTGTACGAGTAGATAATCCACGAGCTATCAACCATGGTTTGTCCGCCTGTACGGGTACGGGTATCTCCTCATACAGGCGGACAAACCATGGTATAACTATCACGTGGCGCGGCTCGTATATCGATATGTATTATCAATGGAAAGTGATAAAAATTCGATGTCAAACGCCGAGAGATCAGTATGTAAATCTGTTATCGAATGTAGGATATAAATGTACTTCTACCAAATGTAGTGAGAAAGACCCGTATTTCTGCAGTTTCGCTTAATAGGGCAAAAAATTTGAAAGAAAATAAAAGAGATGAGAACGTCTTAGCAGGCAGGGACATCTCCGAGCCATACTGACAGGTGTAGTCCGCGAGGTAAAGCAGCCGTAAACATCAGGGAAGAGATGCCACCGCATTAACTCGTGAGCACAAGCGTGCCACTCCGAGCCACCTCAGTTCGCATGGCCCGAGAAAGACGACAGGAAAGGACATCAGGGGTCGTATTTATAAAAGCTCTTAAGTGGTTGCTATGCTGTTGCTAAGGCTTATTTTCTATAAAGGAGATTTCCTACAACTATGAAATTTGCTCCGGAGGAACAGTCTTTTTCAGACTGTTCCTCCAAAGCAAATTTCATAGTTGTAGGGAATCTCCTTCATAGAAATCCAGCCTTAGCAACAGCATAGCAACCACTTAAGTCGTTTTATAAATATGGTCCCAGGAAGATGTTTGATGCAGCAAGAACCTGAAACAAGCTAAAACAGTCCAAAAGACTGAATCCAAATAAGGAAAAATGAAGAAAGAGGTGTACAATGTACCCATTCACCTAAATAAGTCTTCCCAAGAACAGCCATTGCAAAGAGGTTTCACTTAATCTGTTGACATTTGGCGGAAAAAATGCCACTTGTTTTAACGCACAATCCAAGCCAAACAATCCTAAAACAATGCATATGCCTGAATACACTGAAAGTCTCATTGTCTGGCACACATAAACAGTGAAAGGCGGACAGCATTGTTGCTAACTGTCTGCATTTTCCGCACTGATATGTGGTGGGGGTTTTTTTTTTCGTAAAGAAGATAGAGAGTCTTCATTCAGTATTCCTTCAAACTTTTCCGCAATCTTTAACTAAAACTGGGTAATACCCATAAGTGCATACCCCAAATACGAGAAAAATAACAAGCAATCGCTACCGCTCGCAAGCATGCCATACAAGTCAGTCAGATCAGGGTGGGGGAGGGGGAGGGGGCCTACGGGACATGTGGGGCTTCGCGGTTAGCTGCATATTTTATAGAAGATGCATGATTCATCTAGCTACTTTGGTTTTTTTTAATTTCTAATGCAGGCATGTATTGAGTCAGATCGGGGTGGGGGAGGGGGCGTGGGTGGGGGGAGGGGGAGGGTCGGGGAGGGGCTTCGCCGTTAGCTGCATACTTTACAGAAGATGCATGATTCATTAAGCTACTTTGGTTTTCTGAACTCCTAATGCAGGCATGTATGTTGCATTCGCTGTTAAGTAACACGTGTCATTAGAGAACCTATCTTGAGGTATATGTGAACTGCGCATGTCCGGACCATGTTACGCTAGTCTGCACCGCGCACATGCACTGTCTGTTTAACGCATGTTAATGTAGTCATGGCGTTAATGGGACATGACATAAAAAACGATCAAATCGCGCCTGTTTTGATAAGACTGTGCATGCGCGCAGGCTTTCTGGGCATGCGCCATCCATATACGCCGACGACAAGTTTTCTCAAAACGAGGCTGAAATGATATCTATGGCTGAAATGTTATCTTTGATCAGAGATATAATAGATATAATTATGATAACTTCTAAAGGGGCCAGGGTTCAAGCAGCAATTATAAATGTGACACAATTAGAAAAGTTCATTAGCAAAATCGTTTTCATTTCTGTGTTTGAAAGTGACCGAAATATCACGTCGCAACTTAAATGGCGTCACGTGGGTTTACTAAGTTCAGTATCAATAACTACTGCTCTTCTTCAGTACAAAGTTTAAGTTATTACGGACTATAGGACCAAACTTCATATTGCGCTGAATGCTAAACAGTTTTATTTTCTAAATGTTTGGAAGCGGGCACATATGTCATTTCTCCCATGACAGTCCAGGCGAGGTCGCAAATGGAAAGATTACAGAAAAAGTCCAGAGCGAGACGATATCTTCGCAAAATGATTCGAGTGGTGCTGTGGGCTATTTTGTTTACCTTAGTGGCGCTATTCTTGGGTTACTACTTGGATACCCCGGTTCCTCAAGAAATTCCGGAAAAATGGAAAGTTAAGCTAATTGATGCCTCGATGAGGACGTACGGACATTTGGTAGGATTTTTTTATCATTATATCTTGTATGCATTTTTATAGAATAATACTTTGACTTATTCATTTATTTAAAACCGCTCTAAAGAATATATGCCTTACAAAGTGTGTGAACGGCAAAGACTCAGATCAGCCCGACTGATCAGTCTTCTCTGTTGGCCGACATTCTATTGATCCTTAGAAAATTTTGGTTAAGACGAATAAAGAAAAGCGAAGATTCTGGTCAGTTCCCACAGTTGCACAGGAAACTCTTCTTGATGCCTACGGGAATCGCGTTTGAATAGTATCGGTAACAGTGGGTACCACCCGCACCGATCTATCATTTACTGCGATTGTAAACTGTCAATGTATGATTCGAGAGATATGCAGTTTCGGGGCTTAACAGCCTCTCGGCAAGTCGGCCAGCCTTAAAATTACCCTTTAAAGGCAGGATTTCTCTGCCGGGAGGGGGGGGGGGGGAGGTCATGTTCCCAGCAATATCATATCTTACTCTTAATTCTGCCAGCAAGAATGTGTCTCCCTTTCAGCGGGGGCTTCTCTTAAAGGAAAGAATTTGCTCCTTTGAGGAGCAAATTCTTTCCATTTAGAGTAGCCCCCATTTTATTTGAAGAACTTCATCGTCCAGAAAGCAATTAGTAAGTCACAAAAGTTGCTTCCCTTTGTAAAAACATGGACGTTTACTCATTTACCTTAACAATATTTCCTATTGTATCATGTTCGTATAAGTGATACTTTCGCCTAGATCTGATATATAAAAAATCTAAAGTACTTATATAAGTAAGTATTTTGATATTTTAAACTGAACTTTACACTAAATCACTTGTACTCAAAATGATCTTTAAACATAAACATCGCCAAAACAATAACAATAGCCGATGCTATGTGAAGAATGTCATATCCCATAATATAATGATGAGAAAATAGCTCTTGCACTGGTCATTCTAGTGCATTTATGTTTTAAAGCTAATTTCAGTCTTATTTTCAAATGCAAGGCGTTTTGAGCCTATAAACATCGAGAAAATTATGGATGTGGTAACAGCGCATATATGAGTCGCGACACGACAAACCAATAAAGTGGCATATACCCTCAGCGAAGACTCAGATCAGTCTGGGTATCCGCCCAGTCTGATCAGAGTCTTCCTTTAAAACATCAAATACGGAAGTTTTCTACATTTGCAAAGGGTACAAAGTGTCTAGGCTAGTAGGCTACCTAAATGTTGACAGCAAAGGCCCTGATCGTTCAGGCTGGTCTAAGTCTTCTACGCTGGGCTCACATGCCACTTTGTTGGTTTTGTCATGTCGCGGCTAAAATAGTATTATCATTTTTATAATAATCCATGATTTTTTTTTATTTTGATTTTTTTCTGCACTTTTTTACAATATGAAAAGAGTAAGGTTTCCCGTGGCCAAATAACCCTGCGGCCACGGGGTTTATATGGGCAAGCATATGAAAGACGGAGCCCATCCCTCTCCTTTCGCATGTTTCGCTTCCGGGGGTGGTTGCGGTCGGGCGATGGTGCTTGTAGCTCTCAATGCCTACTAACTTGGATAATAGTAGGGCAAGGGTTTACCGTGCTTGCAGTAGGGACGATGAGGGTTGTTGCTGTGTGGCGGGTGGGGTTTGCTTGGACATTTTTCTCTTGCCTACCATATTTCTTTTCCTTCTCGCTCTCTCTCTCTCTCTCTCTGGGAGATGGCTCGATAGAGACTCAAAAGCTGGCTAAAAGAGTCGGTAAATCCAAAACAACAAACCAACTAACCTTTCGCTGCCATATCCTTTCCTGATTCGAAACAGGTACACATTTACTGCCGTGTGACACAGAGAGTTTTCCTGTCTACGGCTGGCGGCACGGCAGTTCGAACCCGCGACATTCTGCACCATAATCAAGCTTGAATGTAATGGAAGTTAATCATGTTTTTAGGGGTCACGTGTCTAAGCAGTCTTGCTTGCCCGGGTATTTTTAAAAATCAAATACGGAAGTTTTCTACATTTATGCCAGGTTATAGTAATTATTTTTATGGTAAAGAAGAAGACAGTCATTCTGACATTTTCTTCAAAATGTCATATGAGCCGTGTAACGACAAAACCAACAAAGTGGCATGTGAGCCCAGCGAAGACTCAGATCCGCTTGGGCATCCGCCCAGTCTGATCCGAGTCTTTGCTGTTCGTATGGAGCTAGCTTAGACATTTAGCTGCCTATAAAGCGCACAGCGAAGACTCTGAACAGATAGCGGATGCTCAGGCTAATCTGAGTCTTCGCTGGGCGCACATGCCACTTTGTTGGTTTTGTCGGGTGAAGGCTCAGATATGTTTGTATTAATTTCAGATAAACGGACTGGTAAAGCTGGGAATCACTACTCATTTCTCATCCCTTGACAGGAAGATCTCCGACTGGTTTATCTTGACGCAGATGACGGGACAGCCCTGGGGAATGTCCCTCACCGCTGAACAGACTCTGAAAGTAAGGGGAAAAATTAATGAAATAAGCCGCGACACGAGAAAACCAACAATGTGGTTGTGCGCCCGGCGCAGACACAGATCAGCCTGGGCATCTGCACAGTCTGATCAGACTCTTTGCTTTAGCGCTTAAGGGTAGCCAAGGGACTAAGATACCTTCATGAGGACAGCGAAGACTCTGATCAGACTGGGCGCATGCCCAGGCTGATCTGAGTCTGCGCTGGACGCACGACCACATTGTTGGTTTTCTCACGTCGCGGCTCAAATGATGATTGTAGTTAGATCACCTGAGCCTTTTAGGCTCATAGGAGAGCGTATAGTTAAAGCAAGGCATCAGTCGTCCATCCGTTCATCCGTCGTCAACATTTTCAAAGATCTTCTCCTCTGAAACCACTGGGCCAATTGAAGCCAAATTGCATATGAAGTCTCAGTGGGGTGGGGGAATAAATGTTTGTTCGTGGGGTCTGGGTCACATGACAAAGACGGCCGCCATCTCCATTACTTTGTACAAATGATGACCGTGCGTTGACCTTGACCTAATTTGTGGCAAGGTCAATATGGGAGATGCTTAAACAGGAACTATTTAAGTCTAAAGTACAATATTTGGTCTATATGGTTAACTAAATGAGCAAATGAAGACATTGTGTCGCTACAGGTCAAGGTTATTAGTTCACCTTTGTTCAAAGTCAAGATTCTTTCGCCTGTCAAAATTTTCAAACATCTTCTCCGAAGCCACTGGGCCAGTTGAAGCCATATTTCATTTTTCAGCTTGAATTAAGATAAGTTTATGAAAGATGCAGCAATGAATTCCTTTGCTTTAACAGTAATTCACATGCTATTATAAACTCACACTGGTCTGGCATTCATCACAGGCAACGAAGGCAACGTACTATAAAACTTGATTTTTTTTGCATATCTCTTAGATTAATTTCAAACCATTATTCTTACGGACCCGGCAGTTCGTTATACCTCTTAGTCAGACCAGATTTTTGAAGAAAGTCCTTCTAGTATAAATGCAGTGCTTGAATAAGTTTCTTTACCGATTCGTTGCATAGACTTTGTAGTCCAAAAATTGTTTTCAAGCATTTCTTGAATATGCATATGAATTCAGTAAAACTTTTGATTCCTATTTCAAGAGCCGGGGATCGGATGGTCCGTGAGACTATTCTTCTGAAACAAACTTATCCTGATGAGCGGAACAAGCAAGATTCATGTACGTTGTCTTCGTTACCTGTGTTGAATGCCAGACCAGTGTGAAACTGGCTTTGTGGCTTCAATCATACTCATTATAGGTTTGCTGCAAAGACGTCGCCAGCAAATCAGGCTGTATAAAATGTCTTAGAAACTGACTCACAATGACCTTTCATCTCGCCCTGGACAAAAAACTTTTTTATCATATTTTCCCGTCGGTTTTGGGGGATTTTTCGCCACTCAAAAATAAACTACTTGTAAACTTGTAAGTTCACAGTGTCGGAGCGGAAATGTACAGTGTTTGAGATTGTATCGTCTCCTGTGATTCTGTACAGTGAGAATCCGACACTTGGTGTAAAGCGATACACGGAGAGAGTAAGAAAACATGACGATGGTTTCTTTAATTTCATTATTATCTTGCTTATTGCGATTTCTATGGATTGCTTATGATATACGAAGAACTTCAGAGGATGAATGCTTTATGTTTTTCCCCAAGTTGTGCACACACAAGTTCTTGATCATTTCAACACGCAAAACAGCACACGATTTCGTCCATGTGAAGGGTCGTGTATTCTCGTGTCAAGGCACAAATAAACTGTTATTTTTTCAGAAAATGAGTATTGGTCTTTAAAATATCTGAGGTTAACGGTAGTACCTCGGTTTTTATGTTTGGGGTGAATAAAAGTGATGAAATGCTGAGTTGTTCATCGATTGATATTCGTACAGTCACTTGCAGAAGACAGCTTGGAAATTGTACAGTGACCCGCTATTATCTTTGTACAGTGACTCGGATCGAGTTGTTTTTCATCAAGCTGAGTTAATGCATTTCATTTCGACAGCGACCACCCTTCGACATTTTTTACTTCCAGAATTCAGAATATAAATCCTTTAATCAAGTTTGGACCCGAATAGTTTACTGGTGGTACGCCAACATTTGTTTCCTTTCCAGGGGCGGATCCAGAAAGTTTGGAAAGGGGGTTCAAATTAACTGATGGGGGTTCGTTTTGTGCAGTTTGACCAATTTTTCCTGAAATTCCCCATGAAAATGAAATAATTCAGGCTGAAGAGGGGGTTCGTTTGAACCCCCTGTACCCCCTCTGGATCCGCCACTGCTTTCAGCTACTGACCACTACAGTTTTGTCTCATATAAGACAGGAAGAATACGCCGGGCCGCGTAGCGCAGTCGGTAGCGCGTCTGACTGAAGAGCCAGAGGTACCGGGTTCGATACCCAGTCCGGCCACATACTTTCGTGGAAATTGATCATGAAATCTTTTCTACGGTCATTTTACCCCCTTCCACTGATTCAAGAAGGGCAGTTGTCAGTTACTGGTGAAAGTATGGACACTTAGTACTGGTTAACCGCTTAGGAGGTCTAAGCCTGCCCAGGAATAGTGTGGTTAGGTTAACTGACCGTCCCGACATGACCATAGCTGTTTACCGTGGACGTAAAGCAACACCAACAACAGAAAGAATACACTTTTAGAACCCCAGTCGTCGATTTCATGAGACTTACACGGCAGCATTTGATGAGCAGTTTGAGATACTGGTTTATCGCCATTGATGCCATGAACGTAAATCATACATACATGCATTGTTGAGCCACAATATGCTACCATACACAAAACGCAACCGAGAGAGCATTTTATGTATCCCTGCCTACACAAAATGCTACCAAAAAGCATATTGTGTAGGCAGTGTACACAAAATATTTTCTGGTAGCGTTTTGTGTAGGTAGGGTACATATGTTCTTTGACTGGTCGTTCGAGGATACACAATATGCTCTACCAGGAAAAAGTATCACTTTTAAGCTCGACTTAATGACTTGGACTCAGAAACACATGTTTAAGGCAACCCCGGTCTTAGTTGACATTATCGTACCCATGCGCGGATACAGGGGCGGGAGACGGGGGTCAGAACCCCCCCCCCCCCCCACCTCATTTTCCAACAATGAGTTTTGCAATCATTATGGTAAAATTTGTCGGAACCCTCTGATCTGAAGCTGGACGGAATGGACGCCGGGGAAATTTTGGTCCCTCATTTTCATGTTAGATGGAGCATATTGTGTAGGGCATATATGATAACTTCACAATATGTTCCCAAATTTTGAGATAACATTTTGTGTAGGCAGGGATACACAAAATGCTATATCGGTAGCGTTTTGTGTATGGTAGCATATTGTGGCTCAAAAATGCATGAACTTTGGAAATTAAAAACAAATATGCACATAGCGCGTTGATAAAATAGTCATACACCAATTACATTGCCGAAGTCAAATGTCTATCTACAAGTAAAAGCATCGACAAAATAGCTTTCGCTCTACAGTACTAGCACCGTTGTTTCACAATGTACTTTCTCAGAGGACACACACACATGCACGACACACGATAATTCCTTCAATTTCACATGTACACTCGGCGAAGACTCAGATCAGTATGTGCATTCATGCAGTCTTATCAGAGTCTTCGCTGGCTACATAAGGCAGCCCCACGATCCGTAGTTATGCAATGAGCGCCCAGCAAAACTGATTAATTTCGTGCCTTTGGGAGCGCTGTGGCCTGGTGGTAGAGCCTCGGACTCCGGAGCGAGAGGTCGGGGTTCGATCCTCACTCGAGGCGCCGTGTTGTGTTCTTGAGCAAGGCACATTTACTCCCAAAAGATACTGGTGATACCCCGGAAGAGGTGACTCCGTCCCGACTTGACTGAAAAATTGTTTACTGGGACGTTAAGCAAAAGCGAAACAAAAATGTCGTGTCTCGGCTCTGAGTCGGGGCACATCATTTCCTACATTTTCATATGTGCGCCCAGCGAAGACTCTGCGCAGTCTGATCATCCTTCTCTGGGAGTGGACAGCGAAGACTCTGATCAGACTGCGCAGACGCAAAGGCTGGTCTGAGTCTTAACGGTGCGCACTGGGGAAACTGTATGGAATATTGTGCCTCGGCTCATTTATCTTTATTTCAGCGATTCCTTTTACAGAAATAGTATTTTAAGCTTGATAATTTTCAATGTGTATCTTATTGAAAGTCATAGATATGCCATAAACTGATTCTCAAAGACGTCAAAACGTTACATTTTGAGGTTACGTTTTGTACGCCAGGGACATGCGCAATATCCGAGTGAACTTTGTTAAATGCAGGTCCCATACACAGGAAATTGTTAGTACCACCGTGATGATAGATGGAATTAATTTGTGACGGGGAGTTTTCTTGGGTCACACTGACTCGTATATAAAAATTCGAAGTTGATACATGAACTAGTCTTCAAGTTATAAGGCAAAATCACTCAACCATGAAATGTAGGTCACAGTGACCTACATTTATTTTGAGGTGAAAAATCTGGTCATACCAACTCGTATACATAAATGAAGTTCATAGATACAAAAGTCTTTAAGTTATAAGGCAAAGTCATTTAACCATGAAATGTAGGTCACCACGGCCTTGAGGTCATAATACCATAAGACAATGTCATACGGTCCACTGATGACGGACCAAGATTAAGCGCAAGTTGTGTTTGAAATAGATAAGCAGAAAAAACAACAACGCTTTTTATGTTCTCCTTCGACTCCGTCTCATCCGAACATAAATCATTTGCCTTCAGAGCCCCTCACCTCACTTCTCTTATAAAGAAGGATCCACAACTCACTACCGCTACCACTTTGTTGTTCCAGCACAAGCCTGGAAACTTCCTAATCAATGACAACAAAAATACAAGTATAGGATGTGCCAACAGCCAGCTGCTGGGTGGGGGGAATGTATGTGTTTCTTTGTCGCTGGCTTTGGCTCGAATGATTCAGTACTATAATTCAACTTCGTTTTCCACGTGAAAATTGCCATCATGTGATTACATACCTTGACAATACCAGTTTATAACTTAGTGAGCCTACTATATATTATACCGTTTACCCTCTAATAAACCCTCATACTACCAGGATTACATAGTAATACATACACAGAAATTTCAAGAGCAAACAAATATAAATTTCATTGAGGTGTCCAAGATTTTGATAGCTAGCCACACCCAGGCAAGGACCCTGGGGCTAGGAGTCATGAAATGAAAGCTGACCCTCCAAGGTACCTTTGGTCCAAGTATGAATGTTTTTTTTTTTTTGCTGAGTGGTTACTGAGATACAAAGTTTTTGAAGAACTTGGTTTAAACGCATGCGTATGGAATGGACCAGATGCTGACACACGCCACAAAGGGTCGTCTACATCAGATAGGAGGCGAATACGACTGTAGTGGTGGTAATATTTGCTTTCGATGTGATTGAAGGTCAGCTGGCGCTGTGGTTTATCGTAAACATGGTAAAAGAAGCAGATACTATATACAAGTGACTGTACAGAAAAATTCTTGAAAATCGCAGTTGTCTGTACGACAGCATACCAAGTCACTGTACAACAATCGATACATGCAGTGTCCTGTAAAATGAAGAATTTTTAGGATTTATCTCCAGTGCAGATCCGCTTCGAAGATGTTATTTCACAAATATATGTTTCTATAATGTGGTCCTTATGAAAACAATCGGTGTTTCGTTCGATAATGCGATAAATACACATTTCGTCATTGATGCGATCATGCATATTTTTGCATGCAAAGATGATTGAGACTTGTGCATTACACTAAGAACACTTTATAAATGACATTTACCTTCTTGAGGTATTCCAAATTTACTGATGCGTCAAACGGACCAAAACAGTCTGGCTTTTTAATCATGATGAGAGAAAATTGCCAACATTATTTACCGTGTATATTGACATCCTTTACACCAAGTGTCGGATTCTCACTGTACAAAATCACAGGAGACGATACAATCTCAAACACTGTACATTTCCGCTCGGACACTGTGAAGTTTGTATGCGATAAACACGATCAAAGTTGTTTCCATGCATTAATATATGCTGGACAACTCGGAACGAGGAGCTAAAATATTCGCCTTTCAGGTTCGAGTCTCAACATTTTCCTCTATACCTAACAGATGTTTATGCATGGAAACCCCATATGTGATCTCTCTAAAAACGGACAAAATAGTCAAATGCTTCTTCATCAGAAGTTTATAATGTGTTCCTTTGTAAGAGAAATTATGAGTTCTTGTTCTTCATTCATTCATTCTTTTCTTTCAGGTAAATGACACTGTTATAGATGGTGTCCGTGTGAAGGTGTATGAACCATTCTCAACAATAAGATCTGCTGACCGAGCGGTGTTTGTTTTCATGCACGGCGGTGGATGGAGCACCTTGTCAGTCGGTGAGTAACTCAGTTAAATTCATGTGAACGACTGAGACTGACAAGCAAGAGTTTGGATACCTAATTATGGTATACATGAAAAAGAAAAAAAAAGATGATCAGGTCTTGTCATTCAACTCTCACTCTCTGACTCCTGTGACTGTTGACTTCTGCAAATCTGTCCCCTTCTCTCATGTTCTTGCATTTTCTATGTCATTCTTTCAATCTCTTGATTGTTTTATTAAAATGCTTTTAAGTTAGCTATATTTTGGAATGTTTCCAGCAGGTATATGATACATAGTTATGTGCATACGATATCCCTTCACCCCAGTAATTTATTACTGACCGTTCCAAGGCGGTACTTCTGCTGATGTTTACTATTATTGTCAGTTTTTGTCGGCTGTCTATTTTTCTTTGACCTATTGTACATAATTTAAGGAATTGAATCGTGGCAATCTGCTGCGGAAGAGCTCCGTGATTTCTTGGCGATTTTCGCTAGTCTTGTTTTACTCTGTGTGCCGTTTTTAATGTTTCCTTTTCACGTTTGGTGTTTAGGGCAGGATGTGGGAATTGATTGTGTCAGTTCCTGGGGTTGCATTTATAAAAGCACTAAGGTCGTTGCTATGCTGTTGATAAGGCTTAATTTCTATAAAGGAGGCTCCCTACAACTATGAGATTTGCTCTGGAGGAACAGTCTTTTTCAGACTGTTCCTCCAGAGCAAATTTCATAGTTGTAGGGAATCTCTTTCAAAGAAATTCAGCCTTTGCAACCGCATAGCAACCACTTAAGTCGTTTCATAAATACGGCCGCGGTTCATTGCCTTCTTATCTTCTTTATATACCCGCTGGATTATCTCATATAGTATGACCTATGACGAAATAAGCCATTTTGTTTTGTGTTTTCAGACAGTTACGATCCACTTATTCGTAAAGTAGCCAAAGAAAGCGGAGTCGTGATCTACTCTGTTGAGTAAGTATCTCACTGTTTACAAAGCTACTCTCTTGTTGAGGCACTCCAGCAAGTGGTTTTTCGAAGTTTATACAAGTTTAAAGGATAAAGAAACAGTAAATTCCACTTACATGGTTCAGTTTACTACCATTTCTCGTAGTCAGATTTGTCCAGTAGAATTTTTGAAATTCATTGGCATGCTCTCAAGCTTGGAAAGTAATCTCTTGCAATGTATTTTTTTTTTCAGTTTCATAATGTCCGCCTCAAGAAAACCATTATTGCTGTAGGGGTGGCATGTTTCAAGCACATTCTTGAAAATTACCATTTCATATCAAATTAACATGAAATCAGTTCAGAAGAATTTATGCTTATATCTTATAGCAGTTATTTTCATAAGTAATATCTTTTTGGAAAACAAAAACATGCATAAGTGCAGCTGACACTGCAAACAACCCTTTGCTGAAATGGTCACATTCCAAAACAGATCAGGTGATTAATGATGACATCATTTCTGTTGTGATGTCACAATGGGTGGTTCCCAGCTTTATTAAAATTAAAATGAACCTCGTCAAAGGCTGGAAACCAGAAGGAATATTTTTTACAATTGGAAAACCCACCTCCAAACAAAAAAATGATAAAAATAGACAAAAGAGGTCATGCAATATGCTGCAAGTCAGTATTTAGCTATGAGAAATGGTTTTGGGTATGTTAAACCTAAAATTTTGATATTTAAGCCTCTTTAAGAAAAAAGTTCCACTAAAAACCACTTGCTGGAGTGTCTCAACAAGAGAGTAGTTAAGGTGTATCGTTACATCTCTATGTTTTCTGCCATTTGTACCTAGGAAAAGAGCTTTTGTGACTACTATATGCTTCCTTCGAAGATCTTCCAAAATGGGGTCTACCCTTGAAGGAAAGAATTTGCGCCTCGAGGAGCGAATTTCTTCCTGGAGAGAAGGCCCTTATTGAAAAGGGAGGCAAAATAGAAAAAGCTGGGTAAATTCCCCATGAAAGTGCATCCCTGCACCTTTAGTTGAGAGTCTGCCAGTTCTCCAACAATTTTGAGTAAAATCGGCTCCTCAGATTTTAGAATAATTACATTGATCATGTTGATATGGCGTCGCAATATTTAGTAGATTAGATGATGACGGTTTGCCGTTTTGGCAATGAGAAACTATTTATGCGCGTTCATCTAAGTGTTATGGATACATATTCTTTTGAAAATTCAAACAATATGCAATTTCAAGTGCACGAAAAGCAACACACTTAAATGAAGAATGATTTTGATATAAGATAGAATTTCATAGCAAACAAATGAGAATAGATGCTATAGGAATGTGATAGTTTTTATGGATATATAATTCGGATCAATGAGTTTATTAAGAATAATATCATTATGAAAATAGAATTCTGCTAAACTTTCGTTTCATGTATCTTTCAGCTACAGATTAAGCCCGCAACATCCATATCCAGCTCCACTCAACGATTGTATGAAAGTTCTCAACTTCATCACTGAGAACGCAGATGAATTGCGGATTGATCCATTTCGAGTGGCAGTAGGCGGGGACAGCGCTGGTGGTAATATGGCCGCGTCTTTATCACTCCGCTTCAAAGAAAAGATCGCCATGCAGTTTCTTATTGTTCCATGTTTACAAATACTAAACTTCAAGACTACATCATTCATTGAAAATACAGTTTATTTTCGTGATAGTATAAATAACCCTCTTTCGGTTGTGTTTCTGTTAAATTATTTGGGATTAAGTACACAACATTTAGACGACTTCTTAGAAAATAATCACACGTCTCAAGCTTTGAAAAAATCTCTCTTCGCCGGATATGTGAACCAGTCAAGATGGATGCGCGCTGAATACATACGGGACCCTAAGCTCAAAAAAGGCATAAAGCAAGCAAAACGTGTCTTTGGGAATGAAGCTTTGTCAAACCAGATAGAAAGCAAGTTAACTGATCCGTTCATCGCTCCTCTAATGGCTAACGAGACTTTGCTGCGGGGCTTACCGGAAGCTTATATCGTCACGGCCGGATATGACTTCATACGTGACGATGGAGTTATGTACGCAGAGAGATTGAAGGCTACAAGGAATAAAGTTGTTCACAAGCACTATGAAGATGGATTTCATCATGCCTGGTTCTTCCCTCATGGTCCACTGAAGATCAGTGTCGCTGAGAGGATGGTGAAAGACCTTGTTCACGCGCTCTCTACAAGATTGTAAACGTAGAGTGTACAGTAAATTAATGCATTGAGCTTAATCTGTGATATATATTGTAAATTTAACTTCAATGGTGTAAGCTGTGTGTATAATGTGTAGCAAGTTTTTTTTTTTATCAAGTCTCATGAAAGCCAGACTAAATTGGGAACACCAAGAAAGATCGATTCGTCATGATTTCTTGAGAGCATCATGACCACAGTAAGCACACAGTGTTGCTGCTGTAATGTTTATAAAAAACGTATCGTCCCATTAACAGGTCCGAGGTTTGCTGTATTGGCCCGAGGCCGAAAACCGAGTACCAATGCAGCAGTCCGAGGACCTGTAAGTGGGTCAGTTATATGACAATAATTTTAAATATTTACATTCTTGGTGTATTTATTGAAAAACCCTGTAGTAGACCATTGGAACGTAATGTAGTTTACATTCCAATAATTACATTGAGACACGCGACGTCAATGACGTCAAAATAAACAATGGATCTCTACAACCTGATTGGACGTAAGCAACGTCATGACGTCATGCCTGCCGTTCGGCTGTTAGCAGAAAAAATGCGTGTCTATGTTTTACTGCTTCAATTTTGGCGCTTATATAAGATTTTTCATGAAAGACTTGATTGAAACGAATGTAAATATAAGCAATGAACTTAATTTTTCTGATGTTTATCGAAGTGTAAGCTACATTGGGTCACTAGCAAAGTTTACATGAACCCCTTCGGGGTTCATTCACTTTGCACGTGACCCAATGTAGTTTACACTTCGAGAAGGCGTTCATGTAAACTTTGCCTGTGACCCAATGTAGTTTACACTTCGATAAACCTCAGAAAAATGAAATTCATTCCTTAATTAACGTCATTGATATTGGTCGAGTTTGACATCATTGATATTGGTCGAGTTGTATTGGCCGCGTTTCGCCTGTATTGGCAAAGTTTGTCTTGTATGGGCTGAGTTGGCCAGTATTGCCAAGTTTGTCAAAAGAAGCCCAGTTTATGATCCGTATGATGCGGACTGCTTTTGCCATATAAGTTCTGTATTACTACTAGTCGATTAAAAAAAGACAAATTAGAATCGATACAAAATCATAACGTTGCATCGGCCTTCATTCGACCTTGTAGCAATATTGCATGACGCATGCAATAGGGACTAAAAATGAATGATAATTTCAGGACTCTAGGCGAAATAGACATCTATGAATTTATGAATTAAGATGAATCATGTGCACGGCAGCTAGACGCTAGGTACAAGAGGCTGTTACGGACAACATTTCACCTATTTTCAGCGTGCCGCCTTTCTTGCCATCATTGCAAAGAAATAGCTGGTTCTTTACATGGAGGAATATGTGATTTTTAATCTTTTGCATGTTTGTTACGAGGTTATACAAAATGCTTTGAGCGAATGAGTGAACTCGGGTTTAACGTCCCTCCAACACAAATCTCATACGGAGACGGGACCTCGGTTTAATGTTTCATCCGAAAGACCGGAGAAGCGGAGGATACAAAAGTCTTTGAAGCCTTTACCCCACATTGTGTCATTTGATATTTAGGATAGAGACTTTTGATTCAGCACCTTATTCTTGCCCTTTGTGACCGTTTACATTACCAGTCGGTCATCTGTATTCTTATCTAACATGAACTTGAATATTGTATAGGGCCCAGCTGTTCAAAGCATCGTTAGCTTATCGAAGTCGTTAGTCAAGAATTTGTTAAGTCTTCTAGTACACATGAAATCAAGTTTCTTATTTTTTTTTTGTGCGGAAAAAATGTGAAAAGCTTTTGCACGACAAAAGCTTCTAACATTTTTTCGGCAAAAAAAATGGCGTGTTTACGTATCTTACAGCCGAGTGTCAAAACTCTTTCCCCAAAAACATATTTTCCATAGACTTCAGTGCAATTTCAAGTGTGCGGGGAATTTCGCTGCAGCAATACTGCTTATCGTACGATATTAAATTTTATATGATTAGATAGAGCAATAATTTTGGCGACATCTAATAATTTTGATTTGAACTCTAATTACTTGTTCTTTTAGAAATATGCTTTTAAAAACAACACCAGTACTGTTTTAACAAATTTTGGACAACGTCACCATTGACGTCAATAGAAAACTGCATTTCTGAAAAAAAATATTGAAGTTCAAACACTTAAAGTAGGTAAAGGCAAGCTAAAAATTATTTTATATCGCAGAAATATTTTAGGTTTTTAGGTATGCAAAAAATATCATCATCGGCATGAACATTTGAACACAAGTCTCACAGTAAAATTTCTTGCACACTTGCAAATGCACTAAACTATTTTGGGGAAAGACGTTTAACACTCGGCTATTACATTTGAAAATTTAATGTCACGTTAACTAACAACGTCTTGTCGAACCTGCGGTCAAGATCTCAGACTTAGGAAAATGGGTACACTTTAGGGGGGTGCGACTCTGTCGTTTTCATCTTTACCTCTCTTCTCAGTGGGGTCAACCCTCAAAGGAAAAAAAAATACTACCCTTTTATGGCAGTGAGTCTGAGACAGGATTTTCTGGTAAAAAGTTCTTTCTTTATGAGTTATTTCTAATGTCTGTGTAACATGTAGTAAGCTTTTGTAATTTCTTTATGTTTATTTAAGTTAAACGCTAAGTACTGTTATTTCTTATGTATGTGTCGCTTCTAACTTGTTGTAATTTCAAACGTTCGTGGAACTACTAGGCTGTCGTAGCTACTAAAGTTTGTTCAACTTATAAGTCTTTTGTAATTTCTAATATGTGTGTGACATCTAAGATATTGTAATTACTAATATATGTAAGTAGTTATTTTTGTAATTTTGATGTGCTTATGTAACTCAAAGGTGTTGTAACTACTAATGTTTGTGTAACTTCTGAATTGTTTGTAGGGTCTTAAGTTTGTGTAATTTTTAAGTTACTCGAAATTTCTAATGTTGTGATAACTAATGTTTGTGTAACTTCTAAGTTGTTTGCCATTTGCCATTGCTAAAGTTTGTGTAACTTCTAAGTTATTTACAATGTCTGTCCTTTATGTAACATTTAAAATTGTAATTTTGCGTATGTTCTATGCTGTTTTGCTTTCTATGATTGTGTAACTTGTGTCTATTTAGATAATTGGTTCAGTTTGATCAAGTATAATGCTTGAGCATATGTTTTACAAAAGATTGTATTTGATGTATATTTTCCACATGATCTCAGTGAATAAATGTGATATTTATTTGATGCAAATATGGGCAAAAGGGCTTCCGAAAGTCAGAATTTAGTGGAATAAAAATTTGGATTATTCTCCTTATTTATCCATAAATACAGTTTGTAGTGAACTCTTATAGAACTACCTTGCCAACCAACTGGGTACATTGCGTTAAATGTCGTTTCAACGTCGATGCAACGTCGCATCGACATTGAAATGACGTTGTTTTAAGAGTGTATACCTACTTGCAAGGCTAAATTTATTATCCCCAAAATTTTGTCTGTCTGTAGCTCTTTGTATGAAAGTGTATAATATTCATCCTTGTGCACAAAACAATGCAATACATTATTTTTCAGTATCTGATATTCGTTTTATTTTCTTCCCGAAAATACACATGTACATTATAGTTAATCTGAAATGAACTACATGATTTTCAACGGGAAAATACCACTCAAAGTATAATTGAGCCGTGACACGAGAAAAACCAACAAAGTGGCATGTGCAAGACATATTTGGGGTATCCGCCCAGTTTGATCAGAGTCTTTGCTGTGCCCTTATAGCCAAGGGCCTAAGTTACCTCCATGCCGACAGCGAAGACTCTCGTCAGACTGGGCGGATGCTGGGCGCACTTACCACTTTGTTGCTGGTTTGTGTGTGTGTGTGTGTGTGTGTGTGTGTGTGTGTGTGTGTGTGTGTGTGTGTCGCGGCTCATAAAAAGAACACAAGACGAATAAAGAGTCATTAGCCTATATTTGAGCAACGAGTCACAAGATTCATAACAACCAAGACTTCAAAGTTCATGTAACATAAAATGGCAATAATAAGGAACTGATGCAAATTTCACACCCCACCCACGACACCATATGGGATATAGTTACACGAAGTAACAACACAAGTAGTAAGACAACATTAGTGAATAGCAAAATAGGCAGCTGTTTCCTAAGTAATAGTCATAAAGCTATCCTGAAGCAAACAGAAATGAGCCGAGACTCGAGAAAACCAGCAATGTGGTTGTGCGCCCAGCGCAGACTCAGATCAGCCTGGGTATCCACCCAATCTTGTCAGACTTTTCGCTGAGCGCTTAAAGGGTAACTGAGGGCTTAAGCTGCCTCCATGCGGACAGCGAAGACTCTGATCAGACTGGGCGGATGCCCAGGCTGATCTGAGTCTGCGCTGGGCGCACAACCACATTGTTGGTTTTCTCGTGTCGCGGCTCAAATATATTAGGCTTGCAAAACACCCATCCCTTCCTATTTTCGATTATGACGAAAATCTATCGTGGACTTGGCAATTCCAACTCAAGCCAATCGAAAATAGGCTACTGTCTGTTTAATATGACTGGTCCATTTGTTATTTACTCATAGTACAGTGCCATAATGGTTATGTGTGTCCATCATTTGCAAAACATTATTATCCATTTTCAGTTCGATGTTTTAATCAATGTATGCAATGCATTTGATCAATGTATGTATGTAAGATAAAAGGACAGAACTTGGGAACTGCATCAAGCTAATTCAAATACCTTGGAGCAACTTTTCAGATGACTTCTCAAACCCGGAGGTTCTTTCAACAATTGTTTCATAGACTTTAATTGGAAATCCTATCCTATTGTTTCGTTGATTTTCTGTAACATTCTAAGTACATTGTAACTCAGTAACTCATTTAGTAATATAGCGGGCTACACTACCTAAAGGCTCCAATGGCCAAGAAGCTAAAACGTGCCAAACGATAGCATTGCTATCTGGAGACGAAATTTGTAAAACATTCCTCGTTTGGTGAAAGGGGAATTTTGATAATATAACAATTTTAACCATAGAGAATAACATGTATGTGTTTTGTATGCCAATGTTACATATGTGCTATCACAATAACTGGTATAACTATTAACAGCCCCTGCTCCAAAAGACTTTGACATTAATAACTATCTTGTCTTAAATGTCGGTATGTCAGTCAAAGTTCTTGAACTGTTATATAGAGTACAATAAACGATTATCAACCATGACCCTAGAGATAACTTAGATTCTCGCGAATATGTAATTTTCAAATAAATGTGGGGGTGGGGGAGGGTGAGTGTGTGTTTGGCGGATGTGATGAACTGTTTATTCTTATTCGGATATGAAGCTTCACTGCGAAAAAGCGATTCTAATAGTTTTGTGCAGATTGGAAACAATCCCCAACATTTGGCGTACTGAAGAAACGATGATTTTAGGTCATGCACTGACCCAAACAGATACCCTATTAATCTGATTAAATGTAGATGACTGGGTTTAGGATATCGGAAACCTCTTTTCCGTAAAAGTTTTCCATACGACTATAGAATAAGAACGTACATTTATTATGCAGGCAGCGCAAAAGATATAAGATTTATGTACTTGAAGATTAGAGTTTTAAGTTTATAACACTATCTCCACGGGTTGGCTACCATTTAGAAAAGGAGGCATTATAGCACCATAGTAGGCACGTGTACCATAATTATTTAAGCCGCGACACGACAACACCAACAAAGTGGTTGTGCACCTATCGCAGACTCATATCAGCCTGGGCATCGGCCCGGTCTGATCAGAGTCCTCGCCGTCCGCATAGAGGTAAAATAGACCCTAAACTACCCATTAAGCGCTCAGCGAAGAGTCTGATCAGACTGGGCGGATGCCCAGGCTGATCTGAGTCTTCGCTGGGCGCAAAACTACTTTGTTGGTTTTCTCGTGTCGCGGCTCATTTGGGTAAACCCGAGCCTTACCCAGGTATTCCTGGGGCTACTCGAAGATCTTCCAGTAGCCCAAGGAATACCTGGGTACTGCTCAGATTTACCCGAGTAATTATGACGAACGTGAACACTGTTTGCTTCCCTCATATATGAGAGTCTCTTCTCATAGGCGATGGAGGTGGAGTTATGGTGCCACCCTCAGATTAAAAAAATGTTTGGTCTCATAACTCTTTCGTTTAGAGTTGCCCCTGTTGTTTTTTTGTTTTCGTTCTCTTAAGGATGTTGTCCAGGAGGCTCAGCGGAACGAATCCATAGTTGTACTTCCTGACACCGAGTCCGTCTGTAGAGTTGCCTCTGTGAAAATGTGTCAAATTTACTAGTCCTTCACCTGTCAGAGTGAGCACTGTCCTTTGGAGGTGCATTCTAACACATTAAGACAAAAGTTTGATCTATTTTCAGGAAGGTCAATCAAAGGGACTTACATGTAATGTTTATTGCAAGTGTATTTGCTAGTGACACAGTACTGCAATCCTCGGGGCGGGTGGGGGTGGGGGTCGGGGGGAGGGGTGATATCTCCCTATAGTAAGTATGCCGGTACAGACGTGCCTCTGAGGTAGTCCCCATTTTCAAATTAGACACTTCCATACAATACAATTATAATGCTAAGAAATCCAAAATATATAAAATTAGCCCCTCCATGTCATCAGTATACATTGTATAATTTTTCTGCACTTCTCTTGTGGATTTAGTTGATCTTTATCACCAAATAAATAATGTAAACCCATAACATAATAAGGCTTTTCAGTTGAAGCATACATTTATATGATTGTATTAGAATTGAAAAATTATACTTTTCCGACAGTCTGTATACATTTATAGGGTGGGTTTTATATATCTCAGCTGCAGGTAAAAAGTCAAGTTACCCCGCTCCCCACCCCACCTCCCCACCTCGCGCGGGATTGCAATGTCTTTTTCGAATGTACCTTATATTTTATAGTGTTTCATGTTTATTCTTCTGCACTGTGACTCCTTGTCATCAGCTGAACAGATGGTTATTTCAGCGAGATGTTTAATCGAACTACCCTTAACATCACTCGGATCTAATTGCTTGAATGAATACTATCTTACTATCCATTCAGCTGCAAGATAGTTGTAAGAAAAGTTGACACCTATGTTTGGAGCAGCTATAAATCTTACAGGTATAACGCAAGACTGCATTCTAAACACTGTAGCTCTTCAACGCATTCAATTCTTTGTTTCAACATAGGAGGGACCTGTTGAAAACAGGCCGAGAACCTAAACGATGACAGGGTATTCAGCTGACTAGGCCATCTTCATAGCAGTGGATATAAGTGTATAGCTTTTATGCGAATGGATATTAGGTTCTAAACTGCTTATTGTACTACTATGTCATATGTTATCTCGACATAAGCTCAATGCGACTGTAAATGCGCCGATGGTTTAATGGGTGCCAAAGCATAGCCGCTACATTCGATGTGTAATTGTTGTCAGTTTTTAAGTTTGAGGTGCCTAATTCGTATCAACCATGACCTCGCGCCAAGTTTCATCGACAGACTCGTCTCCGAAATCTGGGTGCTTCTGTAGGCTTTTATCATTTTGACAAGTTCCATAGTGTTTTTTTTTTTTTTCAATTAAAGGTTTTAATGAATTGTAACATACTTTAAGTTTTGCCAGAATCAGAATCAGAATTGTTTACTGGTGATACGTCCAAGGACAATCATTCACCAGGACCTGCGAATCAGGGAAGCTAGTCCCTAGCCCTTATAAGAGAAGTGAACTTAGTAACTGAATCCTCTGCACTCTCAGCAGCAGAAATAAGGGAATCTTCCAGGGAAATCCAATCTCTAATAGTCTGGGGGAAGAAACTGGACTTGTAAATATCAGTCCCAGCCAATGAGGTTTGAAATGCCAGGGGATGATGATTCCTGGTACGCCTACTTGGGGGAACAATGTCATTTATGGGTATACTGGCTGCACCCCTCAGACCTTTGTAAAGCATTAAAGGTCTGCATCTGATTCTGAATCAAATTTTGCAAGAAAATATGGGAAAAGTCTGGCGAAAATTAAGCAAAACCCATGGACTATTTCTATATCGGACTACATTCTTATAGAGCGAACAAACCGGCTCGGCTAATGAGAAAATGTGAAATAAAATATTACCTATCCCGGGGAAGCGTGGAGGGGGGGTTCATATATGAAAGTGGTATGTATGTGCCGCAGAGGGTTTAAAACGGCGGGGAGGATAGGTAGCTGTCCTTCAGTGAAATGAGAATTCCATGGATTGGCTCTCTCTTACTTAGGAGAATATGCATGCATTGAAAATTGAAGTAAGTCAGTGACATAGGTTTTAATTAAGCTGAGTGGGTTGGAATTTCTATCAGAAGTTATCGACGTGAATCGCCTATTTCATTAATGTTTACGTAATCAAAATATTATTCAACGTTAAGGTAAGCTTTGAATTTTATGATGATGTATTAGAATAGTATGTTTTGTGATTATTAAGCTTGGTTTTGGGGTTAATTTGTATTGATGTGAAATAAGAAACTTTGGTCGCTGACAAATTCTTCAATGCATAACTAACCAACCCTCTGAACTCATTGTTGTATGGCGAAAACTGTGAAAAACAAGTTTTATTTAAAGATTATTTTAATCCATTAAATCGGCACGAAATAGCATAAAATAGCACTCAAACAATTTGTAAGGCATTCAACTTTATGAAAAAATATCATTGCGAGACTCAAAAATAGTTATTTTGGAGCCTTATTCAAAAACGGGGGAGTGGGGTTTTGAACATCCTGATTTGCCGGTTTTTGCTATTTTCCTAAATAAGCCTATTTCTATACTGTCATAAGACCAACAAAATAGTAAATAATTGTCATGAAAATGATATTAAACAACATTTTGGTCCTTCCCCTTTCGTTTTCTAATGCTAAAATTTTACCTCAAACCTTATTAACGACGGAGTACATCGTAAAAGAAGGGATGGTTTTTACAGCGTCATCGCCATTTTGTTTCAAGTGACCAAAGCTTCTCAATTTACATCGTTAAAAATGAACTCCAAAACCAAGCAGAATCATCACAAAACTTATATTCTAAATTCAAAGCTTACCTTATCGTTGCATAATAATTTCACTATGAAAACACCGATAAAATGGGCGATGCACGCCGTTAACTTTTGACAGAAATTCAAGCTTTTTCAGCTTGTATTAAAAATGGCGATCCGGTAGGAGGCGCTACAGTCGCATGCTCGGCGGTCACCCTAATTACCGACAAGAAGTGACAAGAACCGCCAAGAGCCGTCAAGGGCCGTCAAGAACCGACAAAAGGCATTTTTATGCATTTTTCTATGAAAACGCTACTTATTAGACCCTATTCATGTGTTGTATATCCATATTAGCCACAGCATTGCTTTTGCAGCCCCCCAAAAAACAGAAATTACAATACCCCATATTTACCCTACTTACCGACAAGAAGTTTTTGTGAAGTTGTAAGGGAAACAAACTCAGAAATAACCAATAGTTACCTTTCTTTGTCTCTTCATACACTCAAGCACCGAAGTAATTTACCGCAAACTTTAATGTATAGAATCTCTTTCTTGTATGAAATTATTTGCATTAAACAAGGAGTATAACTTGGGTTTGTTTTAGTTGTCATTTTTCATATTTTTGAAAATATTATTTTTTACTTTGCTGTTGCTATTTAAGACCTATTGCGCGATGTGGAGGCTGTACAAGAAATGCCCAAATGCAAAAAAGAAAATATTTACTTTTTGTTGGACAACTCTGAAAACATTGAGAAAAAAGAGAAAGGTTTTAATATGGAATTTTGGGATAACTGTGGAACTTGGGCATCCAAGTCTTTGTCTGTCAAAACGACATATTTTATCAATTTTAAGGGCCGGGTGTGGTCAGTTTTGAAGAAAGATTCGGTGTATGGCATAGAAATAAAAAAGAACTTTGTACCTTTGGACCCGCAGCCTGACAAAATTGAAGTTTTTGTACTAAGACGCTACTATGGCACTTTGGAAAGAGACAGTAAACTACAAAAAACGAATTTCTTGGTTTGAACATATGCCTGGTAGCAGTTCTGATAGGTATAAAACGGTATCTTTAGCGGAATATTTAGGAACTTTTCCGGCCGACGAGGGTTCAAAACACGGCAATGCCAGAAAAACGAAACAGGAGTATGTAAGGACTTCACCGATAACCAAGAAAAACATCTTGGGCGCCCTCAAAAACAAACAACCAGTTAGGGAAATCTTTAAGGAACATTTTGATTCGGAACATGCACCGCGTGATTCAAAAATGGCTGAAAATATGAAGTCAAATTATCAAAAGCTGCTAATCCTGGAAATCGCCAAAACACTGCTGAGGATATTCAGGCCGTTTTGAACTTGACGTCCGTTGAAAATCCATTTGTTCGGGAAGTTGTGTAGCTAGCAAGGAAACCTCCAAATTTGATCTGCTAGGACCTTTTAGGACCTTTGTTTTTGCATTGGGATGGATCGTTTCATACTTACCAAATATTTTTTACACATTTGGCAGCAGTTCTCGAATCTCCTTTGCTCGATGCTGAATTAGGAACAAGCGATTTAGTGGTAGGGTCTGACGAAGAAAAAGCTCTTGTCAAAGTCCTAAAGTGCAGTTTTTCGGACGCAAAACTCACCCTTTGTACCCGGCATTTGGAGGAAAATCTAAAACGTCAGCTAAAAACAAAGTTGGCATGCCCGAAAAGTCATCAAAACAAATTGTTGGGGAAATTTTTGGACCGGATGGGCTGACAAGTTTGGATACGTCAGTCTCATTTACACAAAAAGCATCTGAAATTGAAAGAAGGTATGGCGAAAAAGTAGGTTCGTACCTCACAGAAAAGCTCATTCCTACAATCAGAGAACATGTTTTCGAAATTTCAAAAACAGACGAAAGAATTCCAATTAATTGGAAAAACAATCACTGTGAGTCAATAAATCACACTCTAAAACATAATCTAAATTGGAAACCGGCAAAAATTCCAGATTTGATCAAAATGCTTGAAAAGGAAGTTTCTCTACAAGAGTCTTTGACACGCGGCGCTCTTTATGGCACTGGTAATTTTGAGCTTTCTCATGAAGCCGCATGTTTGAGAGTACCTCAGTCTGTTTGGCAGCAAAAGAAAGACTGTGAAAAACAAATGTTGTACAGGAAATTTCTTTCTTTTGGGACAAGAAAACCATGTCCCACAACTCTGACATCAACGGATGGTAACTTTGTGATACCAAAAACAAAAGCTGTTGCAAGAAAACCAGGGCAATCAAAAAAGAGAGTTCGAGTAGACAAAACTGTGACAGTATCAAAAAGGAGAAAATTAGTCGACACGTAAATTGCAACAGCCATTTTACAGAGATTTCGAGGAAAAAAGTCAAAATTCAAAAAATAAAGTTCAAAAGCAACGCTGTGTCATTTACTTTCTGAACTAAGCAAAAAAAAAAAAAAAAAAAAAAAAAATCTGGCATATGGTAGACCTCTGGCGCGGCCCTGAAAAGCCCGTAAGTTACCAGCTGCCGATTTGAAAAAAAAAATAAACATGAAGAATAGTGACCTGACATAAGTTAACTTTGAAGCAAGAAAATTAGTCGACACGTAAATTGCAACAGCCATTTTACAGAGATTTCGAGGAAAACAGTCAAAATTCAAAAAATAAAGTTCAAAAGCAACGCTGTGTCATTTACTTTCTGAACTAAGCAAAAAAAAAAAAAAAATCTGGCAAGTGGTAGACCTCTGGCGAGGCCCTGAAAAGCCCGTAAGTAACCAGTTGCCGATTTAAATGATCACAAACCTTCTAGTTTTAATTTGTTGAATGAAATAAAAACCTATAGTGGGGAAAGCAGTTGCAAAAGCCACCACCTGATGAGACTCGTGGAGGAGTTGAAATAGGTTTTTCTTTTATAATAGAAGTTTTATTAGCTGTCTTATTTTTTCCTAGATAACGGTTTCAGTTTTTTTTTTTTTTTTGACGCTTTGATATTGCTGAACATCAAAATTAATTGAGCCGCGACACGAGAAAACCGACAGTGGTCGTGCGCCCAGCGAAGTCTCAGATCAGCCTGGGCATCCGACATGTCTGAGCAGACTCTTCGCTAAGCGCGTAAAGGTTAGCCAAGGTTCTAAGGTAGTTCCATGCGGGAAGCGAAGACTCTGATCAGACTGGGCGGATGCCCAGATTGATTTGTGTCTGCACTGGGCGCATAACCACTTTGTTGGTTTTCTCGCATCGCGGCTCATTTATGTCATCCAAAATTTAGAAAAATGGCATTCTGAGGAAATTGCATTCCAAATTAATAAACTTTATTAATGCAAATCTCGGTGTGTACTGTGGAAGTCTTGATCTATACAAATTCAGTCATGCAAAAGTTCTTATATAGATTGAGTTTTTTAACCAACGAAAATCAAACATCTTACCATAGGCGCGATAACGTAATGCTTAAAATAAACTTTGAAAAAAGGCTCTTGTCGGTATTGTCACTTTTATGTTTTTAATAAAAGAGGCACAGTAAGGTAATGCTTAAATTTTTAAAAGAGACTTTTGTCGGTTCTTGTCACTTTTATGTTTTGTGAGAAAAAAATGTAATAATAAAAAGAAATGAAAAACAGGTGCGTTAATGTAATGCTTAGACTTAGGAGATGCCTATCAATGATAAAGTTTTGGAAATGTAAGCTATACCCTGTCCCCTTTAACGTATGCTCAAAGGGTACGCACTCTATTAAAATTTTCTCATTCTTGAAAATCATTTTAACGCTTCTTGGCGGTATATGGTTAGCTGTCACAGTGACTTTAGTCTTATACCAAAAAATGTATAGATCTGATTCAAATTCTAGTTTTACCATTACAAAAATTTTTAACAGGTATAAGTATTACTTAAAACTTTGAATTATTCCTTTAATACATCTATATAACCTTCATGTCGGTTCTGTGGTCACTGGGCAAACCAAGAAAAAGTGTTCGTATGTGAAGTTGTACGTTAACTGCGTTACCTTGCGGTATTTAGTGTGACCAAAGCGACGCCGTGTCTGTACCCGGCTCTTCGCAAAGTCAATAAAGGAAGGCTTCCATTATTTTGCGGGAAATCGAAACGTCAAAAATGGCAGAAGAAGAAATGGACACAAATGAGGCTATTGAGAAGGCATCAACGAGTAAACCTACAAAACACGAGGTCCCCTGGTATGTTGCTGTGTAAATCCATTGTCATAGTGCTGATGACCTGAAAAACCTTGTTGTCATTAGTTTTCGCGACCTATTTCTGATTGCTGAGGTCAGCTTTTATTTAGAATCCGTGTCCTGAATAGGGGTCAGCCACTCGTATTTATGATATTTTTGTATTTAAACTGTCATATATTTTACGGCACAGCTCTGGTAAGGTGCGGTAGTTTATATGATGGCTCTGCCAGTTTTCGGGGTATTATCGGTCAGACATATATTTTCGTGGTACTTACATTTCCGTGGTATTCCGAAAATAACTTTTCCTGACCTAGCGCACCAACTCTTTGACGTCATTCTTACTGTTTTGACAGACGGTGAATCCCAGTATAATTTTATCAACAATTGACCACATTGCTACTGAACATGTCTGACTTTTATCTTTTTCATATTGTCATGCCAATTTAAACCTGTTTTTACTAATGCATATTTGCACTCATCTGTAAATGCTCCAGATATGAAAATACAAAACCATCCGATGCAACCAGGTTAGCCTGTTTCCTGTGGTCTATTTATAGTAACAAAAACTGATGATGCGTGATGCAACACTCCCGCCAAAAAATTTTTCTACCTTGGCAAAAAAGTGTCATGGCTTATATGAATTTTGTATTGTATTGCAGTGTTAAGGAGTAAAATGGCAATTAGCAAATGTCATACATTTTTATTCTTTAAAAATAACAATTTTAAAGTTTGTTCGGGTTTTATGATAAAACAAAACTTTGAAATACAAAATGCCCTAAAATCAGACATGACTGCACTTTTGGCTCATTGTACGAGCAGTTTTCTGGGATACCACGAATATGTATGACGTCATCAGAAAGTGTGGTGCTGAGGGTATAAACAAATATGGTGGGTTAACATGTGCTCATTGAAAGAAAAAATATTAATATACTAGCAGATATCTAAGGTATGTTCCCTCCTTTATTTATATAGAATAACAGAATTTATATTCCCAAGATTTCATTGCAGAGTTCAAAAGTTATAATAATACCAATGTCTCACGTCAATTAGTGTATGATGAAACATACTTATTCAACTTTCTGTTTGCAAAAAACAATCATCCTTAGAGGTCCCTGACAAGAAAGCGGTATAACCTATCATAATACCCCGAATTCTGGCGCACCCCGAAAACAGGTACATCGACCATAATAACTGCAGGACACCTGGAACCACCCAAATCACCTGGGTCACCCATCCAGGCACTAACCAAGCCAGACGTTGCTTAACTCAGGGCTCGAAATTTCCACTCGTCCGCTCGTATTTACGAGTACATGGTCGGTAAGGACGAGTGGAAATTGTCACTGACTTGCCCTGCCGGACGAGTAGGTTTTTCCTCCATGAAATTGTCTAATTATGCCGTTCAGGAAAAGCACTTTACAAATCGATCAAATTACAACAAACAAATATTGACTGTAACGCAAAAAGCATGAAATTCCATAGATTTCCGCATCGTGTTGTCTAAAAAAATGAAAACGGAAATGGCAAACTGTAAATAAACAGTGCGCATGCGCAAACGAACATCGACCCGATGAGGATTCGCACCAACGCGGTTTCGCCTAAGTTGTTTGCGCTCTATAATTGCATGATTACAAATGCATAATCCAACTCAAATAGTTGTATAGGACATTATTTTCACGTCCTCTCTTGAATAAAGCAGAAAAAAATCTACTTTGGTGCAGAAATCTTTATAAACGAAACCTCTTTGTACGATCCTGAATTGGGACAAAACCATATTACATACGGAAAGTACCGGAAATAACCGAGTGAAAATGAAAGTGAAAGTAGAATACGGACGAGTAGATTATTGAAAGGACGAGTAAAAATTTGAAAGGACTTGCCCTGCAGGACAAGTACGTTCAAAAAAAAAATTTCGAGCCCTGTAACTAGCAACAACAGTCCACCACTCTCACCATAAAAGCATGCGTCCAAGATGGGTTATCCTGTGCTCACATATGACATTATATCACACTAAAAATTGTTTCAATGAAAGGATCTCTCCAGAGTATATGTAGGTTTCAAGTTACATCAACCAAAGCAAGAGAGCCTAGGTAGGTGGGGCTCCTTCCCAATCACCTATGCTGTCTAGTTTTGGTTGAGTGTCTTTTCTTTTTTTTTTTCTTTTTTATCTGTGATAAGTTTTTTTTATCTGTGATAAGGTTTAATACTGTGATAAACTTGTAATTGGTTGAGGGGGAACTTTTTAAACGCAGGGCATTGAAATAATGATCGAAAAATCTTAACTGTAGTGAATTTATCAACTTATTTTAATGAAGATTTTATGAGAACTGTATTTTAATATGTGATTATATGTTGTATGCTTGTTCACAAAAGAAAAAAAATTCTACAGCAAGGTGCTAGTAGAGGTATTTATGCCCATTCACTAACTACTCCCTCCTTTTTCTTGAATACCGGATGGCTATCTCAATCGGCAGGAAGTAGTGCTCCGTGTGCTCGTTCCTACACTTCTGACACCATTGCAGGACACCTGTAACCACCCAAATCACCTGGGTCACCCATCTAGGCACTAACCGAGCCAAACGTTGCTTAACTAGCAACAACAGTCCACCACTCTTAACCACATCACCATAAAAGCATGCTTCTACAGCAAGGTGCCAGAGGTATTTATGCCCATTCACTACACTACCATTTGAAGGGAATCTCCAGACTCAGCTCCTTGCCAAACCCCCTTAAGCAGCCCCGGATCCAGGGGATGGGCTTTGGGGCTGCAGCCCCGCCATTTGGCCTCTGTGTTATGTATAATATGTAGGCCTTCAGATAATAAGAAGTATCTGATGACAGTTTGAGAAAAATTATCTAATGTGGTTACATCAAAATATTCAAAATATATGTTGTGATATCTCATTAGAATCGCCTCGGGGAGGCGATTCTAATGAGATATCACAACATATATTTCAAGGAAAAAATAAATGTAAAATTCTCTTGAAATTGAATCATAAATTGTCATATTTTCAAGCCCCCTCCCCCACACAACTACATTTCGGCACCTCCCAGCCCCACAAGTTATCCAGAGCCCCACCAGTTATCCAGAGCCCCACCAGTTATCCAGAGCCCCACCAGTACGTGATGGTCTGGATCCGGGCCTGTTAAGCGTCACTGTGTGTGCACAATCTTTGATTTCACAATAGCAAACAAAGTTGTCAATAAAAAGTCTTAATTCTGAATCAATACCAGAGCTCTAGATAAGACAGCGTATTTGATGATAATTAAGGATAATTTTTCTTATTTCTCATCGAAACCATATGTTGTGACCCCTTATCTGAACCGTCTCGTCGAGACGGTTCAGATGAGGGGTCACAACATATGTTTTTATGCAGAATTAACAAAAATTATCCCTAATTATCACCAAATACGCCCTCTTATCTAGAGCTCTGAATACTATCTGTATTATGCACCAGGCATTTGCAACCATGGCTCTCATGGGGCCTGGGATAGCAGGGCTTAAGTACATTGTTTTTACCCAAGAGGTGTCCCGGCAGTGCCGTGGATACGCCGGGCTTTTGATTCCCGCCAAAACAGCGTGAAAAATTGTGGAGTGTTTTTAACAAAATTAACTGCAACACACTGTCAGAATATTGATTTTTATACTTATATGATCCCCTGTGGGGGCGAGGGGGGGGGGAGACCTTTACCAGGGATTTGACATAAAAAATGTCCCCACAGTGCAGGGTATATACCAGGGCTTTGCAGAGTGAAAAGTCAATATACCCGCTATTCCCCGCCCCCAGGGGGGGGGGGGGGGGGGGCGTGGTTGCAAATGACGTGCATTATCATTAATGTACAAGAACAACAGTGGTCCAAGAATGATGCTCTGGCAGACACCTGACAAAACCGGCTCCCAAACTGATTAAACTCGATTTACTACTACACCCTGCTGCCTGTCACAGAGAAAAAAATCCATCTATTTCAGTGTCTGCTCACCAATACCATAGCCATATAACATAGCATCCCCACCCCTGCACGTGACCTATAGGTCAAGGTCATGGCTTTCATATAAGTAACTCATGGGGGAGGGGTTGTCAAAAGCTTTTTCGAAGTCCAAGATAAAAGTGTCAACCTGTTTGCCCTTATCCAAGATTTTAACGCAGTTGTTCATCAATGTCGACAGCACAGTGCAGTGTTCTCCCCAGAAATTTCAGAAGGCATGTCGCTTTTAACACAAAGCGACATGCCTTAATGGTCTTGGGAGATCCCAGAGCATCAAAATGAATGTTATAGAAGCAGGCTAAATAGGACTGCTTCTGAAGTCTTCCAGGGTCAGCAAGAACAGTTTTTCCAGCATTTCACCATCAGTGCCAGTTAGCTGCACTCTCTGTATTTTGGAACCGGATTTCGAAGTGTTTTTGTTTTGGTAGGTTGAAATTCTAATAATGTGACTTCTGCTATGGGATAGTACAGAATTGCAGACTTGCAGTTTCTGTCTTTCAGGGTGGAAAAGTTCCGGCCTCTCAAGTTGTCTGATATTGTTGGCAATGAACAGACCATCAGCAGACTTGAGGTGTTTGCCAGAGAAGGAAATGTTCCTAATGTCATCATTGCTGTGAGTGGAATAAAACATTGATTTCCCTAATGCGCATAAATATTGTTACACCTAAAAATAATGAATTTTCCATTTGGGACAAATGGAAAATTAATTATTTTTAAGGTGCCACAATGCTTAAGCAAGTTATTTTTAAGGTGCCACAATGCTTAAGCAAATTGTTTTTAAGGTGCCACAATGCTTAAGCAAATTATTTTTTAAGGTGCCACAATGCTTAAGCAAATTACTTTTAAGGTGCCACAATGCATAAGCACATCACAAAGAAATGATTGGCATCACATTAAAACTCAACAGGTACTTAAGACGAATGGGTACACCTCCATGTTTTCCGCCATTTTTACACACCAGGGAGAAAATTTTTAGCTCGCCTGTACGAAAGTACAGAGAGCTATTGTTGTCACTTGGACGTGGGCGTGGGCCTGGGCATCACACTTTAAAGTTTTACGTTAAAGTTTTTTATGTGATGGGCAAGGCACTGCAGGCAAGCTATCCTGTACGGGGACAGGTCTTGTTAGCTGGCTTGTACAAATGTACAGGAAGAGCTTTTGCACTACCCCTGGCAGTGGTGGCGTCGGCGTTGGCAAAATGTAAAGTTTTTTATGTGATGGGCATGTCGCTGTCAGACGAGCTATCCTGTACCGCAGACAGGTCTTGTTGTGACTTCCCCGAGCAACTAAACCCTTTTGACCTTAAAAGAAGGGAGCTCCATAGGGAGCAAATTCTTTCAGGAGTCGACACATTGAGAAGAGATGCAGAAATGAAAATGGCAGAGTGGCTTCCCTGAACATGTATCCATTTAAATTAAGACATACAGTATGACTCTGTGTATGCATTTTGTGCATCTGCTTACCCTGATGAGTGTTCCCTGTTGGCATGAACAAACTATGGGTACTGGAGAACTGTTTTGCTGTGATAGGCAAAATCTGATCATTCTCAGTAGATGTGGAAGCGAACAGCAGTATATTGCTAAAGACATCACAAGACACAAATCAAATCAGAGCTGTAGATAAGAAGGGGTAACAGGGATAATTCCAAGATAATGTTTCTTATTTCTCAACAAAAACATACATTGTGACCCCTCATTAGAACCGTCTCAGCGAGACGATTCTAATGAGTGGTCACAATGTATGTTTATATGGAAAATTAAGGAAAATTGTCTTTAAATTTTCACTGCTACCCTTTCTTATCTGGAGCACTGTCAAATATCATTTGGCTGTGAAAGTAAGATACTCATCATCATTAACAAAGGGTGAAGGTAGAAATATCTAAATTGAAAATTTAAGGTAGTTTTCATATTTTTACACAGAAACAGGTTGTGAGTATCTGTTAGAACATGTATTGGTAACCTCAGATTTTAGTTTGTCCTATGTGATGTAATAATGAAGAAAAAATAAATCAAGAAAAAAAAAACAGGACAAAGTACAGTTTCATTCATCTTACTGTTTATAGGGTCCTCCTGGAACAGGGAAGACAACCAGTATACTATGTCTGGCCAGGGCACTTCTAGGGGCCTCATATAGGGATGCTGTTCTGGAGCTAAATGCATCAAATGACAGGTGTGTATAATAGAACCTTTTAATTTTATATCAGCAGTATTCAGTACTGTTAACGTTATATGGATATAACAGTATTATGTCACAGCTTTATATTCTTTAAGAGTTGACACCCTATTGAGGAGGAAGGCAGAAAAAATAAAAGAGTGACTGAAAGTATACCTACTTACCTTAAGACCTTAAAATTTGATATGTGGCAAACAAAAAATATGCATGGGAATTTATGGTCATGTATTTGATTACTATTTCTTCCTTCTATTTCAGAGGTATAGATGTGGTGAGAAACAAGATTAAGATGTTCGCCCAACAGAAAGTCACATTGCCAAGAGGGAGGCACAAAATTATTATTCTAGATGAAGCTGACAGGTACTTCTCTCACAAGCATACACTGTACATGCCAAGACTAAATGAAACCAAATATCATTCAGTTTTGCCAATTCCTGTTTATTTTTCAAGCAATTACTCCATCCACTTTTGCATTTTAAAGATTAAATGAATAGAAACATATTCAAATTTTGCGCAAAATTAAATTGTAAATTTGAAGTCTAACTTAACTTAATTTTAAGTACCACAACACCTCATCAGATTTCAAATACCAGAGCTTAAAGAAAGTATTTTGAACAAAAGACAGATTTAGTGATGACACACATAAAGGACTGGTTCCATATTTATGTAGATTGTTTCAATTTCAAATAAGATAATAGCATGGCTAATAAAAGTGAAAATGGCAGAGTTGCTTCCCCTGAAAGTGTATCTATTCACCTTAAAACTTCTGTAAATTGTTATATAACCCTCTCATTATTGTCATTCTCTACCTGCTTTTATTATAGAAATGAATTTTATGTTTGTGGATTTTATGGATGTGTAAATGCAGACAAATCACTCACAAACTGAACAAAGCCAAAAGGGCTTTATATTAAGCTTGTAAGTGATTTGCCAGGGTTTACACACATCGATAAAATTCTCAAAAATAAATTTCATTTCTTATGATTCCAACTCGGTTCTCTTTATTCCAAATTGTCAGCTGTACTGAGTATATAATATTAAAAATCGCCACAAAGAAAATAGTTCCACGATTCTGGTTCAGGTGATTTTTCAATGTATAAAAGTTGTTTTCAGCTTGCTCTCGCCCAATCAAATTGCAGTAAATTAGCATTAGAATGTTGAGTTGGAATTATAATGTAATAATGACAGTTCTTGTTTGATATCATCACCATTTCAGTATGACAGATGGAGCACAACAAGCGTTAAGAAGAACGATGGAAATATATTCAAAGACAACAAGATTTGCCCTGGCCTGTAATGCTTCAGATAAAATTATTGGTAAGTTATTGGCTGTGCACATAATAGCAGGTGTTAAATGATAATTTTTAGACAGTGACTGTATGGCAAATAAAATGAAATTGTCATATTTGCAGATTTGTTCATCTGATAGAGAGAGAAACACATGAATTCAGAAAACAAGACACGCAAAACTAATATAGACACAATTGTGAAAAAAAAAAAAAAAAAAAATGAAAAAATAAAAAATGAAAGAAAATGAAAAAAAAAAAAAAAATAGCCTGTATTTTATGGTTAGAAAACTGATCTTTTGAGATAACTGGTTGTAACTTTGGTTCCTGCTTTCACACATATACTATGTGAGGAATATTTTTCCTACCAGCTGTAACATGTGAAAAATACATACCAATATGTGTATAAACAGCAAAATCTCAAATCAGCATTGGTACTGCCAAGTTTTATTGATTACCATACTTTTACCATATTGATTTGGCGATAAGATGAGAGGGGAGGGGATAGGGGGATTTTCCTGTAATCAATTATCATTCTTCCCATACCAATCAGTAATCAGCGTAGATTTGATCATTTTTATACCCCGCCACAAGTTAGTGGCAGGGTATTATGTTTTCCCACTGGCTGTCTGTGTGTCTGTCCGTCGTAAGTACGTCCGTTCGTTCGTCTGTCAGTGAGCACTTTGTTTCCATTCGATAATGTGAGTATTTATTAACGGATTTTCTTCAAACTTGGCATGTGCATTGATCTTGTAAAGATCTCGGTTGGGATTATCAATGGGCAAATTTCGATGTGTTCTGATGGAGTTATTGCCCTTGGCATGGTCTTAAAATAGTTTTTGGTCTGTAGTTCCTTTACACTTTGAAATATCTTGATGAAATTTCACAGAAATAATTGAAGTAACATAAGCTTTCTGTTATATGCAGAATTTTGTCCTCCTGGATTATCTGCCCCTGCCCTGGGGTTATATACATGTATGAAATAATGAAAAAATATATAAAATTAGAGTCGAAAGGGATTTTTCTGAAACTTGTAACAAATTATCATATTGATATTAGCTTCATGTCTTGATCAAAATTTTGTCCGTCAGTGGTTATCTGCCCCTGACACAAGCTGTATACAGTGCTCCAGATAAGCAGTGTATTTGCGTAAATACCCAATAAAATAATTGAAAAACACAATTGACCGTTTCCTGTAAGCGTACCAATACGCAGACAAAATTCCCGGTACGCAAAGACCCAAAAGACAGAAGCGTAACGACGGTGTTATCCAAGGCTGTCATGTGTAAACAAAAGCGCCAAGTGTAATTCCTATGCCGCGTGTTCAACTATCTGTGTTGACCTCACAGATTTACCGCAGCGTTATTTATAGATATACTGGTACTCGTTCTGTACATGGTGCGCGAGAAATGGCGGGAAACAGACTAAAAACAGCGGGAAAGAATTTTAAAGTGCACGAACCGAAGATATCAAGTCACCGGTTTCCGGGAATTGCAACGACTTGGCCTTGCTTAAATACAGTATAATTATCTTTGACGACCGCCTCTAGCAACTTGAAGCTACAGATTGCATTTTTCCAATTTGAAAACTGATTTAACACACGTGTTATGCCCATCGAGCACAGCGCACATTCGTAATACAAACAGTCAGGAAATGAAAAACGTGCCTCGAAAAAGGCTCATAACTTCGGCAGGCAACCTAAAAATCTTTTTTTTTCTCGTGAAAGATGTTGCAAACTCTTTAATGAGACCGGAGTTGGCCGAGTTGCCCCTCTCGGGTTCATCCCTTTGGCCGTGATATACTGGTGATATAATTTTAATTTGCTGGCAAAGCCACTGTAAAAGTCTCACCTTCTTACAAGCTGTCAATTATTGCGATGCGATACTTCTAAAGACGTAAACTGACCAATCATGTGAGGCGGTAGATCTAAGACAAAGATACCGTGTTGACCCAATTCGTTTATTGATCAGTGATCAAGAAAGTGTGAAATACTGACACATGCCGTATGCTACTGCTGATTAACGACATACGGTAGTGGGGATTAAGAAGGTGTGAAATTCCAGGTAAATGTGAGGTGGCATTTACGATGATTTTATTGATTTCTGGTTCAAATAAACAGTCCCTCTGTAGCTCTGTCAAAGGTGCGAGCAATGCGTGGCTTCTTCAAAACATTTGAGGAGATTTTAAAGAAGTACAGCCGGCAAAAATAATGCGTCCGCGGAATCCTCGGAAAGGAATTATTGGCGTCCGGGCCGAAATTTTCGCGTCCAGGGACGCTGAATTCGGCGTCCCCGAGATCCCTGGACTATATATATAGATAAATACCGATGCAAAATCATGGTGATGCAAAATGTTAAGATTGCAGCACTATTGCTAACTCCAGTTTTACCAAATTGCACAAATAAAAATCAGAATACCCAATTAAAAGCAAAATCAGTGGGTAATGCAAGTTGCATTACCCAATTAAAATTCAGAATACCCAATTAACAAAAAAATCAGTGGGTAATACCCAATTAACCATAAATTCTTATCTGGAGCCCTGTGTATACATGTATGAAATCATGCAAAAAATTTATATAAAATCTGATTTTGGGTATATCTTGATGAAATTTCATAGAAATACTTGAAATAAGATAAGCTTTCCGTTACAAGTAGTATTAAGTCCAAATAGGTTATCTGCCCCTGCCCCAGAGCTATATACATGTATAAAATTATGAAAAAATTCTGAATAAAATCAACGACGAACAGGATTTTCCTGAAACTTGCAACACATTATCTAGGTAATATGAGCTTCATGTCATGATAAAAAAAATTATAAAAGATGAAAGAAGGGGTATTGGTTTGCAGTGGCGGGGTATTACGCAGTCGTTTACGATGCTTTTATTCTTACAAGTCAGATCTAGCCTTTGCATGAAACATTTTCAGAGCCCATTCAGTCGCGATGTGCAGTGTTGCGGTATTCGAAACTGACAGATGCCCAGATATTGAAGAGACTGTTGGAAGTCTGTGAGCAGGAACATGTAGATTTCACTGATGATGGACTAGAAGCCATAGTGTTTACAGCTCAGGGGGATATGAGACAAGTATGTTTACTATCATAACAAAGGTCCATATTTGTAAGGCTGCCTGTCATTGAAAAGTTTTTATTTTTGTGATACACATGTAGTATCACTATCACAGAGGCCACTATCATGAAACTATCACTATCAAAGGTCTACTATCATTATGCTTCCAGAGCTCTAGATGAGAGTGTGTACTGAGGATAATTCAAGATAATTTTTCTTATTTGTCAATTAAAACATATGTTGTGATACCTCATTAGAACCTTCTCAGTGAGATGGTTCTAATGAGGATTCACAATAACATGTTTTATGGAGTAATGTAGAAAATCATCACTAAATTATCCTTCTACCCCTTCTTATTTTGAGCACTGGCGCCTTCACAGTACAATTGCCACCACCTGGGTTTAGACTTAGATCTCTGCTAAGGAGCAGCCTGATTATGGTATGCAATCTTGGCCAACAGTTTTACAAAATATGCCAAATTCTAAGATGATTGTAAGACGGTTACATCCATTTGTTTCAGAATGAGATGGGTGTCCAGTAACAAACTTATACATATATTAACACTTAAAAAGTGCCAATGAAAACAGTTTTAATTTTGTTGGCTGCTTTTATGGTGTTTTAAGGACTAACAATGTTCATTTTTTTTTTCTTTTTGCAGGCATTAAATAATTTACAGTCAACATACCAGGGTTTTGAACTAATCAACAGTCAGAATGTGTTTAAGGTAGGATTAGTAGACCTATTTCATATTTTGTGCTTGAACCTTTGGATTATTTCATTATCCTCATGAACTCATTCATCCATCAGATTGAAATAACCAATACTGAAGAAATGATAAAACCCATAATAAATCATTCTCCTGTTGACCAAAATATAGTGGAAATAATTCTGTGTATAAAGACCAGGACAATTTCTGCCATACCCTAGGGGCCGAAATTCGGCCCCATTCCCAATGCCAAATATTGTCTTTTTTCCCAATTTAATGATAATTTTTCCCAATTGGCAGAAGACAAAAAAAAAACGGTAAAAAAATATTTGCATAAAATGTTTCTTTTCAAATGTATCAATTGAACGCGTAGCGTCTGTAACCATGTGTTGTAATGCCATATCGATTTTGTTCTATTTCTATTCTATTCTATCCCATAACCTTACTAGGTCGTTTGGGCACCACAGCTGACTTCAAAACAATCCCTTTCCACCTTGTCCTGTCTTCAGCTGCCCTAGTTGAGCTGGCAAAATCCATTCCAGTCCACTCCTTGATATTGTCTTCCCACCTCTTCTTCTGTCTACCTCTTCTTCTTTTTCCTTTCACTGTGCCCTGAAGAATTGTCTTTGCTAAACCAGGAGACCTTGAGACGTGGCCAAACCACCTTAGTTTCCGTTTCATGACCAGCGTCAGGAGTTCATCATATTCTCCATTGGCTGCTTGGATCTTCCTGCGAACCTCCTCATTGGTTATATGGTCCTTGTACGAAATGTTCAGTAACCTTCGGTAGCATCTCATCTCAAAGGCCTGCGTTCTTTTCTCTAACTCTGCTGTCAAGGTCCATGATTCACAGGCATACAGAAATCTGGAAATGACAAGGGAGCGCATAAGTGTCACCTTTGATCCAAGAGATATGTTGTTATCTCTCCAAATTGGTTTCAGCTTGGCAAGAGCTGAAGTGGCTTGTGCTATCCTTGAGAGAACCTCCTGTTTTGAGCCAGCATCTGAGACAACTGCTCCAAGGTATTTGAAGCTGCTTACAGTACCCAGCTTCTGCCCCTTTACCTTGATCTCCCTCTGGATGCCATCTGCGCTGTTTGTCATCAGTTTGGTCTTCTCAGCACTGATCTCCATCTTATACCTTGTGCAGGTCTGGTTGAGACTTTCAACTAGAGCTTCTAGTTCCTGCTCTTCCTCAGCAAGAGCATCTACGTCATCGGCAAACCGCAGGTTGGTAATATTTCTGCCGCCTATGCTAACCTTTCCGTCATGTTCTTCCAGAGCATCGGACATGATCCGTTAGAGAAAAATGTTGAAGAGGGTGGGTGACAGAAGACATCCTTGTCTTACTCCAACTGTTGTTCTGAACCATTCTCCTGTGCTGCCATTTATCAGGACTGCACTTGTAGCCTTGTTGTATAGCTGCTCAATGGTGCGAACTAGGTTTGCATTGATATTGTACTTCCTCATGGTGGCGCATAAGGCTGCATGCCATACCCTGTCAAAGGCTTTTTTGAAATCAATGAAGACATGGTACAGATTCTGCTGATGTTGGAGATACTTTTCACACAGGATTCTAAGGTTGAAGATCTGTTCTGTGGTGCTCCTTCCTGCTCGGAACCCAGCCTGTTCCTCAGCGATTATCTCTTCGGCTTGTGGCTTAAGCCTGTTCAAGATAACTTTCAGCATGACTTTGCTTGAATGACTGATGAGGCTGATGGTTCTGTAGTTCTGGCAGAGCTGTAGGTTGCCCTTTTTAGGGAGAGTAATAATCAGCGACTGAGTCCATGGGGTAGGCCATTCTCCTGTTCTCCAGATCCTGTTACAGATATCTGTTAAAACATCAATCATGGTCTCCCCTCCAGCTTGAACAAGTTCTGCTGGTATATTATCAACTCCGGCAGATTTTCCCTTCTTCAGTGCTGCTACTGCAATCTCAACTTCCTCACGAAGGATCCGTTGTTGATCTTCATCTGGGGGCTGACTGCAGTCCAGAACCGTATTGTCACCATCAGTCTCATGGTTGTATAATTCTGAGCAATATTCTGTCCATCTGCTGAGAATCTCTTGTTCTTTTGTAAGGCGTTTCCCAGATTTGTCCTGGATAGTTGTGGATCTACCCTGTTTCTCTGAAGTTAGATCCTTCACCAGCTGGTATGCTTTCTTGCTGTTTTTTTTGTTCAGGCAAGTTTCGATCTCCTCGCACTGACTAGCTATCCAGTCCTCCTTCGCTTTCTTCACTGCCTTCTTAATCCTCTTGTTTGCTTCCCTGTATCGATTTTGTTGGTTATCGGCTAATACACACAAAGGATATTGCTTTATGGAGTGTATGCAGGGATAAATGTGTTGTGCGCGCAGGTGAAGATACGTACGTATAATTTGCTAGAGTAGCTTTACTTCTCTCGACGAATCACATTCGCGGTCATTCAAGGTCAAGTTGTGTAAATGTAAACAAGAAAGATGTCCGCTCTCCGTTAGAGCTGCAACGATTCACCCAACGACCGATTCGATTCGATTTCGATTTCAGACACCTCGATTCAATTAATTCGATTTGATTCATGACTGATTTTATGCTACCTTAATTCATCATGTTTATCACTTTATTTTGTTATATTTACACTTCTATTTATCTTTGGGTGCATCTTTAAGCACAGGTTTCTGCGAGTCATCGTTAGGCGCCATTTTGATAACCCTACCGATAAGGAAACTAAACACCCGTATTGATTGGATGACCAAATTATTACTGACCAATCGTACGTTACGTTATAAACAGTGTTATAATATTAAGAGCGGGTCTAAAACAGGGATCCCGTTTTAATTGAGGGCCCATGCGGGGGATTGTGAATCGAATCGAAATTAGTGGAGTTGTTATCGGAATCGAATCGGCCCTTGTGAACCGGATTTTCGATACATCGAAGTGAATCGTTGCACCTCTACTCTCCGTGTCGCATAATAACAAGTATTAGATGAAAAGGGTTGAAAAAAGGATAAAGATGAAAGTTGGGAACTGTTTTCATTTGGGTTTTTCATCCAGGGAAGAACCAGCTAGAATTAAACAGGGCCTAGTTCCTTTAGGGAAAGTTTTCCGTGTCGGCAATAGGTACCGGTAATACAGATCACGCGCCGCTAGTTGTAACATAACGAGGGGAGATGAGAGAGAGAGAAAAAAAAGACTACAATAACAGTATGCGGGCACAGTGTCATGATTAAAATGAACATGACCTAAGGTGTTTCCATCACTTTTTGTCTGTTTCTGATCCCAGAGAAGCTTGTGAATTTTGTTATTCTCATGATCAAATTTATTCCCAATTTTGGGATTTTGTCGTCAAAATTTTCCCAATTTCGGCTAGGGGCCTTTTCCCAAAAAACCTGGATAAAGCCCTGAAGACATCCTCTAGAGAGGTGCAGTGGTCGAGTGGTTAGAGTGGCTATTCGCTCGGTTATGATGCAAAAAGTTGGCAGGTCGTGAGATTGCGCCCAGGTTTAGCCATCCGACAACTGGAAAATTCTGTCTGTCACCCAGCAGTAAATGGGTACCTTTTACGAATTAGGGATGAATAAGGCAGCTAAAGGAGAGCGATGGGCTCCACTTTCATCTGTTGTGCTATTAGGCTATGGGAAACCTTTACCTTTTACCAAAGACATCCTCCATGTGGCAGTTTCTTTTGCTCAATCCTTGATTTCAATTTGACAAAGTTTCAGGATTTTGCTTTAATTATGTAGATATTGGCAGTGTTTCTAGTCACTTTTATTGCATTTAGTGAGTTGAATTCCTGCAAATACAGTTTTACAAATGACTCCTAAGGAAAGCAAGAGCATAGACCCAGACGAGGCTGTTCCTGTAGAGCTGCCTCATCTGGATTTACCCTGTTTGCTCTCTAGAAGTCTAGTCTTCAAATTATCATTGATTGTGCTTGGACGACACATTTATTGAAATTTTGCAGATGTAAAGTTTGTCATCTGCTTGTTTGGTGCTTTAAATATGGGTTGATAAAACAATTCAAAATTGTTTAAATTGTGAACATAGATTGCAATTTATAATACAGTCACCAATAACTTTCAGGTGTGTGATGAACCCCACCCACTGTTAGTGAAGGACATGATTCAGCACTGTGTTGTCGGTAACCTTGACGAAGCATACAAGGTCATGTCATATCTATGGAAACTAGGTCACTCTCCAGATGATATTATTGGCATTGTATTTCGAGTGTGTAAAAACCATGATATGCCAGAATATTTGAAATTAGAGTTTATAAAGGTAGGTGTGGGTTAGGGTAAGTTCTGAGGAATCAGCTTTGTGTCAATAAACATTTGAGATGCAACACGACAAAACCAACTAAGTGGCATATGCATCCAGCAAACGCTCAGATCAGTTTGGGCTCCTGACAACTCTTATCACAGTCTTCGCTGTCCGCAAGGAGCTAGCTTAGACCTTTAGCTACATGTACCCGATAAGTGCCTGGCTAAGACTTTGATCAAACTGGGCAAATGTCCAGGCTGATCTGAGTCTTTGCTGGGTATTATTTTGTTATAAAAATGATGTAATTCCTTCCAATAAGATTTTTAAAAAAATCTAGATCTGTCTACCATGATTGACCTAGATTTTAGGATTGTTTTGGAAGAAAAAAAACCCTATCTAATATCCTAATTACACAAGCCTGGGTCTGATGTTATAAAACTTGAGTATAATCTCAAACTCAAAATAAAGCACACTGATTGGCTGCTTCTGAGCACATGCTCGGAAGCAGCCAATCAGTGTGCTTTATTTTGAGTTTGAGAATGTACTCAAGTTTTATAAACTGCGGGTCTGATTCACCCTGATTTGGGGTGCATTTGAAGAGAGAAAATACCATCTTATAGCCATAAATACTGTATGTATGAATACCATATGAGCCGCGACATGACAAAACCAACAATGTGGTTGTGCGCCCAGCGCAGACTCAGATCAGCCTGGGCGTCCCCCTAGTTTGATCAGTTGGTTGGTTGATTTGATGCATAACGTCCACGGTAAACAACTAAGGTCATGTCGGGACGGTCAGTTAACCTAACCACACTATTCCTGGGCAGGCTTAGACCTCCTAAGCGGTTAACCAGTACTAAGTGCACATACTTTCGCCAGTAACTGACAACTGCCCTTCTTGAATCAGCGGAAGGAGAAACGAAAGTATGTGGCCAGACCGGGATTCGAACCCAGGACCTCTGACTTAGAGTCAGGTGCCCTACCGATTGCGCTACCCGGCCCGGCAGTTTGATCAGACTCATTCTGAAGTGCTCAAAGGGTAGCTAAGGGTCTAAGCTACCTCCATGTGGACAGCGAAGACTCTGATCAGACTGGGCGGATGCCCAGGCTGATCTGAGTCTGCTCTTGGAGCACAACCACTTTGTTGGTTTTCTCGTGTCGCCGCTCATATTTTATAAGCTGCAACATGACAAAACTATCAAAGTGGCATGTGCAGCCAGAAAAGACTAGGTTCAGTCTGGGCCATCACCCAATCTTAATAGGACTTTACTGTGCTCTTAAAGGGTAGCTAAGGGTCTAAGCTACCTCCATGCCAACAGCAAAGTCTCTGATTAGTCTGGCTGGATGCCCAGGCTGATCTGAGTCTTCGCTTGGTACACATACCACTTTGTTGGCTTTCTCGTGTCGCGGCTCATTTGTTATAAGACAAGGAAAGGGGGATCAGCTTGTAATGAAAGAATAGAGGCATGACTTGTGGTTTTACATCAATTTCAACAGTATTACAGTCATATCAGGGTGATGGGATGGTGATAATGAGAGGCTGTGTGCAACACAACCTGGTCAAAGTGATTTTTACCTCCAGCAGGATTTGAACTCAGTGCTTGTCAGAATCCACTGGGCTGCTGGAGCTCCTCAGATGTTTAACATGACAGATCTAGATATTTGGGATGTTTTTGGAAGGGAAAAAACCCTTTAATATAGAAGAAGTTATTCAACTGATTTACATATTTTGTGTCATTTTGGTGAGGGAAAACGTCACCATCTTATTGTTGAAAAAATACTGTTAAGACTCCTTTCTGAAAGCATGACAAACAGTGCAGTCATTGACATGTTAGTATCTTCTGATACCAACAGTGCTCCAAGTAAGAAGGGGTAACAAGAATAATATAGGGATAATTTTCAATATTTCTCCATAAAAACATTAGTTGTGACCCTTCATTAGAACCGTTGCGCCAAGGCGGTTCTAATGAGGGGTCACATTGTATGTTTTTGTTGAAAATTTAGAAAAATTATCTTTGAATTATACTCAATACCCCATCTTATCTAGAGCTCTTGAGTCCAAGTTTTTCAAGACCAGAACATGCGTAGGAAAAAGAGACATGTTAATTTCATTTTGCAAATGACAGCAGTTTATTTGGCATTCTAATTCAGGCTTGAGATTTTGTGCTTTTACGTAAGTGATTTACAGCATGATCTGCCATATATATAAAGTTTTTAGAAGTTCACACAGTTCAGCCTTTGTAAAAGGACCACATGGACATTTTGTATATGATGTATTCAAAATGCCAGAAAAAGTGGAAATTATTAGTCGGAGATCATTTATGATCAGTCTCTATGAAATCAAGTAATTGACCCCATTAGAACTCTCTCAGTGAGGTGGTTCTAATGGGAGAACCTCATTGCCCAGTTGTTCAAAGCATTGTTAGATTCAGAAAGTCCTTAGTCAAAGATTCATAAGTTTTCTAGCACATGAAATCAAGTGTATGAATATGTTTTGTAGAATAAATGTGTAGCAAAAGCTCCGCACATTCTTTTGAAGCAAAGTATGGCAGTATTTTTGCATACAGTGCCTTTGAAAATTAACATCTAGGTAACAACGTTGTTGGTTTTGAACAATCAGGCCCAGATGTTTCTTTGAAGAAATACAAAAACATCTCAGAATTATTATCAAAATTCAACTTGGCTTCAGTATTGCTTGTCTGTTTCAGGAAATTGGTTATACTCACATGAGGATAGCGGAAGGTGTTCACTCATTATTACAGATGTCAGCCATGTTGGCAAGGTTATGTAGGGTGTCAGCAACTCCCAGTGTACTTGCTTCATGATGGTTTTCTTGGAGAGAAACATTAGACATTTATGTACTGTGCACAGCTGCAGGATATGAGGTGTTTCTAGTGTAAATTCAAGGAAAGACTTGAAACAATTTCCTTATCAGTGCAGTTGTGTAAAATAACAGTGGGGCTATATCATAAGTGCATGGCCGAGTGGCTAGAGACACTTGAAGAAGGAGGTTGCCGCTTTGAATTGCCATTTGGCCAGCCGGCAACTAGAAAACTATGTCACCTGTATGGGTACCTTTTTAGCTCACTTGAACAAAGTTCAGGAAGAGCTATTGTACTTCCCCTGGCGTCGGCGTTAGCAAAATGTTAAAGTTTTACGTTAAAGTTTTTCAGGTGATGGGCAAGGCGCTGTCAGGCGAGCTATCCTGTCCCGGTGACAGGTCTTTTTGAATGAGTGAAAGATAAGGCAGCAAAAACACAAGAATGAGGGCTCTCTTTTATATGCTGTGGCTAAAACACTGTGTGCCTCTTACAGCCACTGCCCTTATGGCCACCAGGCTGAGGGAAACCTTAATCTTTTTACTATATCATGGACAGGAAAGGAAACTCTAGATCTCTTCAAAGAATTTCTTTTAATTAAGACAACAGTATGGTGAGAAACACAAGGTATGGACGGCAAATTGGACAAGAAAATCATGTCAAGTCACAGGGAGACATTACTCATTTCCTTGTTCAACCAACTACAAGTAAGGGCATAAAAATTTATAAAGCGAGATCATTCAATTATCATTTGTTTCATTTCTGCATGTATATTAAAGTCTTCCCTCACCAACGCTTTTTCCCCCCTTACCTGTATCTTGGGTCACAGAAATATTTAGTAATGTCAGCCATTTAAAATTTCCCCCCTTATCTGTATATTTGGGTCACTGAAATATTTAGCAATGTCACCCATTAAAACTAACAATAGTTAACATAAAAATATTGTAAACAAATGTCTTGAACAATCTGATCATATAACAAATTTGAAATTCACCTGAATTAAATGAAAAACACTTCTTTTGGAATGGACAGACTCGGACCTAGGAGATGCAGCCATGAATCTGTTTGGCTGAGCCTCTTGGAGACCATTGTTACAAGAATCGGAACAACAGCCTCTTTTCCACAGCACCAACGAAAAGTCAAATTGGATCATTTTAAAACTTTTTTTTTCTATTCTCCGTAAAATTGTGTCACCATGGAGACAGTTTTAATGAAACCACAAAATATTTTATGGAAAATGGATAGAAATAACCTTGGAATGATCCCAAAAATACCCTTAACTGGAATTCAGATTGTAAAAGAAACTAACAAATACAACTGAGCCCAGTTGTTCAAAGCTAACAATGTTGTTAGTTACAGATGTAATGTACTCAAAGACACTGCTTTTTTTGCTGAAAAGAAATGTGAGAATCTTTGCAGTGCAAAAGCTCCTCACATTTTCAGCAAAAAATAGTAGCACCCTTGATTTTATATGTACATTTAATGAATCCTTGGTCTAACAACTTTGTTAAGCTAAGATACTTGTACTTTGAACTGTACATAAGAAAAACTGAACATGGAAAAATTAACACTGACATGAAGCACAATTATAGCACATAAAGAACACATACTAACACTGCCTCTCTTAGTAGGAATTTTATGCAGTCTACAAAGGCACCATCAAGCATCACATAGATTGGGACTTAAAATTGCCCATCTGATTAATATATGAGCCACGAGACGAAAAAACATACAAAGTGGCATGTGTGCCCAACAAAGACTCAGATCAGCCTGGGCATCTGCCCAGTCTGATAGTCTTCACTGTCAGCATGGTGGTAACTTAGACCCAAAGCTAATCTTTAAGTGCTCAGCAAAGGCATTGACCAGACTAGGCGAACATTAGGCTGATCTGATCTTCGCTGGGTCCACTTGCCACTTTGTTGGTTTTGTTGTGTCATGCTCATATATTGGTGTGGCCCTAAACATACATTCCTACTTTATAGTATGGGCTGCAACAAACAACAAAATTTTGAGCCGCGACACAAAACCAATAAAGTGGCATGTGCCCCCAGCGAATACTCAAGATCAGCATGGACATCCACCCAGTCTGATCAGAATCTTTGCTTTGCACTTTAAAGGTACCTAAGGGTCTAAGCTACCGCAAAAGCGATGACTTTGTTGGTTTTGTAGTGTCATGGCTCAAATGTCAATAAATAATATGACAAGGATGAAAATGGAATCAAAATGGAATATCTGAAATGCATCAGAAGAAAAATGAGCAGCGACGCGACAAAACCAACAATGTGGTAGTGCGCCCAGCAAAGACTCAGATCAGCCTGGGCATCCGCCCAGTCTGATCAGAGTCTTCGCTGACCGCATGGAGGTAGCTTGGACCCTTAGCTACCTTTTGAGCACATTAACAAAAAGTCTGACAAACTAGGTGGATGCCCAGGCTGATCTGAGTCTGCGCTGGGCGCACAACCACATTGTTGGTTTTGTCGCGTCGCGGCTCAAATGTTTTCATGATGCAAGCTACTTTATCTTTGATTTTGTATACTACTAATCCTCTCTACTTAAAAATGCATATCATAAAATCACAGTACTACTTCCAATGCATCACAAGCTCTCTCAAAAATTCTGATTGGGTCAGTGACCAGCAAATGCCACCAGCAGAGGTTGGGGTGGCGTGAAGGTGCTGCGTGTAACTTTCAGTGCCGGGGCGTCCTACTTATTAGAATAGTAGTAGGGCAAGGGCTTACTGTGCTTGCGGTAGGGGCAAGTGGGGTTGTTTGGATGTTTTTTCTCTTGTCTATCACTTCTCTCTTCTTTCTCCCTCTCTTTCGGAGACAGCCCGCTATAGACTGAAATACTGTCTCAAAGGGCCGTTAAACCCAAAACAACCAACCAACCACCAGCAGAGGCAGTTTTATCAAATAGAGCTCCATATAATTAGGGCTTCTGATGAGAATTATGAAAAATCTCTTATACCCAGTGCTTCAGATAAGAAAAGATAACGGAGGATTTTTCCTTGAAAACATAATATTGTAACCTCTCATTATGAGTGGTAAAAACATGAGGCGCGCCAGGACAAAACCAACAAAGTGGCATGTGCGCCCAGCCCAGACTAGGATCAGCCTGGGCATCTGCCCAGTCTGATCAGTGTCTTCACTGTCCGCAGGAAGGTAGCTTAGATCCTTAGCTACCCTTTAAGTGCTTTGCGAAGAGTCTGATCAAATGGGCAGGTGCCCAGACGGATCTGAGTCTTCGCTAGGCGCATGTGCCACTTTGTTGGTTTTGATCCGAGTCATCGCTGGGCGCATGTGCCACTTTGTTGGTTTTGTTGTGTCGTGGCTCATATGATTTTGAGAAGGAAAATTATCTTCAACACCCCATTTCATCTGGAGCTCTGTTATACCTTAAAAATTCTGCAGAAAAGTCTTGTCTATCTATGCATGTCACAAAACAGAGCTATAGTAGGAAACTTGACAAAGGCTTATGCCACCAATGCCCATGTCAGAAAAGTAAACATGAGCAGGGTCATGTGATTTCCAGCAATGTGGCAATTATTCAGCTCATCCTTCTCCTTTATACAGGGTAATCAGAGACCTCACTGTTGGCTCTACGGCTTTGGTCACTTCTATAGGAGGCTGATATGACAAGCAAAGGCTCTGATCTGTCCGCTGAGAGCCTTTACTTGTAACTAATGCCCCATTATTGGAAATCACTTGATGTGGTTCAAATGTGTCTCCCTTCCTAGTTGAAGGAGAGAAAAAATGTGACCTTACCAGAACTGAATTAGAAAGGCAGTTGTAATCAGGGATCAAAACATAGTGATTTTTCAGGATGAACAAAACATATCTCCGGAATGTCTTAACACCCCTGTTTAATGATCTGTGAATCCTGGAGACATTATAATATAGTTGACAATGAACCTATTCCATTCGGGATACCCCTTTAGGGCTATCTGGGCAAACAGTGTGGGGCCTGTTTCTACAAGAGTTAGTTAGACCAATTTTGTCAAAATATTCTTGATTTTTGATGCAGACGACAATTTCAGCAGACAACAAAAAATACCCAGAATGCAATTGGTTAAGCTTCCTGAATCTGCAAGTGGCACATGACCAGAAGTGTACTGTGATATCTCTCAGCACAATTATCTAACTACATGGCAGAATATTAAAGCTCTTTTTAAAATGGTAAACATCAAACATTTAAGCATGAATACAATTTCCCTCAACCGCAAGCTAAAAGCTATATATTCACATAGCACCATCAGATATTCTTTGGGGAATGAAATAGTCAACTCTCGATATCTCATAGTCAAACTTCAGCCCAAACTACTGATATCTCAAAGTAAATATTCTGGTCCCAGAAAATTTACTTTGAGATATCAGTAGTTTGAGATAACAGTTGAAATATAAATAAATATAGGAAATATATCGTTTGATATAAGAAGATACTTTGAGATATCAGTGTTCGAGATATCGGGAGTTGACTGTATATAGTCAAACCTGTCATAAGGGACACACAAAATGTGACTGCGTTTTGGTTAAACAGATTGTAAAAAAGGTGCCTGTTCTAGACAGGTGCCCCTTGAGACAGGGTTGACTACTGTTTCATAACTTAAAAACAGGTATTTTATGGTAACTTAGCTACATTTCTTATTCATGAATTTGATTATGGTGGCAGTTTTCATGGGCTGTTGCAAAATACAGTAACTGATTCACATCATGTGATTTCAAAAAATGTGGCATTGGTGACAAGCATAGGCTCTGATCAGTCTGCATGTCGGTGCAGTCTGATCAGAGCCTATGCTTGTCACCAATGCCACATCTAATCAGAGCCTTTGCTTGCCCACACCAGCCATCTATGGAAGTGGCTCAACCCATAGAGCCAACGGTGAGGTCTCTGATTACCTAGTATAAATGAGAAGGATGATCTGAATATCACATGACAAAATTGCCACATTGTTGGAAGTCAGGTGACACACCTCAAATACCTCCCTCACCTGAAGCTCTGAGGTTTTGTTTCATGGGCAGCAAAATCTGGGTCTACACTATTTGTTCAGGTGCTCCTGTCCCAATATTAAAGTGAATGAGTGCAATTTCAGGGGAAGCAACACTGCCATTTTTGTTTTTGCTTCCCTGTCAATGGGGTCAACTCTTAAAGGAAAGGATTTGCTCCTAGAGGAGCAAATTCTTTCAGTTAAGAGTAGACCCCTTTCAATTGGGTTTGACTCTTCAAGGCCAGAATTTGCTCCTGGGAGAAAATTCTTTCATTTAAGAATGGACCCCATTTTAGAAAGGCTTCTTCCAGGGATGCAAACAGGAACTCAAAAGTTGTCTCACTTTTGTGAAAAAGGCAGAAACACATGGAGGTGTATCCATACATCTTAAGATTTACAGTATGCATCAGCATAAAAAAAGCACATTTTCTGTGCCTGGCTCAAAATGTTTCTTAGTTTGTACACACCTTAATGAAAGTTTGGCTCCCAAGTTCAGCCCACAAGTATTGTGAATAAGTATTTAATTAAAACACATGGGTGGTCCAGTTACACACGAATATTACCAGTTCTGACATCAGTTACACACTTATAAATATTACCATTTCTGGCTTTGATCAAAATACCTGTTCCATAATCTTTTCTGATATCAAAAACTTGTATCATGAAATATGATTGGTCAAAGTCAAGAGCTTGAAATAGGCCAATCAAATCACTTATCTCAACCACAGTCAAGTCACTGTCTCAGCCACAATCATTTTGAATTTGAGCCGCGACGCGAGAAAACCAACAAAGTGGTTGTGTGCCCAGCGCAGACTCAGATCAGCCAGAGCATCCCAGTCTGATCAGAGTCTTCGTTGTTCGCATGGAGCTAGCTTAGACCCTTAGCTACACTTTAAGTGCTTAGAAAGAGACAGTAGACTGGGGGGATGCCCAGGCTGATCTGAGTCTGCGCTGGCCGCACAACCACATTGTTGGTTTTGTCATGTCGCGGCTCATTTTAAATTTGAAAATGCAATTACTGTATTGCTAATATTTCGCTAGGGCATGACTTCTTTTTTCAATCGGGCTTTCTGTAAGATCTGTGTCCTTTTCTTTCTCTCCATGGCCTTGTTACTGACGGTTTGTTTCAGGGCTGGGAGATTCACGGTGTCTCGCTGAATGTACGCTATTTCTGGTCTGAAATGGGAGAAACTTGCTCATTAGTCACAATTCTTCTGTAATAATTAACATAAATATTGTGACCCACATAACCAGCTTTTCTAAGTTATCCTAAATTTTGAGCTCTGATATTCCATAATGAGTCAACAAGAATTCTGTCGTAGACAGTGTCTCGCCCTTTTGCATTTTGCCACAAAAACAGAGCTACACTAGAAAACATGAAGGTTTATGCCACAGTCACCAGCACCACCAAAAAAGTATCTATGCTAAAGGAGTAGTTTGATCCGGGTCTACAATGTTTGCCATTCACAAGCATCATTTGGATGCATTAATGTGTGTAAAATCCACTTTCTAAGAATTTTTTAACAATAATTGTTCGACTTTTGGGTGTCCGGAATTTTAGGGTCATTACGCTAATACCTATGTCTTGCTTCAGCAAGTTTTAGGTGGGACAACTATTGATGACAGAATGATGACCATTGCAGAAACTGATCAGGACCCTTTTTTATGAACAGTCAGATCTGAGCTAAATCACTGCAGTGCTCCAGCAGGCTTACAAGTAGTCCTACTTTTTCCTACTTTTTTGCCCTGTTCCTACTTTTTTCCTACTTTTTTCAAAAATATTCCTACTTTTGAATGAAAATACAAAAATGTATATTTCAAAATATATTAGTCTGTTGCAGAATGAAACATGCTACATGAGATAAGGACTGATGGCATATACTACTGATAAGGTTCTTACAGAGTCTTTGAACATGCTACTGTTGACCTCTTATGCAAGCTGCATGGTGCCTTTCTGGAAAATGTGTTGAACATTTTGAACATGCATGTTGCTTAATGTGAAGGATGAGGCCCTCCCAGGGGTTTGGGTAGCTGGGGAGAATGGCCATTTATTTTCAGGGACTGGGGAGCACTAGCAATTATTTTCAGGGAGCTAGGGAGCAAGCTCTTAATTTTGAGGAGCTGGGGAGCACCGTCAGAATGTGTTTTTCTAAATTGTTTTTGGCTTCTGGGGGGCTGTGCCCCCAAAACCCCCCATTTATACATGAATAATAGCATTTTAGTCATTCTTTTTAAGCCAAAATGACTTTGGGTGGGAATGCTAGCATTTTGGGATCTGACTAGAGATTGAAATGACTGCTTTTACTCATCTTGCAGTAGTTGTGCTTGTTAATCAATGTAAGGTGTTTTAATCATATACTCATTCTAACGCATGGTCCAGAGAAAGACATTGGGGCGCTGTCCATTCAGCTCTGAAATTAAAAATCTGACTGCTCTCATTCCCTGTTCCCTGACAGATCACACTCAGGTCCTCCTATTTCATTTAAACTACTATTATATCTTGTTCAAAGCAACAATTTTATATAAGCATTTTACCACCTGGTTCTTTTTCTCTCTCTCTGGAACAACATTGAACATTTCTTTCACTATGTTTTATGGTTTGTTTAAATGTTCAATTTGATTAATAAATAAAAAAAAATCAGGTTGACAGCAGCATGTACAGTAAGATTTCAGAGCCTCCTGAAGTTAAACAGCCCTTATAGCTTGTGACTGGAGTTTTTCTGAACTGTTATGCAGTGTTAAAGTGAGTTAATATATACGAGATTTATTGGTAAGTTTGTTTAAATAATTCCTACTTTTTATCATAAGATTCCTACTTTTTTCCTACTTTTTCATGAAAAGCCACTTGTAAGCCTGTGCTCCAGGTAAGGGATGACAGATATACACTGAACAAAATTTCTAATTGGTCACTTTCTGCCATAGAATTAAGCCTTAGGCAGATTTAGATTAGCATGGCTACCAACTAGGACGAACAAATGTACAGACATTCTTGTATTTTACAAAAAGCACAAGCGCTTATGCATTTGCAAAATGATTTACATCAATTCGACGCGTCCATTAAGATTTACACAAACATTGAAAGGGAGGTAATTTGAAAACGTCAATATTAAAATTAATACAGGTGAAAAATAAATGCATGAAGACTAAAAACATACTTCATGTTTTTATGATGAAAAACTTTATTTACTACTGAAATATCATGCTTTTGTGGAAGTTTGATGCCGCCTGTATGTGTTTTCAAAGCATTCTATGGTTTAGATAGAAGGGGTCATAACTCTAATACTACAATAAAGTTTTGATTATAACATTTACTTTTAATAAGTAGATGGCAGCCCAAAATTTTGATTATAATTATATTCAAAAATACAGTTTAAAAATCATATTTCTGCATATTAGAAAACTGACCAATTTGAAATTTTGCTGAGAGTAATTTAGGGGTAATTTTTGTCTATTTTTTCCATTAAAACATGTTGTGACCCCTCTTTAGAACTGTCTTGTCAAGACTGTTCTAATGAGGGAATGAGGGGTCACAATGTTTGTTTTCCTTGAGAAAAATGAAAAATCATCTTTAGTTATCCTCTATACCCCCCCCCCCCCCCCCCCCGCCAAAACACACACACACACACCTTATCTGAAGCTCTGAATCTGATTCACTTCAGTCCAAATTGTCACAGTATGATTCCGGTAAATGGGTATCCTTTCAGGGAGGAGCCCCAGTAGCTCAGAGGGTTAAGTGCTGATCTAGCAGTTCACAGTTCAATTCTTGCAGGAAATAATGTTCCACTGCACACAACCTTCGTTATCACCCACACATTGTCCAGATATGACTGAAATCTGTTGATAAGACGTCATCCATCCATTTATATACTTTCAGGGGAAGCAACTCTGCAGTTTTCCTTTTTGCCTTCCTTTTTAATGGGGATCAACTTGCAAAGGAAAGAATTTGCTCATAGAAGGGTACCCATTCACCAGCTCCCTTTTCTCCTGTTGTGGCTCCTTATTTTTAGCGCGCCTTTGCGAAGCAAAGGAGAGCTTATGCTATACCCCCGGCGTCGTAGTCCGAGTATGCGTTAGCGTTAGCGTCTGCGTTAGCGTCCTCGTCGGCGTCCGTGATCAGGTTAACCAATGTTAACAATTGCGTTTAACTTGATGTTCAACACTGTATCTTACAAACTACAGCAGCTACAATCATCATACTTGGTACATATATACATCCATATGACTGCAGCAGCTGCATGACACAATTGTATGTCCTTGACCTATATGTTACGGTTGACTGACTTTGTTGTTTGGCACTGTTTTTAAGGCAAATTTTTTAGTTTTGATGAAACCTTTGACAGAAGAGACTTGATACTTGGTCAGATAGCATATCCCTATAATTGCAGCAGCTGCAAAGCTACCATGCAGACTCATGTGCCCTTGACCTTTGTTCATGGTCCAGTGATTTTGTCATATTTCAAGCACTGTTTGATGAATTAACATCATATCTGGCATAGTGGATCAGTCTGACATGGAGAATAACCTCGTATTATTTATAGATCACTGTGACCTATATTTCATGGTTCATTGATTTTGCCTTGTGTCTCCAAAACTATAGATTAACATCTTATTTGGGAATTTGAGGTCACTCAGACATAAATTTAATCATTCAGTGCTTTTGCTTCATATTTTGAGCTGTATTTAGTATGTTTTCATCATATACCTGGGATAATGGCTCAGTCTGACACTGCAGATGACCTGATATATTTGTAGGTCTTGGTGACTGTGAGAGTCAGGCACCCATAAGGCGCGCTTTGTTGTCTTCTGACAACTCTTGTTAACAAATGTACATTACATTTCGTTGAACAGAAAACAAAATTTACAACACTTGCAGTTCCTAAAATGAAAATAAATGAATTTGCGAACAGCGTAGAACCAAATTAGACGACTCGTATCAGCTGCTTCATCTGGATCTGTCCTCTAGTCTTTGAGTTCCCAGTATGATATAGCTTTGGACAAAACATTTTATAAATTTTGTTGTCTGCTTTTGTAGCCCATTAAGGGTTAACTCTACTTTACAACTACAGTCAAACCTGCTTATGTGGTCACCTCTATTAAGGGGTCACCTGCCTTTAGCAGCCACCATTTCCGGGTCCCTAGAACCAAAATACAGTGCAAATGAACCTGTATTAAGGGGCCACCTGTCTTAAGCAGCCAATTTTAGGCCTTCCCTTGGGTGACCCCTTAAGACAGGTTTGACTGTACACAGTTGTTAACCATCACCTTGGAATAATTACTATAAATAATTTATAAATAATTAGGGAAACATGATTTATCCCAGCCAGCACATAAAGTCTAAATGACATCACACTGATGTCGATGCGACGTGATTGCAACGTCATGTTGCATCAAGCTCAGTCTTGAGTTGGGACATCAAAAGATGCTAGCTTGCGAGCGTCCCCAATATCAGAGCAATAATCCTTTAACACTGCATACTGGGAAATACTGATAGATAGTTTATCCCTAACCAAGGTATAAAGAGGGTACTATATTAAGGGTCAAGTATATCCTATAATGCCATTTGCACATTATATAAAGGAACAAAAACATAAATGGAGAACAGATGACAAACGACCTACATTTGCAGATTATCATTCTCACTGAAAAAACAGGTTGACAAGTTTGAATGAATAAAGAAATACTAAAACAAACATCTTGTTTAAGAATAGCAGGTTGACAAGTTTGAATGAATAAAGAAATACTAAAACAAACATCTTGTTTAAGAATAATAGCATAAGACCTTGCATCCACTCTTATTATCCATATCATCATTTTTTCCATGCAGACTTCACAAGTTCAACATTCATTTTATTTTTTTTTTCATATGAAATAAGCACATGAAAGGACTGTAATATAAGGCACATAAAATGAACATGTACATGTATCACATATGAGCAACACATCAAATGTATGAGGGGTGTTCAGAAAGTTTTGAAACAAGTGTCTTAACTTTTTAACCAAACATTATTCCTCAAAAGGCTTTAAACATGAATCAAATTGCCATATACATATAAGATGGTTCTATGAAAGTAATGTTCATGACGTTTAAAAAAATATTTAGCTATTTAATTTTCAGTGGCAGTTTTTAAATGCAATCAGTTATACAATGATAGGATTCTTAATACTGTGTATGCTTATGAAAGGTATCTTCAATACATGTATCAGAAGTGCTTTATAATGACAACGTTCAAACACTATACATTGTTAATGACTTATAAATGCAGTATGTGCTTAAAAATGACAAACTTTAAATGCCATGAAAGAGTTAATCCTTAATGCACCATTAAAGCAGACAACAAAATTTCCGTCTGCAAAATTTCAAAAAAATGTTTCATCCAAGTTATATCATATTGAGAATTCATAGACGAGAGGGCAAACAGCATAGATCTAGATGAGGCAGCTCATTATGAGCTGCCTCATCAGGATCTACGCTGTTGGCAAATTCTGCTATTTTCGCCACTGGTGCTTTAAGTGTTAAAAGTTGTTCCATGGATACTTACAGTTTTCTAGACTGATTTTTGTAAGCCAGTTTTGGTAATGCCTTTTCCTTGCCATCAGCTTTGGCATCGTCCTCTGCTACATATGCCTTGGCAAGAAGGTAGGCATCAGGCGTCCATTTGTGGGAATACAGGACATCTCGGAGATCAGATTTTAGTCTTTCAAGCTGCAAAACAAAATTCACATCATGTTAACATGTCTGTGGAAACTAGATTATGCTAAACCTTAAAGAAAATGGCAAACAGACATTCCTATGCTTAACCTTTAAATATGTTTCCTTTAATATATAATTATTCATTAAATTGTGCACTTATAAGGAAGAAATTTTACTACAAGTACTTGCTGCCATTTTAAAAAAGTTAAGCACTCAGGGTGCTTAATAGGTCAATTAGGGTATTAAAACAAGATTTGCATTGATGGACGGATCATAATATCCTCATCTTGTCAAGGCAAGCGCCCTTATAGTTTTCAACAGTTTTTCAATGAAACTTTTGAGAAAATTGGTTTCCCATCTTCAGTTGATTTGCTCTTACAAAAAAGTCATTGCTTGTCTGCAACTATAATCAGATCAGAAAAGAAAGACTAACATAAATTATTATCGCAAACCTACTGCAATGTGCCCAAATACTGGGACACCTAAAATAAGTAACTTTCCATTTGGAACAAATGGAAAATTACATATCCTAGGTGTTCCAATACTTGAGCACATTACCCCTTGTTAAGCTGGTGGGACAAAAATGGAAACAATATGGAAGAAATTTAAGATGTACATTATGGAGACAGTTACATGACTAAACTTACTCAACTACAGTATTAATCCTAATAAATGCCCTTGCTCTAATAAATGCCCCCTGCCTTTTTTCCAAAAAAATTAGTTGTATTAGCTAACATGAATTCCTATTGGCTTCTCTTGATAAGGTAGCTCTTTTAAATGGGGTCTATTCTTAAAGGAAAGAATTTGCTCCTAAGGGAGCAAATTCTTTCCTTTATGAGCTGACTCCCTACTGAGAAGGGAGGCAAAAATAGAGTTGCTTCCTCTGAAAGTATACCCATGAACTTTTTATTGCTTGTCATAGATTTTCTGGCAGTAGCTGATTTACTACACATTAGGCTCTAAATAATGGCCCCCTTTTGCAAAATGCAAGGCCCCCCGAGTGTTTCATAGGATTAATATGGTAATTACTCAGCTAAACTTGGACCAAAAAGACAAACCTCATGCTGCTGCTGTTCATTGACATGTTGTAATCTTCTAATAACAGCTTCACACTCAGCTAGCGTCGGCTGTCGGCCATTAGGCTGATTGAACAGGTTCACGCTGGTCGTCAGCTGATCTGACAGTGATTCCACATTACCTTGAGATATTTGGTACTTCAGTGTATCTATTGTATGCTGCCTGAAAAAATATATCGAGCTATTACAGCCACAAGGTCGTCACTGTATTCACAGTGTATTTTATGTATCTGATATGACCTTACGGCTTTAATATTATTAGAGCTTCAGACAGGATGGAGTGAGCGAACTCAGGTTTAAGTTCCCATCAATACATAGGTCATACAGAGACAGGACCTCTGTTTTAAAGTCTTATCCAAAAGAAAATACTCTATAATGAACTGTCCAATGTTGCTCTAATTGGGCCTTGTTTCAGTTCTACTACATAGCAGTACTGTATATAGGTTTGAACATGGTCTCTTGAAATATGAAGTTTCTACTGTTAAGACAGGCTTTCCTCAATGTAACTCAGTAGTAAACGGTCTGACAGTGCTAAAATACCTACTTGTTCAATGCCTAATTATGCATTTTGGAGTGGCCCAGGCCGGAACTATGGGAGTTTATGGACAGCCCATACAAGCCCAATACACTCTGTACACTCTTTCGGGCAGTCTCATCTGGGCCTACACTGCTTGCTGAAGCAAACCGTAATTTTCTGTTATAAGACAAAAGTTTTTCCCTTCTAAAAATCTAGATCCATCCTACAAGATGGAACTAGATTTCCGGGACTGTTAATTATGGGAACCCATATTATAGCAGAATTTCATGTGAATTATTGAGATATTTTTGGTTTTATAGCCAAATAAATGCGGTGCTATCCCAAACATTATGTTAAGACCGTGATCACTTACTGTTTCTTTTTACTCTCCTCATTTTGTTCAACGACTTGTGTGAGGTATGTGTTACGATTTCTTGACTCTCGTAATGCATGTTTCAGCTCCTTTACTTCTTCTTCAAGGAATATAATCTTCAGTTCATCCAACTTTTCTTCTGTAAAATATTTAACAAAGTAACATTTAAAGGCTTAGAAATGAAAATTCTTGCATTTGCAAACAGCTTCGATCCAAATGTGGTGGCTCAAAATGAGCAACCTCATCTGGATCTACACTGTTTGCCCTCTTTTATTTATTAATTCTCAGTAAGATTGAGCTTGGACAAACCATGCTTTGAAATTTTGCAGCCATAAAGTTTGTTGTCTAATTTTTAAGGGTACTTTAAGGATTATCTATGTTACATGCAGCCAGACAAAACAGAAAGGGATACCTCCTTTGAATGAGGGAGTCTTTTCTATTTTTACAATATTCAAATCTGTATATTAAACTCTTGCATACAGGTCTTTTATTGATAGCTGCAACTGCAAGCTATCCACATGCTTCTGTACTGACAGAGTATTTCTCTAGAACTTGCATACGAAAAGCTCCAAAGCTAGTCATTACTGCACACAAATTGCCTTGTTAATACATGGTTTTGTGTTCATTACAACATGCCTGTTTATAGCATGTGACATTGATATTTATGCAATAAAAGTGGTTAGGCATTTCAAACATATTGTAACTTAAAACAGATAATTCTAAAAGCCATTAACACAAAAAGACAATGAAACTGGTACTGACTATAAAATCTTTTATACATGTAGATCACATCAAATAATTTCTTATGCCAGATACAGTAAACTCTGGATATCTCAAAGTCAAAGCTCATGCTGAACTACTGATATCTCAAAATGAAATTTCTGATCCCAGAAAAATTACTTTCAGATACCAGTAGTTTGAGACATCTGGTGTTGTAAAGTAAAGAAAAATAGGAAATGTATTCAAACTTTAATCATTGATATAAGAGGGTACTTTGAGATACCAGTGTTTGAGATAATGAGAGTTGACTTATGCCACCTCAAAGGCAATGGTGAAGTTTCATGGAACTATATTCCAATGGCTTTAGGAGCAATAGCTAACACATGAAAGTATGACATGAACAGGTAATCAAAAATTAAGAGACCTATATCTGAGCCCCGACATGGCAAAACCAACAAAGTGGCATGTGGGTCCAGCCAAGACTCAGATCAGCCTGGGCATCTGCCCAGTCTGATCAGAGTCGTCACTGTTGGCATGGAGCTAGCTTAGACCCTTAGCTACCTTTTAAGTGCAGAGCAATGACTCTGATCACACTGGGCAGATACCCAGGCTGATCTCAGTCTTCGCTGGGTACACACTCCACTTTGTAGGTTTTGTCGTGTCGCGGCTCATCTATATTGTCTTTTTATTCAGGACATTTATCCTGATTAGGATTAGAGCATCTATGAAGTTTCAAAAAACTTTTCCATACTGTTTAGGAGCTATATCTCAGTCAGCTAGACAAGAAATTTCAGCAAGGGAGATAATTCATAAATTATGACACAAACAGTTTACCTCTTCTCATTCAGATAAATGCACCTGTGAAGTGTCATAAAATACCACCATGGAATGAGAGGTTAATTATAGACTTGATACGAAATTTTACATTTTCAAAATAAACTGTAATAAACTAAGAGCAGATCTATAAGTCACAATTTTCCTTTAAGTGTGTGACACATCCTTCGAGTGATGCAAACATTTCTATAAGGTTTCACAATTTTTTGTCTAAAGGTAAAAGAGTTATAGCCATATACTTGCAATTAGCATATTCAAATTAGCTCATACAATGCAATGAAATAAAACTCAGCTAAATTGTATTCTAGCCAGCATAGCCACAAACATTAAAATGACTCACTGTTACCACACTCATTCAGTTATAATACAGGGGTTTTCCCTTCTAATACAATCTCAAAGATCTAGATCCATCTTGTAAGATGGATCTAGATCTTTGAGATTGTTTTAGAAGAGAAAACTTTAACTTCAATTTTATAGCTGAATTAATATTACATAATACTGATTTACATATTCCTGGTAATTTTGGAAGGATAAACTCCCGTCTTAAAACAGAATTAATACTGTAAATGAACATGTAAGACATTTTTGAATGATCTGATCCTTTGCCCCTCTATATATTGATGATCCACTAGATGGCATTAATCAAACTAAAGTACTCTTACAAATACTATTTTTCTAGCTCAACAAAATTCCACACTAGTCTAATTTGTAATTGCGACAACTATTCAGTATTTTTATAATAAGCTATTTTCTTCTGTAACTTTGGACAAGAAATTTTGCCTTATCCTGGGTTGTTTAAGAAATAGGTTTTTGCTATCAGTGATCTGTTGCCATATATATCACTGGTTGCCATTGGTTGGAGGTCAGTCGTGAAGTGGATATATCATGAGCGTGAAGTGCAAGTGATATATTCACTGATATATCACAAGCGTGAAGGGCACGTGATATATTCACTGATGTCTGACATATACATGTACATGTATAGGAAACTTTAACATAGCTCAAAATGATGTCAGCATCAACTCTGATGGTAGCACAATAGCTATTACCATACTGTTGTACAGGCAAGATGATAATTAGTTGTGTTATAAAAGTTTCATGATTAACACAAATGCACTGATCTGTGGGAAAAGAAAGAACAGAGAATCTGTACCACTCAGTTACAGCAAAAACAGCAAAAGTAACAGATTGGTTTTTCTCCAACTCTTTTGTTTAAATGTGTCTCTGATAAAACCTCCCACTGTGTGCAATGAAAACTCTCTATGAAATGAAACTGACGTGCGCAAAGTACTTTGTGGAAAATTACCACTGGCTGAAATGGGCTGGATGATTGATAAATTGATAAACCTGATGCCTACAGTGACCACTTCTATCCATATCAAGATATAGTGAAAATTGTTAAAATTGGGACACCTTAAAAAATACTGTAAATGCCTTACAAATTTTCAATGCAGTTATGCATTCAAATAATGCATATTGAATGGCAAGCGGTGTAGACCCAGATCAGACTGCTCCTGGAACAGTCTGATCTGGATCTGCACTGCTTGCTCAGACCAATCTGTTCCATCTGTTCTAATCTGTTCCAATACTTGGAATTTTTTGGTACGCTGTGGTCCGGAATTAAATCTGTCTTCTCTGAGCTGTTATAATGACAAACAAATGAGCCACCACACGACAAAACCAACAAAGTGGCATGTGCACCCAGCAAAGACTCAGTCTGACAGATCAGCCTAAATATCTGCCCAGTCTGATCAGTCTTTGCTGTGTGGTTATAGGGTCGCTAAGAGTAAGCTACCTCCATGCCGACATCAAAGACTCTGGTCAGACTGGGGAATGCCCAGGCTGATCTCAGTCTTTGCATGGCTCACATGCCACTTTGTTTGTTTTGACATGTTGTGGCTCAAATTATCTTCAATGCCACCCTGTTACCCTATCTGAAACAAGTCGCTAATTGAAGAACATGTTAAGATTAGTGTGAGATGTCTGTGTGGTTCACTCTGTGTGGTTCTCTCTGTGTGGATTATGTGAACAAAAACAGGTAGCCACTCCTAAGTCTGGCAAAACTCAAAACATGAGACAGAAGACGTGACATAAATGCGATAAGTATTTTAATCCTATGACCTCAATACCAAATATATAAATTTTGAGGAAACCAAAGTCCATATGAGGTGGTGTTTTGTCTAAAATTCTGGGATATCATTTTTCCATGAAATTGTATACTTTAGACCTCATACGAACCACCTCACTGAGGTGGCTTTTATGAGGAACTACATGTATATGATATGAGCCACAACAGGAGAAAACCTACAAAGTGGCATATATGCCACACAAAGACTCAGATCAGCCTTGGCATCTGCCTTGTCTGATCAGAGTCTTGGCTGTACACATAAATGGCAGCTAAGGGTCTAGGCTACCTCCTTGCTGCTCACAGCAAAGACTCTGGTCAGACTGGGTGGCTGTCCAGGCTGATCTGAGTCTTCGCTGGCGCACTCACCACTTTGTTGGTTTTGTTGTGTTGCAGCTCATTTGTCTTATGAAAAGAAATGATCTCAGAATTCTCTCTAACTTAAATTAAACTCCACCTTTATAGGTACAAAGGTTTTGGATTTTTGAATTGCTAGAATAGCACCCAGAAAGAACAAATGATTCGATTTATTAGCAGAAGTACAAACAACGCATATCCCTATCAGACTGATCTTCTGAATGAGCAGTGTGATCTGGGTGTACACTATTTCCAGAAGCTTAAATTGTCATATTGTGTATCACTAAGTTTCCTTAACAGACTACCAAGCTTGACAATTCTTCTGTCTCATGTTTAGATATTTTATCATGTGCACCTTTCTGTGCTGTGCCATTTTCCTCTTCTGGTGTACTTTTCTCTGCATCACCGTGCACTACAGCTGGTGTGCCAGTTTTGGCATTATCTTGCACACTCAGTGCACTATCATCTACTTTCTGCGCACCATCTTTTTTCTTTGGTGCACTACTGGGCGCACCATCTTTTTTCTTTGGTGCACTACCTGGTGCAACATCTTTTTTCTTTGGTGCACTTCCCGGCACCTTAAGTAAATTATCACTACCCGACACCTTAGGTGCACAGTCGTTACCTCTTGAGGAACTCTCTAAAGTCTTGGATAAATAGTAATATCCAGACTGGATGGACAGGGAAGACGACTCTGAAAATTTACCATATTTCATAACTGTCAATGATATTATAGTGATGATTTATAGGATATTTGACTTTTTCAGTGTAAGATCGATTTTTATTTCACCGAATGAACACCAAAATCCATATTTTTACAAGTGGAGAAGCCACAAGTGAAAATACCACTTGAGGTGTTCATGAAGCCACAAGTGAAAACACTGATTTGGTGTTCTTTGGGTGACATAAAAATCGATCTTACACTGAAAAGTCAAATTTTCTGTTTCTTTTAGGCTTTAAAATTGCAATAATTCTGTTTATTCCAGCCATCACGGCAGAAAAACAACTTTTTCTCTAGCCATTTTGCATCAAAGTTGATGCTTCCAGGGTGTTTACTGGGTATGATATTGGTTTTAAACACAGTTTGCAACTTGAAAATAGCTAAAAAATTCCTTTTGAAAATCAAATCACAAAAAATTTGCTTTGAAAGATTGGCCACAGGAGACTTAGGCAGCCTGACCTCGTGTTACTTTGGCACTTTAAATGACGTCATTAATGTTGTAATGACATGCAAACGTGTGTGATAAAATTTATGTCAAGTTGGATAAGGTACTACCGTTAGAATAACATATTTTGCAAGGAGATATTTTGACCCCACCACTTCCAAACTTCTACCCCAATTCTTCCTTTCTAATCCTTTTTGATATTGGTTTCCCACTTTGCAAATCATTTTGCCTCCTTCCCCAGAGATCCAGATAAGAAGGGGTAACAGGGCTAATTCAAAGATAATTTTTCTTATTTCTCAAGAAAACATACATTATGACCCCTCATTAAAACCGTCTTGCCCAGACGGTTCTAATGAGTGGTCACAATGTATGTTTTTATGGACTAATAAGAAAACATATCACTAAATAAATTATCCCTGTAACCCCTTCTTATCTGGAGCTCTGCTTCTCTTATGATGGGTAATTAAGGTGAATGGATACACTTTCAGGGTAACTAACTCTTCCATTTTTGTCTCAATCGCAATTTGGGTCAACTCTTAAAGAAAAGAATTTGCTCATGTGGGAGCAAATTCTTTCCTTTAAGAGTAGACTCCTTTTTGAAAATTGTTTCATTTTCCAGGGAATCACGCAGGAAATCACAAGAGTTGCTTCCCTTTTTCAAAATGGCAGAGAAAACCTGGCGGCATATCCATTCATCTTAAGGGAGACAGTCCAGAAATACTTGTATCTTCTAAAGAATTCACAGAACATTGTATGAAAATTTTACCTTTTTCAAGACCTCTCGTATCTTTTCCATTTTTACTATGTTTACTACTAGCACTAGCATTTCCTGTTTGTTGTTGTTGTTGTTCTCTCTGACTCATAACCAACTTGAACTGTAAATCTGAAATTAAATTTTCATCTGTTACACACGGAGAGGCTCTTACACAAGTGGTCATTTCACATGAAATTTATGAAACAAGCCTTCAACTTGTTTCATAAATTTCATATGAAATGACCATGAGTGCATGATTCTGTTTATCATATGACTTTTTAAAATGGGACTTGATCGCCTTCAAATGAACATTATTTCAATAAGAAAACACATTGCTGACATGGTCTTGACACTGACATTACGTGTATGCACCAAAATGTTATTGCATGTGTGGTCATAGAATTTTTATGACACCATGTTACCCAGAAAAATTAAGTGATGTCATATGATATATGATAAAGTATATTAAACCAAGTTGTTCCAAGGTGCAGAGTCAGTAACACTGTCTTTTCTTTCTGTAAAACTACCCTTAAAATGATGAATGGGCTCAACAAAGTTAAAGAGAGGAAATACATTTTCAGGGGGAGCAACTTAACCATTTTCTTTTTAGCCTTCCTTCCCAATGTAGGTTAACTCTTATAAGAAAGAATTTACTCCTTTAGGAATCTTTTATTCCTTTAAGAAAAGACCCCAATTTGTATAGGCTTACTGGTTCTGACTTTCAGTAGATTAAGGGTTAGAATTTAGGTGATGTGAGTTAAGTTCTTTTGAAAGGCAAATTGTGCAACTGCTCACACACAAAGCATATTGTGGAACAGGATGTTTGCTTTTCAAAATCTACACTGACTGACAAACTACGTGAGTACCCAACTGAACGATATGAATTATTTTTTCTTTTTTATCTTGCCATAAATAATCTGACAGGTTTAAAATGTCACTGATGACAACTACTAACAACTAATGATGTAAATCTTATAATTCAAGCAGTCTGAACTCTGATCTTTTATCCAGTCCTCCCTAACCAACCATGATATCCAAAGGGCTTTTGCTTTAAATTTTCAGAAACCTAATTCATTGCAGGGAAGAACCTAAGGAGCAGTCTGATCAGGATCTACACCGTTTCAGTGCTCCAGATAAGCGAGGGTTAAAGAGATAATTTAGGGATAATTATCATTATTTTTCCATAAAAACATATTTTGTGACCCATCATTAGAACCGTCTCGTCGAGACGGTTCTAATGACGGGTCACAAAATATGTTTTTGTTGAGAAATAAGAAAAAGTATCTTTGAATTATCCTCAGTACCCCCTCTTATCTGGACCTCTGCTGTTTGCTCAGGCGGGGCATCCTTGTAATATTTAGGAAATGTGACTAACCTTTATTCTCTTTCTTTAGTCCCTCAATCTCTTCATGAAGACTACGTAGCACCTCAGTATGTTGTTGTTTTAGGAAGATGATAGATCTCTCTAGGTATTGTATCCGCTGGGAGGGATTAAGTTCCGACAAATCAACCATTCTCTCTTCTTCATCTCCAACATTTTTGTCTACAATCGGCTGAAGCTTGTCTTTGACAAAGGGCTTTGGATAACTTCCCCTGTTGAGAGTATTAACTCGAGACCACTGTGGTAGAGTGCTGAAAGAAATGCAGAGCCAGAGTTAAGTTACCGTATTAATCTTTGGTAATAAGACAAGGGGTTTTTCTAGTCTGGTTGCCAAATGGGGATTTTGGGTGCAACCCAAAAAAATAGTCCGCACAAAATGTTTTTGCACAAATGTGTTCACCAACATGTCCGTACACTGAAACTGAATGATGCCACCCTGGCATCATTGGGGAAATTAAAATATTCAAGATGGCGCCCAAGATGGCTGCCAAGGGATAAAATCATCAATATCTTCTAAAGTATGTGGGCTAGAAACATACTTTTGGTGGCTACATATAGGTTATCGAGGTCGAAGAATCGAGGAAGAATGTCAAAAATTATTTCAGACAAATCAGTTACAAAATGGCCGACAAGATGGCCGCCAAAGCATAAAAATCTCCATATCTTCTTTAGTATACGGGCTAGAAACATGATTTTGGTGTCTGCTTATAGATTTTCGGGGTCAATGAATCTATTAAGCATGTTAGAATTTACTTTACGGCACCAACTTACACAAAATGGAGGACAAGATGGCGGACGAAGCATCGATTACGGAGCTGAATGTCTTAAGAAATGCACTTTTTGATAGCAGAATTCAGGCTTTAGAAAGTTTTTTAACCCGAAATTTTGAAATTATAAGATCTATGAATTTTCTAAAAAGACGACGTCATAAAAACCTCATTTTTCATCTGATAGTGTTACTACCAAGGAGACCATGATGATCCATAAGAGCCCAGTCCAGGTATGGGCAAACAGCCCCGCTCAAAAAATTTCAGTCGCAACCGAAACACATTGACAGCTCGATAAGTCATTATTATTTTCAGAATGTTGTTTTTAATGGCTTTTTTAAGTTCATAATTCCATGCATGTACTTTTTGGTAAAGTAAAATTATAGACAGAGATCAAGAACTAATACAATCTGACCCCACATTCCCTGAAAACCAAAATACAAAAATGACAAATATTGGCAAAAGACAAGCACAGTAAATCGAATGAACAGCCCTTTCTCAGACATTCAATTACCCCAATTGAGAACAACAGTAACATTTATTTTACCTATTTTATCAGTGCTTCAAATAGGACAAAACAGAAAGCAAACTGGGCAGCTATGAGAGTAGTAAAGGGTGTCACTACGGGGATAGCCGTCCGGAGACTAAGTCCGCAACCTGGGGCAGTCTCGGGCCGGGCTGTCCCCGTAGATGTCACCGCTTTAGTAAACTTGAAAAGGCTAGTTTGAAATAACTTAGTCTTTTTCAGGGTAAAAGTCTATGTTAAATGGCATAGGAGCTGTCTTAAGAGGCTATACAGTAATATGCGTCTGCTATGAGTCTCTTGGCCCTGTATCTCAAGACCTCACTATACCAGAGGCATAACTCTATAGTGACAGTTGATGGTGTGAGTTGCTGTGGCATACTCTTGTTCATTCTGTTCAATTTCTGAGGCTTTACAGTAATATGCGTCTGCTATGAGTCTCTTGGCCCTGTATCTCAGGGTCTCACTATACCAGAGGCATAACTCTATAGCGTCAGTACTTGTCCTTGGGGATATTTCAAGATTTTAATGTTCTGGACTGAAATTATTTCTTACTAGCCTTCTAAAGCCTGACTACTTCATTTGATGACGAGATCTCTGCCCCCAGTGTGCTTGAACTTGTGGGTATCTAGTGGAAGGTCCACATATCCACATTGAAATTGTGGAGCTGATGTGGATGTCAAGTGGAAGGTCCACATATCCACATTGAAATTGTGGAGCTGATGTGGATGATGTAGATCTACCTTTTCTTTTCCAAATGCAAAGTCATTTATTCAGTTGCTATAAAGTACGTGCCCCGAGTTTGGGGGCATACGTGACCCAAGGTTTACATATTGGAATGTGAAATATTACATGAAAATTCCAACTTATGTGTACTTCAGTGGTTCAGGAGAAGGGGACTTTTTAGATGAAACGGTGACATCTTGGGCCGCAAGCATTCATACCAATTTTCGTTCTCTCAAACAAATTGAAGTATAGCTATATATCAAATTATCCCAGTAGCCTTTGCGCCGTTAGAGCAATGGGTTGTTAGATTCTCACTTTGTCTCTGGCATAGCGCTTTTATGAAAGGTTGGGCTAAATCTATCCTTTTGACCACCCTTGATTCTAGTCCGGTACGGGTACATATTTTTTGCTAAGTCGACAGACAGCCTCTTTCAGTTGTTGTCAGAGATAGGATTCGACCCCCCTGTTTTCTGTACTTAAGCCAACTACTCTAGTAAATCAAAAAGTGATTTTGATCGGCCTAGCAGCTTTGGAGTAGAATCTGTTTGAATGTTATGGTGATCTAAGCTGACGGGTCTATAACGCCAGTTTATGCTATTAACTTGCCAGTAGCATTGCGCAGTCTATGAAGTCAGTTTATGCTATTAACTTGCCAGTAGCATTGCCATTTAGTCAGGTAAGAATACTTGCACGAACTGGCATGGCAATTATGCACTTTTGAAGCTAAAACATTTTAAATATGCATATGCAATTTGTAGCCAACTGTCTATAATCATAAGTAGTACTGTCTCCTTTATACTTGAAAGAACTGGGAAGAAGTAAGTATGATCTTTTTCATACCGGCAAGATGCTAAAAATCTGACTGTGGCATGGCACGAACCTGCGACACTCACACCACTAGTGCCGACCATGAGCTATAATTTTGAACAACGCAAGCATCCAACAAATATTTTGTAAATTTTCCATACCGCCCAGATGCTAAAAATCTGGATGTGCCATGGCACGAGCCTCCGACACTCACACCACTCATTGATTGCCGACCATGAGCTGTAATTTTAAATGACGCAAGCAACCAACAAATATATCAGAGTTTCTTAACCTGATTTTTAATTGAAGAATGTAAAATAGATAATAGAATATAACACATTTCATATAACCTTTAGATTGTTACTCGTAACAATAGCTTTCTGTAATGACTAAAGCTTTGTCAACGGGTTATCTGCCCTTGCCTGCACTAGGTTTTTGTGAACGATCTTGGCCCTCTTGTTAAAATACTGTTAGAATGGGACTTTCATATTTTCATTTTTATATTTAACAATCTTATACATGCAAAATCCGGGTTTCTAATACACAGACCAGAATTCTGCTATCGAAAAGTGCATTTCTCCGACAATTAGTGCCGTGACCATTGCTTTGTCCGCCATCTTGTCCGCCATTTTGTGTAACCGGTTTGCTTTTAAGCCAATTTTAACATGTTAAACCAATTCCTTGGCCCCAAAAACCCATATGTAGACACCAAAATTATGTTTCTAGCCCGTATACTAAAGAAGATTTAGAGATTCTTTATGTTTTGGCGGCCATCTTGTCCGCCATTTTGTAACTGATATGTCTGAAATAATTTTTAACATGCTTAATCGATTCCTCGACCTCTAAAACCTATAGGTAGCCACCAAAAGTATGTTTATAACCCTTATATTTAAGAAGATATTATGAATTTTATCCCTTGGCGGCCATATTGGACGCCATCTTGAATATTTTAATTTCCCCAAGGATGCCAAGGTGGCATCATTTTACTTCTGGTTTAGGACATCCTAAATAATAAGAATCTGCATCAAACATTTGTGCGGACTATTTTTTGGGGTTCTGGTCCTGGCACCCAGACTATTCCCACAATTCAAAACCATTATGTTTGTGGGCATTTAAGATCAGGCTTGAACAGTAATATTCTGCAACCATTTGTTCTGAGTTACAGTGGGATAACTGCAATAAAGCATTATAACTACTATAAATGTCACACTGAACTCCACGTAAGAAATAACCAAACAAAAGATCTGATTCTGACGAGATTATTTCTTTCATTCAATCCCTGCCAGCCTCCGCAACCCAAAGCCCTACCTCTCTTGCTCAGGTTGAGCCCTGATATTTACAGTAATGCACCAGTCATCATTACCACCTCCACAACACTCCCCCCACCACCCCCTACACCCACACCATCTATAAGCCTCCCACTAAGGGGACAAACAGTTTGTAAAACATTGCTGTTTGACCCCGCACCTGTTATGTTTTTCTTCCTCTGCTATTTTTGCCTAAAAGACAAAACCCCGGTATTTGCCCAGCACAGCCGGGATGATGCTAATGTAAAAATATGGTTTGTTTCTCCCGCTATCCCCCACTCTGCACCGAGGATGGGTGGACCATGGTTACAAATGACTGGTTCATAATTACAGCATATTTACCCCAGTGGCGGGAGTTGATTCATAGATGTGAGGTCGGAGATCTTCTCCTGTACCACACCTTGTTTTATCATCACTCAGTTATCTCCCCATGGCATAGGGGCACTTCAGATCCTCAACAGCTAGTTTCACTGAAACATAAAGAAATACATGTACAGTGAAGTCCCATTTACCATAAAAATTTTAAAAATTGTGACATCTTACATAGTCACTGTAATGTCCTAAACACAGAACAGTTTGCTTTTACAATGCAGTAATGCCTCCAAAAATACAGATGGAAAGGCTTTCAGTGTAGGCCTTGATCAGTCTGCTCCTTTAGGGTCTGCACTGTTTGCTAAGTTCCATCTGTCCCAACAGCTAAATTTTTTACGGGATAATGCTATGGGATCCAAAAAAACGAACGGTGTTATTAAAGTATAGTATTATAAAGACAATTTTAAAAAGACCCTATAGGAAAATGACCATTAAATTGTCATTTCCCTATGGGGCCTTTGTAAAATCTAAAATTCTGAGATGACCATGTTATAAACACAGGGCCTGACAAATCCATTGTCCGGCTGCCCGGGACAAGTCAGAATTTTAACTGGGCAAGTAAAATATTTTCTAACTTGCCCAGAAAAATATATAGGCTATATAGGGAAAATAGAAGAATTTCAGCATTTTGCAGCAGAAGCTCTATACCGGACAAGTAGATGGAATTTTGATTTGTCAAGCCCTGTAAACATGTACAAATCTGTGCTACAGTGAGCAGCATTATAAAGGGACTGCCCCATATCTATTTGTTTTAATTTCAATAGGTACTAAAATTATAATATCTTACATATTGGGACAGAATGTCCAAGCAAACATTAAATAGACCCAGATATGACTCTTCTAAAAGAAACAGAACAAACTCTGATCATACTGCATAAAAGCACAGACTAACATAAGACCCAAGTCATAAGGCATATTAAACTGCCACTATTGAAGAAAGATCAAGCTATTTTTTTTCTTTCTTTCCAAAGAAAATTCAAAAGGTACTTTTTGCACTTTATGATTTTAATGTATTCTGTCAGAAAAGTATACAATGCCATACAATGTTTAATTTACCACAGCTACTCTAAGTATTGGGACATTTAAACATATTACCGTAATTATCTTAAAGTACATATAATAACATCGGGGCAGTTGTGTCAAAACATTGCTGGCAGAACTGCAGCCAGTGTAGACCCTGATCAGACTGCTCCTTAGGAGCAGTCTGATCTGGCTCAACACTGTTTGCTCAAATATACTTTTGTTGCTACATTTAGTCATTATGGTATTTTCAAATTCGAAATCTTTAAAGATTAACCGGCACAAACAATCATTCATACAACCTAAACATATTCACAGACTGCGCTGACATGCATTTTGTTTTGCTTTTGACTGTTCAGATTAATGGCAGTTAAAACTTAGATTAACACTAAGATTATAATAATCTGATTTAAGCTGTTGAATGACTGTTACTGAAAATATTCTATTTGTTAGGACTCTACTAATTTTGGAAATGAAATATTCTATCTTTGAATCTGGGCCAGTGTCTTTGTCTTATCAGAAGCTGTTAAAAAAGCTCTATAAAGCAGAATGCCAAATGGAACTGAAACTGACCAGACTGCTCCTCTTGGAGCAGGAAGATCATGACCTACACTGTCACCCCAGACATGTCTGTCCCAATACTCTATGTTTTATGGTAAAACAGGTTAAGACCACAAAATTACACAGAAATGCATGGGTACAGATAACTGCCTGCATTTTTTATGCTCCTCCCCCCCCCCCCCCCCCCCCCCCCCCCCCCCCCCCCATCTTCGAAGAAGTTGAGAGGCATAATGCTTTTGCCCTCTATCCCATCATGCATTTGTCTACTCATAAGTGCCTTCTGATGCAGCTTCATTGCATAAGAACCACTAGGCCAAGGGTTTTGAAATTTCATATATGGATAGGTCATGAAAAATGAGAGGATCCATATTGTTTTCCTACGTCAGACTTGAACTTTCATAGTTACTTCCCTTTATCAAAATCGAAATGAAACCTTGTAACAACTATATTTAAAGAAGTACTTGAGCTAATAAAATGATAGTTTGTAGAAAGCTTTGGGGTGAGATGGGAGCCCCAGTAGCTCAGTAGGTTAAGTGCTGGCCTACTGATCTAGAAGTCCCAGGTTGGAGACCCGCTGGAGGCCTGAATCTTTTCAATTGTAATTGGGGTTCCATTGTACGCAGCCTTTCATTATCACCCATACAGCGTCCTGATATTCATCACTGAAATACTGTTAAAATCGCAGGTCATTCATCCATCTTTTGGGGTGAGATGTACAAGCACTGATTAACTTTTGGGCAAATTTCGTCCAAAAATAAATGAGTTATGGCCCTTGATAGAATTTTGCATTGTATAACTTCTAAACCCCTGGAACTAGGAAACTGATTTTTGGTATATTAGTAGTGCTTGGTGTGTTTAATATTTTGGCAAAGGTTAGGTAACTTTGTGTTCATTAATTACAGTTTAAATACTCAGCTAATGGGCTCAAGAATAGCTTAGCCTCAGACATTATGAAGTTTGACACTTTAGTCACAAACATATGGTTGGTGGCATAGTGTTTCACAAACACAACTTTCTCGAAGTTAAGTTTTTTTCCTGCCATTTATGGACTGAATTTCAGCCTTGTTTGAGAATGTTTCCATGATAAATGAACATAAAGTTACCTAGCCATTACCAAATACATCAAGGACTTATAAACCAAAAATCAACTTACTAGGTTAAGTGGTTCAGAAGCTGGAAAAATGCCAATTTCAAACCTCATTTTTGGATGGAATTTGCCCAAAAATTAACCAGTTCTTGTATATCTTATCCCAAACCTATATACTAAATATCATCATCCTAGTCCAAATATTTCTTGAGATATCGTGGTTACAAGATTTTATTTTAATTTTGATAAACAGTGTGTAACTCTAAAAGTACAGGTCCGACGGAGGAAAAAAATATGGGTTAGCTCATCATTCATGATCTATCCATACATCAAATTTAAAACCCTAGGCAGTGATTTTTTTACAAATCTCCTTCTTTGAGTCCCAGGACTCACAAGACCTAAAATCGTTGCATCCCAAGCTCAAGGATTTGCATCTTTGGATGCAAAAGCAATATTTTCTCTGCATCCCAAACTTAAAGGGCTTCAAAGGACAAGCCCTATAAGTAAAAAATGACCAACGTCAAGCTCCTGTGGTCACAGGAATAAAATAAATCACCTGTTGTCTCATTGTCAGACAGCGTATTGGATTTGGAGACATCCGTTGTCATTTCGGATTCGAAGTTTGATCGCATCATGATCTGCAACATCTGGCCTTGCGTGTTTGTCTTGCCCAAGAAGACCAAATAATGTTTGCTGCTTTGAATCAAGTTTGATCTTTTTCTTGTTTTTCGGAGGCATGATTACTTATTGACCCGGTGTATTAATAAAAGTTTGCACTTAGGTAAAAGACATCACCGTGGTCGATAATACTATGTTCCTCCAGTACTGGACAACTACTATTGATTATTGGTATTACAGGTAGACTTCGGTATTTAGCGGGAGTAGGAAAGACTATGGTACTGTTTTTTACCAGTAATATAACAATCTGCTAATGCACCGTTGCTATATTCTTAAAACGAAAGTAGCTTTGTAAACGAAGCCGAAATCGGAAGTTGGACTACCGATCGGCTATTTTTATGCGTCCCGGAACGCAGCCAAGGAAATATTTTGCGTCCTCTGGGAAAATTATGCTTCTAAGACGCAGGACGCAGGGGTAAAAAAATCACTGCCTAGGCCTACGGATTCTTAGGCAATACAGTTGCATCAGAGGGCACTTACGAACAGACAAACAGATGAACGTACAAAGTGAAAGCAATATGGCAGGGCCCCTCAACTTCTTTAAAGTTGGGGGTATAATTATCCCTGCAGCCCTTTCTAATCTATTTCAGATTTCTTGAAAGACCTGGCCAGCTGGACTAGTCTGCCCATGACTTACAACTCCCCTGAGCATCTGTCACTTACACTTTATCCTTTCTCAACAGGCAGGAAGTAGTCCCCACAAGCTCATCAAACACCACAGCCAGTCTGCCACCATAGTAGCAAACCAGAATGCTTTTATTTCACTTCCGTGTTTGTCTTGGCGAACCATCGTGTCAACTAGTGCATGACGTCAGCATTGTCGGAGCATTTTCGAGTTGCCAACTCATGTTACTCGGGTCGAAATTTGGCGCATGCAAACAAAGGTATTAAAAGCACTTGAATACACAGGCACTAGACACATAAAATTTTAAATTTCTAAATATTATCAAATGTCAATTTATTTTTTACCGCTCTGTAAAATATATACACATGCGTATTGTGGTTACTCATGCTGTTCAGTCAGTAACTGTAGTCACTAGAGTTACTCAAGTTGAGCAACCGAAATTGCTCCAATTTGGATTTGATGACATCATATAATGGTGCTCCAAAACAACACGGAAGTGAAATAAACGTCGTGAAAAAAGACTTGATACAAAAAACTTGCATGTTTTGAGTGAAAAGAACCCATACCGATAAGAGGATTTAAAGTTTTTCTACACGTCTCATGCAAGGTTGGTATCTGTAGCCCAATACGCGCCACAAAAATGCCGGTAAGGGCACAAGCAGGTTTCCCCAACCACTTTCGGCGTTGAATTCCTTCTTCTATTATATAGTAATGTAAATCTATATTAGCCTCAGAAGCTTTTGTATTGGTTCCATGGATGCAACGTTGTCCTGTGATCCCACAAACAGTGCTACATCCAGATCTACACAAAGTATGAACAGTTTTCTGCCATGTTTCATCATTATAATCAAACAGTGCAGCCCCTTGCCTCCTGACCTGGTGCATGCTGAGTCTTTAGATGAGTTCAGTTCCTGTTTACAGACCTATACAACCAAGACATCACAGCGATTTATGTTTTCAACCTTTACATATAAATGTTTTAACCATTTTTCTGACTTCACTTGCTCAAGAGATGCTTTGTGCCATGGGCAGAACTTAAGTATAGATTCTACTTAAATAAATGATCGAGCTGCAACACAACAAAACAAACACAGTGGCATGTGGGCCCAGCAAAGACTCCGATCAGCCTGGGCATCTGCCTAGTCTGATCAGACTCTTTGCTGTGTACTCGAAGGGTAGCTGAGGATCTAAGCTTGCTCCATGCCAAAAGCGAAGACTCTGTTCAGGCTGGGAGGATGTCCAGGCTGAACAGAGTCTTTGTGTGACGCATATGCCACTTTGTCAGTTTTGTCAAGTCGTGGCTCAAAAATCATGATTACATTAAGTTGCTTTAGGAGTTCATATCTTACCATAACAAACAAAGAGAACTGGAGCTCTGATTTAATTGTTTTTCTTCACATTGCGATTTTGCACCCTGAAATATTGATATAAATGAAACCAGCAGTCATGCACGGACAATATATTTATACCAGAAAATTCTCTATGTATCCAATCTAGCAAAAGTCAGTGGATTTCCTCATGTATGCTACATCTTAACACAGGCATGTCAAACTATTTCATATGCAAATATTTTACCTCAATAACCCCTGGTTTCTATTGACATCTGAAGCAATTTCCGGTTCCGTTTTCGGATTTCTTCATTGAATTTCTGGGAAACAGAGGTTTATGGTACTAAGAAAAGAATAAATCTTTGTGCAGCTTTCAAATATGTCCTTATTTTGTAACTTTTTGTAAAAAAATATTCCGTTGCTATCCACGCCTAAAATATTTCATCTAGGGGAGATAACTGAAAATGGACAATCCGCAAGTACCGCTAAAATCCCTATAGTCACTTGAATTGGCCGCATGTATTTAGGGTACCACTAAACCCCATTATTTCGATACTGCGCTCGGTCATGTATTCCCATGATGGCAGGTGTAGGTGTGGCAGATAAGTTGAAGATAAGTTTAATAAATAAATAAATAAATAAAATCTTTGACAAAGCCATTTCAGTTAAAACTATTTACAAGCTGTTCTCAGGGATAGGCGTACAAAGCCATATCCATGCCAAACCCTAGGTATTTAAATTTTGGACTTGTACCCTTCAGTTGTCTCTTCGGTCGAAAGTCCGTTCCAAGCTGCAGTTGTCCTTTGGAATACAGAAAAATATCAGTCCATCAGTCCGTGTATACATTCTGGTGGTGGTACTGAAAGGGGTGTTCCATTTCTATTCAAGAAAAGGGTAAACGCCAATGTATGGGGACTGGTTCTCCTGTTCCTTCTAACAGCCCCATGCAGGAATCGATTCTTGTCAACAGTGACTTAGTTGTTCATGGAATTTAAAAAAGAAGGTCAAGCAAGCATGCTGCTTCCGTTCCTACGGCTCTTGCCATTGTAGCTCTTCAATCATCTCTACAACGTGGCTCTGATTGCGCCAACGTCTGCAGACACAGCGAGCAGCAGCCCCCTGGACCGTCTCAGTGCTTTTCAGTTTGGTGATGGGGTTCCAAATAGGTGGTGCATACTCTAATTGTGGAAGGACCAGAGCATTATATGCAGTGACTTTGGTTTCCTCTGTGGCCAAAGTCAAGTTACGGCTTTTTGGCTGCCTTGCTAGTATGTATTATTGATGTGTTGATCCTATTTTATCAGTGGCAGTTTAACATTCCTAAATATTTTGCAAAAGAGACGTTCTCTAAAACTTGATTATGCGGGGATTGTTCTGCTTTAGACTGAGTGGGTGCTTTGTCACTCCAACTGAGTGGCATTAGCAACATTGAATTTTATGAGCCACGACTCTTTCCATTGAGCTAACTTACTGAGGTCATCCTGGAGTATTTGTTGGTCTTAGGACCCTCTTATATTTCGATAAAGGACATAGTCATCAGCAAAAAGGCGGACTGTGGAGTTTTCTGGCAGATCATAAATAAAATATCAAGAAGTGGGTGGGCCATAATTTAGAGCCCTGTGAACCTCCAGACAGCGCGTGGAGCAGATGGTCTGAGCTAACAACATCCATGACGACTTTTTGTGTTCGCTCAGATAACCAGGCAGTGATCAACTGGAGGATATCATTCCGGATACGATAATACTCCAGCTTATATGACAGTCTTCGATGTGACACCTTGTCGAAAGCCTTGGTGTGGCCTCTTCTATGTGCAGCATTTAGGTTTACATGTAGGTCATGGACAAACTGAACAAGTTGAGTCTCACAAGACCTACCACTACGGAAACCAAGTTGGGACTCTACTAATATTTCGTGTTCTGACAAATGATCTTGCTCACAAGAATGTGCTCTAACTTTTACAACATATACAGGTCAGAGAAAGTGGCCTGCAATTTGTCGGATCGTATTTCTTCCCTTTCTTGTATATGGGAGCCACAATGACAGGCCGCCAATCGTCCGGTGCTACTGCCTGGGTAAGAAATGGGTTGAAGTTGCAGGTCAGGACTTGAGCAATCTCAGCACTGCATTCTTTCAAGTAACGCGCATCAAGGCCATCAGGACCCGAGGTTTTATGGGGATTTAGTCAGTCTAAGAGTTTGCTGACCCCATTGGGGTCTATGATTATACCTTTTGGTTTAAACAATATTTTATTCATACAAAATATACTGACAAGACATATACATGTAATATTCATTGAGGATCTGAACGGAAGCATATTGCTTATAGAGTTCATTTCCTCATTCATATAATTTACACCATATATTCCGTACATTGTAACAGCATGACTAATATACTATTTAAATGTTAATACTCATTTTTTTGTTAATTATACCTTTTATATCTGAGTAAGGGCTTGGTCCAGTTGAGGATATGTCACCTACTTGAACTCGGGCGTATATTGTTGTGCTATTGCTTTACGTCCACAGTAAACAGCTATGGTCATGTCGGGACGGTCAGTTAACCTAACCACAAGATTCTTGGGCAGGCTTAGACCTCCTAAGCGGTTAACCAGTACTTGCTGTTGGGTGTATACAAACCCAAACTTTCTGCTACATAATTTATGTCAGCCTCATCCTTATTTCCAGTTTTCAAAATTCCATTTACGATAATACCGGCGGCACCCATCCCGATGATTTTTTAAGTTTTTCATAAAGGACCAAAATCATTTTGGTCAATCGTTTCGACTACAGTCTTCTATACCAGTGTCTGTTTCCGATGGAGTGAGGATATTCGAAACCTATCTCCAATACGAATCGCGTCCCTCTTTCTGGACATAAGCTCTGAGTCGCTTGTAGCAACTCTTTAGGTTCTAATCATTATAATTAAAAAGTTTTTTTTAAGATATTTTGCTTAACAAATACCTTTATTCGGGCAGCTGTCCATGGTTACATGTACCCAAGTTTTCTCTTAATCATTATGAAAGAATAAAAGGCCATAGGCCAAGCGTCACCCGTCGTTTGAACTAGGTCACAAACTGCAGTCTTTTTCAGTTTCAGATAACATAACTCTGCTAATATGAATCTAACGAAAAACGAATAATCACGGGGGGGGGGGGGGGGGGGTCACTCGGTCTTTAAAGGGGTACAGATGTGCCGCTGGAACTCTGAAAACCCACCCTATTCATGTATAACCCAAATACCAAAATATACACCTATTCTAGTATTCTGTATTAAATTTGGGCCCTATTCATGTATAGTGCTGAAAAAAGTGCTTAGTTTAGCTCATGAATTTGCCATTAAGCCTTGAAGAAAATTCAAGAAATTAGTATGCTGAGAACATTTATTGTCTTTGTAATTGATATTTGTTTCTTTCTGATAACAAAAAACAGATAAGCTGGCTTTTGTATACAGAGCTTGGAGAAATAAGACCTATTCGTATATATTAGTCTGTAAAATCATACCTATTGATGTACCTGGCAGATAAAAAAAAGTAGGGCTATTCCAGCGGCACATATATACCCTGCTTTATAATGGAAGTGACCCCCATCGTGCGAATAATGCATTTATGAAAATTTAGCTTCCTAATATGAATAGTTCTGGAGTTATCCTTTTACCTTTTTGGGTATATCTATTATGTACAAAAGGGAAATAACTCTGTCGATAATAAATCTAGCACAGCCTAGGAGAATCAGAATAATCAACTTACTAAATACTAAAAGCATGCCATAATTCAGCTCTCTCGGCCAAACAGGTAAGAAGCTGGAAAAAAGCCAAAAAGACTGAGGGCCATAACTTTGTCAAAAAATATATGATGATTGAAAATCCAAAACCACATGCACATCCTCACATCATGGTGATATATTCTGCAAAGTCGATTCGATCAAAGATCTGACAAGAGTTGCGGGGACAATGTCTGTGTCAGCAAGGGTTACAACTCCATCAAAAATGGCCGAAATAAAAGATATGCACATCTTCATATCATAAGAACACAGTCTACAAAATTTCAAGTAAATCCGATGAAAAACGTAGGAGTTTCGGACGGACGGGCGGAAGGACGGGCGGGCGGAAAGACGGACGCCCACAAGTGCGCCGGTCATTTCTAAAGTCTCTCTCCGTCGAGGCCTGTGACAATAAATTTAAGAAAGAACAACTTGAGCTCTGTCTACATATCATTGACATTGTTGTGAGCAAACTCCTGCCTTCCGCAGAACACCGGAATAGTATGGTAAGATTGGGTCTGTAATCTGCTAGTAGTATATTATCGATCCCATACGGCTTGGCGGGAGTAGCACCCTGAGAATTTTGATAACAACAGCTGCAGCAGAGCATGGCTCATAAGCCGTCTAACCCTTTTTATGCCCAGTGGAAAATTCTATCCTAATAAATTGAAAGAGTCCATTCAACATTTTAGGAGTGTCTGATTTATTATTTTCAAGGGCGTAGCTACCTATACGCAAATACGCAGGTGCGTATTGAAATTTTGTCAAATTGACAAAATTTCAAAACACACTTGCGTATTTTCATGCTGAAATGTTGTTAATTGGGCATAATTTTAATACTAACTGCCAACAGATACTCAAATTTGAAATATCTAAGCGGCTTAACTCCCTATTATAGTCCTTTATGAATATAAAACATGATTGTGCGTACTGTGTAATTGCCCCTAGCTACGCCTCTGATTTTTCATCACATTCTATAGAAATTTCTGAAAATTTACTGCAAATTGTGTAGACCCATGAACAGACGCCGCTATTTGCGGCGTCTGAATTGGGTCTGCACTGTTAATATCCTTTTTAATGGGACGCCAGGCATTAATGGGTTATAACGACGCCATCCTTATTCCTAATACACAAATCAACCAGAAACAAGCAAAATAACATCAAAAACATTGACCTCAACAACACACAAACTTTGAGTCCAAAAACTCGGGAATTATACAATCACACTAAACCTGAATGCATTCAATTTGCTTTAAAAAAAAAACGGTAATCATGTTTTGCTGTGTGACATTAATGAACTCCTAAAATGCCAACAAAATTGCGCGGGGCATATTTGATGGTATAAATCCATGCCAAACCCAACCAAGAAGCCATAATAAAGCAGTTTTATAAAATTTTGATAATTGTGTGAAAAAAACTTCTTCTTCCTTGTTATAACAGTTGCCCGAAAGCAGAATTTTAGTACATGTAGTTGCCGCGCGTAGGTGTTTAGTAACAGACATTAATGAAAGTCTGTCATACAATCGAATTCAATCGAATTCCACACCAAACGGGATAGGGATATCTACGGCTAAGACGGTCTGACTAAACTAAACAGCACCAGCGAAAAGCCACTGAGACTTCTGGGGAACATCGTTATGAGAATCGAAATAATAAGTGAAGTAAAAACAGAGTGGACAGGTCCGGATCCAGGCGGGGATCTGTCTGGACAACTGGTGGGGCTTAGGGCCCAAAGAAAGAGGCCATGATCAGGGACCCGATAAAATCGAATATTCGATGAAAACTCAAGATAATATCATGCTTACCTTTAACTATATGATATGGCATCTCATTGGAATTGCCTCACCGAGGTGATTCCAATGAGATGTCACAACATATATTTCACTCTAACCTTATGGAATATCATATCAAATTACCATCAGGTGCTCCTTATTACCTACATTCCTGCTTTATATTGCACACAAAGCCCCAGATGGAGGGGCTTAAGCCCCAAAGCCCACCCCTTGGATCCAGGGCTGGTGGAATTTGCTTTACATCATTGCGATATTATAAACAACAGAGGTTAAAAGAGCAAAACAACTGCTCCGAGCTTTTAATATCCTGAAATTTAAAAATGGTGGCAATTGCTTTACAAACGCTGATAAAACTGATATTAGCAAATCCTTTAAGGTGGAATTCGTACAATATTCCTATACATGAGCTCCTTTCAAAGGACATGCACTCCTTTCAAAGGACCTGAACTCTTTTTAAAGAGTATTTTTAAGTTTTTCTGGTGTCTATCGAAGTATTATGTACATTGGGACGCGTGCAAAGCAAGTGAATCCTAGGATCGATAGCTCGATCCTGGAAAAGCAACCGGCCTTGATGGCATAGGGCCAAGAGTTTTAAAAATGGCTTGCAACATAATCTCACCAAGTATTGCTGCACTAATAAATAAAAGTTTAACGAGTAACCGCTTTCCAAATCAATTAAAACTAGCCAAGGTATTCCCAATATTTAAAAGTGGGTCAAAATCGGAACCCTCAAATTATCGCCCCATTTCAATCCTACCCACAGTATCAAAAATATTCGAAAGACACATAAATAAACACCTGGGGTACTTAAACAAATATAACTTAATACAGGAATGCCAATCTGGTTTTCGACACAAACACAGCTGTCAAACAGCTCTTGTCAAATTAATTGATCAGTGGATGTATTGCATCAATCATGGTGATCTAGTTGGGACTATTTTCATAGACTTTAGGAAAGCCTTCGACATTGTCGACCATTCACTTTTAATTAAGAAACTCTCATTTTATAAATTCGGCAACACGGCCTTAAGTTGGTTGCAGTCTTATCTTAGTACCCGTTTTCAAACGATAAAGAGTTATCTTGGGCCATCGGAGTTCTCTCAGTTATTGTCTGGTGTACCCCAAGGGTCCATTCTGGCTCCAACGTTATTCCTATTATTTATAAACGATCTCCCTTTTTCAATGAAACATTGTTCAGGAGACTTTTTTGCTGATGATAGCACCTTTCATGTTTCAGGCAAATCCAAACAAGAAATTGGATCTAAACTTCAGGCTGATTCTAATGAAGCTAACAAATGGAGTATAATAAGATGCCAATAAATTACAATAAAACAACTAGTATGATAATTCATACTAAACAAAAACTACGGAATATTGACCAATTAAATATTCGCATTGATGATAATACCATTAAAGCAGTAAGCTCACAAAAACTTCTAGGAATAATTATAGATGAAAACCTGAGGCTACTCTGGAATCCTCACATTGATTATATTTGCTCCACGATATCAACTAGAATTTCTCTCTTGAGACAGCTATCACATCATGTACCAGAAAATATACAGAAAATTTTCTATCAGGGCTACATTCTGCCATTAATAGATTATGGATCAAATACATGGGGAACAACAAACAACAAGCAGCTCGACCTATATTACCTTCTACATATTCTGTTAAGAAATTTAATTGAAGTAACCTTCCTGCTGTTGTACTGTCATCAATAGCGGTTGGGCTTCGGATGCTGTCAGCTGTAGGTTTGAATGCCGAGGTGGCGTCGAGGACGTCACATCGACGTTGATAATATTTCATCGAATTAGGTAATTCTTATACAACGAGTTTCTTCTGTCATGACGTTCTGAATTGAGGAACTACATCCTTATATATTGACTCAATCTTACTCGTTTACTTGCATATGTTTGTACTGCCACCAATACCAGTCAGGCTAGGGATGCTTGGATTCATTGGTATCAGCGCCGAGGTGGCGTCGGTGACGTCATATCGACGTTGATACCATTCCGATTGATTGAAGTAATTCATATGCAACGATTTTTTTATCGATCAAGACACAGTATATTAGAAGTTCTGAATTGAGATACTCTTTTTATATATTGGCTTGTATTTGCTTGTTACTATTGCTTTTAATACTGGTCAGCCTGGGGATGCTGACAACTGTTACTATCAACGCCGAGGTGGGTCAACGACGTCACAACGATGTTGATACTATTTGGTCTATTGAGGTAATTCATATACAATGACCTTTTTTATTTTTTTTTCTCTGTTATGGCACTCTGAATTGAGAAACTGCTTTCTCATATTTTGCCCCGAACCTACTTGTTATTTGTATATTGTTGTACTGCCATCAATACCGATCAGGCTGGGGAAGCTGTCAGCCGTTGGTACCAACGCCGAGGTGATGTCGATGACGTCATGCTGAGTCTGATACTATTTAGGTCTATTAAGGTAGTTCATATACAACGATATTTTTTGTCATGGCACTAGTATATATCTGAAGTTCTGAATTGAGATATTGCTTCCTGATATAATGCCTTGAACTTACTTGTTTTCTTGCACATTTAATTCTAAATGATGATTGGTTTTATGGACAAGTTTGAACAACATGGAATCATGCATGTAATCTATGTTTAGGCTTATAATTCTTTGAATCACACTTTTGCTGCTATAATGGGCATGTTTTGATTCATAGCAAGAACAAGCCCTTGGGTGGATGTTCTGATGTGACATATTTATGTTATTACCTGAGCTCAAACCTCTCCAGCGAAAACCAATGAGTATATTCTGAATGTTGGCATATTGTCATATCAATGTTGAAGTAACGTCGATGACGTTGCACCCACATTGATGCGATTTATGGTCTTTGTGTCCAATGGGTTCATAAGAAAAGATTGTGCTCTTGTAATATTTACTGCAAGATTAGCATCTACATGTCTCTCCGTGTAGCAACAGGTTCCAAGCGCGTTCCATAGTTTCAGTGTCGATCCAGCGTCGTCGATTTCGACTTCAAGTTGATTTCGTTTCAAAGCTATGCGCCTCTTGGGCCAGTCATATGGAAGGATTTTTTCTTACAGCAATCAAGCAACTTAGCATGCCATAATGGCCATTTCTGAAAAACAAAATTGCTTTCTACAACTATTTACTTATCTTATTTTATATATTTACTATTGTACTTCCTTTGTCCCACACTGTCTGCCTTTGTGCTCCCTCGTCTCTGCAAAAATTTGGATTTTTAAAGATACCCTGTCACCCCTTGTGTCTTTTCCTTCATATGGTTAAATCGGATTTAAATCGGGTAGTTATAACTTGAGGCGAAGGGCACCTGGGGTGGCAAAAATTCGTAGTTGTATACGGGACAGCGGACGAAGACTATGGATAACAATAATAACCATAATGGTTTGTAATTTTATGATAAGTTGCCAGATGGGTGCAGTGGAAGAAACCAATGTCAGTCAATATTGTATCATAACATCTTTAAAATTGAACACGACCCTGGCTACACTCATTAAATACCCTTATCGACATGTCATACCATCCTTAATTGTAACTTCAGAAAACGTTCAGTTTATAAGGCATTGTTTGAGCATCTTTCTCTCGTCAGTCACCGTTCTTTGGTTAGTTCTTTTACTGATGCACTGTGGTGATATACATCCGTTACCTGGACCCCTGTCAAGCCCATCATCAAGTTCGGTATCAAGTATATCAAGTACATCAAGCACATCCCTTCCCCCTTATGATAGTCACTTAGGCATATGTCATTTAAATATTCAAAGTATTGTTCCGAAGCTAGATATTCTTCAATATGAAATGCAAATGTTTGATATCTTCATCTTTACTGAAACATGGATAAACAGTACAATAAAATCCAGTGATCTTAAAATTGTAAATTTTAAAGAACCCTTCAGGTGCGATAGAGATACACGATCGGGGGAGTAGCAATATATGTAAAGGATTCAGTAGAATGTACCAGGAGGTGTGACCTGGAAGTTAAAGATCTCGAAAGTGTGTGGGTTCAAATAAGCACACCTGGTAGGAAAATATTGATTTGCGGTATGTACAGACCCCCTAATTCACACTTCTCCTACTGGAATTTAGTTAATGAATCTATAGATGGGGCAAAGAATACTAATATCCAAGATATACTAATTCTAGGTGATTTGAATAATGATTTCCTTTTTAGTCATAAGTCCAAACATCTCAGAGATATTATGATGAACTTTAACTTATCACAAATAATAACGGAACCCACTCATTTTACAGAATCTTCTTCTTCTTTAATTGACGTCGCACTTGTAAGCAACAGTAATAATGTTTTAGCAAGTGAAGTATGTGATCCATTCATTCCTAATGTTATTAGGTATCACTGTCCGATAGCAGTACTTTTAAAATTTCAAAAGCCGAAATTAAAGCATTTTAGAAGGACGATATGGAAGTATGATCAAGGTGATTATACTAATTATCGACAAATACTGTCCGAAGCTGACTGGGAACACATATTATCAGGAGACGTTGATTCTATGACAGAAAATATTACATCCACAATTCTTAAAGCAGCTGCTAATTCTATACCTAACAAATTAGTCACCATTCGACCAGAAGACCCGCCATGGATGCATAATGAGATTAGAAAATTAATACGTCAGAGAAAAAGGTTACATCGTAAGGCTAAAAGATCTGATTCTACACATCTTTGGCATAAATTTCGTAAATTAAGAAACAAAGTTGTTAAGGAGATAAAAATTGCTAAAACTAATTATGAAAAACACATAGCAAATATTCTTAAAAATAAAACTAGCAATGTTAAAACTTGGTGGAAATTGTCAAAACAAATTTTAAATATGGATAAGTCTTCTGAAACTATACCAACTTTAATATATAACAATAAAGAAGCTGAAAGCGACATTGACAAGGCTGAAACTTTCAATTCCTTATTCATCTCACAGTCCCAACTTAATGATATTTCAACTACATTACCTGAGCCTAAACATCCCCAGTACGATTTGTTTGATTTTTTCCATATAACTTCTCAAGAAGTTTTTGATGTTCTAAACGGACTTGACATTTCGAAAGCTTCTGGCCCTGATTTAGTAAATCCACGGTTGTTAAAGGAAGGCGCTCTTCATTTAAGTGTGCCCTTTAGTAAATTTTTCAATCACCTTCTTTCTGTAGGGAAATTTCCACAGTCGTGGAAAGAAGCAAATTTGACACCAGTTTTTAAGAAAGGTGATCGTCATCTACCGAATAATTTTCGACCTATTTCTCTTATCAGTTGTATAGGAAAAGTTATGGAACGCGTGATTCATAAACACGCATACAACTATTGTTTAGATAATGATATTTTTACAACTTTTCAGTCTGGATTTATTCAAGGAGATTCCACAACGTATCAACTTTTAGATTTATATCATACTTTTTGTGAAGCTGTCGACTCGGGGAAAGAAGTTCGCGCCGTATTCTGTGATATTACTAAAGCATTTGACAGAGTATGGCACAAAGGTCTCATTCATAAACTGAAAAATACAGGCTTTTCAGGTAAAATACTGGAATGGTTCTCTGACTATCTCTCTAACCGGCGACAGAGAGTTGTATTAAACGGAACTGCATCCGAATTTAAAAGTATATCAACAGGAGTGCCTCAAGGCTCCATTTTAGGTCCCTTTTTGTTCTTAATATATATTAATGACATTGTTGAATCTCTAAACTGCAATGTAAGACTATTTGCAGATGATACCAGTTTGTATATTATTGTTGAGAACCCAATTACAGCTGCCAATATTCTCACTTCTAATCTTAATAGTATGCATGCATGGTCTGAGCAATGGAACTTTAACCCATCTAAAACCGAGTCTATGATATTCTCAAGAAAACGTAATAAACCAATTCATTCTCAACTGGCAATGAATTATATTCCCATAACTGAAGTAACTAATCACCGCCACTTAGGAATAACTTTTTCTAATGATTGTAGTTGGAATGCTCATATTGTTAAAATTACAACTGTAGCTTGGCAACGGATCAATATATTAAGGGCTTTTAAATTCAAAATTGATCGGAGGTCTTTGGAACGAATGTTTATTTCATTTATTAGACCAATTTTAGAGTATAGTGGGGCAGTTTGGGACAATTGCAGTAATGAAGACCAAAAATTACTTGAAGCTGTACAAATTGAAGCTATGAGAATTATAACTGGCGCTACAAAATTATGCAGCATTTCTAAACTTTATGAAGATAATGGTTTCATTACATTAGCTAAGCGCCGTGAGCTTCAAAAACTAACCATATTTTACAAAATGATGAAAGGTCTAGCCCCTGAATACCTTAATCGTCTTGTACCACCACTGGTCCAAGATACTTCACGATACTCGCTTCATAACTCAAACAACCTTAACACTATCCATTCTAACTCTAACTTATATTATAATTCATTTCTTCCCTCCACGATAAGATTATGGAATAATCTCCCTTTATTAATACGGAATAGTACATCACTGAATGATTTTAAGAAAAACATTTCGGGGCGACGCATTAAACCACCTGACTATTATTACTTTGGCGATAGACGTGCTCAAATATATCATACCAGATTAAGACTAGAGTGCAGCTCTTTAGGATCTCACCTTTATCACAAGAATTTGGTTGATAGTCCATCATGTTCTTGTGGTGAAGTTGAGACTACTAAGCATTACTTAACTGATTGTCCTAACTATCATCAAATACGTAACCAAACAATGGCTGAGGTTTTGCACTTTCCTATTAAAACTTTACTCTGTGGAGATGCAAGTTTTTCTTTTGACCAGAATGAAAGTATTTTTAGATCGGTTCAAGATTTTATAATTCTTTCCAATCGATTTGCTGCTCCAGCCTAACTTCACCTATTACCATAACTTCAGCTGTATATTTTTTCAGCATATAGTCCCTCTTCCAGCGTTTGGTAGGAGTGGCGGTTGTGTAGTGTAGCAATCCAGGAATCACATGTCTGGCTCCCCGCTTCTCCAATTTTTCGGAAGTTACTTACCGAGGTCGCGTCTCAATGCAGCCTGTGTTGATGGGATGTTAAACCCGAGCTGTCATTGTCCGCTGTGTGCATATACCTGCAAATTTTGAGAGCGGGGGGGGGGGGGGGGGCGGGGGCATGGTGGGAGGCAGTTCGGGACAGAGGATTTTTATGTATATCTATATATCTATATAATCTATTTATCTTTATTTTGATATATTTTCTGTTTTAGAATTACTTTCAACTAATCGCTAGATTTTTCTTTCAAACAGATGTCATGTAAACGGTACTTTATACACTTAGTTCTACATCTGTTTGTACTTTTAACAGTATTTTCTAAATGTTGTCCTATGTACACTCAATTTTTCATGTAAATGTTTTGTACTCGGGAGAAGATGTCCATAAGTTGCAAAGCTTGTTATCTAATCCCGCTGTATGTTTATTATGTTATTACATATGTAGTTATTCATTGAATAAAATATTGTTTAAACTAAACTAACAAACAATTCTAAACAAACTTCAAAAACGCGCAGCTCGTATAATCCTTCGGGCCGAATACACTACACCATCAGCAGATATGTTTAAAAAAAATACGATGGGCCTCTGTAGCCAGTCGATTGCAATATAATAAAGCTGTTCTTACTTACAAAGCCTTAAACAATCTTACGCCATCTTATATATCAGACTATCAAATCGAATTCTAAGATCATCCAATAACGGTTCCTTAACTGTACCAAGATCTAGGACTGCCCTTTTGATGGCTCTTTTTCGTGCACAGCGCCAAAATTATGGAACTCCCTCCCATATTCGATAAGATCAGTACCCTCGTTAAATGTTTTTAAAAAGTCTGTCAAAGAATATTTCTAATTTTATCAGTTTCATATTGTTTTCCAGAATAGATGTACCTTTTTAGCACACATATTTAGACTATCTTAAAACGTGTATACTTGATGTTTTATACGCCCTTAACAAGTATGGTGCCAAAGTTAAACTAGTCATGTGTTTTATGTGCTGAATATGCATGTAATTGTTAATTTTTATAAGGATGTGTGGTTTTAAATAGTGCTTGAAGTCGGTTGGTAGATATGTGTATGTTCATGTACAGTTTGTTTCACATGTTTTATGTTTATATTGTATATATTATTTTATGCATGGAGGGTCACATGGTAGAATGGCTTTACAGCTAAATGTGTTACCCTCTTGAAACATTGTATAAATAGATAAAAATAAATAAATGTAAACTTTGCTAGCGACCCAATGTAGTTCATACTTCGATAAACACAAGAAAAATTAAGTTCATTGCGAATATTCACATTCTATTCTATCTATTAATTGACCACATATTTGCGTCATGGCTACAGTTGCAGCAGAAAAAACATTTATACACATTTTTTTCTGCTAACAGCAGAACAGCGTAAACGACGTCATAATGTCGCGTACGTCCTATCAGATTGAAGAGAACCATGACTCATTTTGACGTCACTTAATCTCATGTAACGTCACGTTAATCGATGTAGTTATTTAAGGAATGAATTTCATTTTTCTGAGGTTTATCGAAGTGTAAACTACATTGGGTCACGTGCAAGGTGAATGGACCCCGAAGGGGTTCATGTAAACTTTGCTAGTGACCCAATGTAGTTTACACTTCGATAAACATCAGAAAAATTAAGTTCATTGCTTATATTTACACTCGTTTCAATCAAATATTTCATGAAAAATCTTATATAAGCGCTAAAATTGAAGCAGTAAAGCATGTACACGCAGTTTTTCTGCTAACAGCAGAACGGCATGCATGACGTCATGACGTTGCTGACGTCCAATCAGGTTGTATAGGGCCATTGTTTATTTTTACATCATTGACGTCGCGTGTCTCAATGTAATTATTGGAATGTAAACTACATTACGTTCCAATGGTTTACTATAGGGCTTTTCAGTAAATACACCAAGAATGTAAATATTGAAGTATAAACTACATCACGTTCCAATAGTTTACCACAGGGCTTTTCAATAAAGGCACTGAGAATGTAAATATTCGAGGATGAACTGTCAATTTTTGTGATAATTTTTTTTATACCTATGGGGCTGAAAAGTAGAAAGTGAAGGCAGCAGTAGGCCTATTCATGGTATTGCTTTAGATTAATTCATTTGTTAACATTATTTACTTCAATGTTTTTTCGTTTGTTAAGTGACCGTGCTGAGCAATAATCATAGAAATCCTGGTAAACGGATGATTCTCAGAGATTATTAGACTGTCTTAAATAAATAAGCCGCGATACGAGAAAATCAACAAAGTTGCATGTGCGTCGAGCGAAGACTCAGATCAGCCTGGGCAGCCGCCCAGTCTGATCAGAGTTTTCGCTTGTGATTAAAAAGTAGCTAAGGGTATACTCTAGCTTCATGCAGAAAGCAAAGAGTCTTATCAGACTGGGCGGCTGCCCACTCTGATCAGAGTTTTTGCTGGGCGCACAAGCCAATTTGTCGGTTTTCTCGTGTCGCGGGCTCAAACATATTAAAAAACAACAACAACATAAAAACCTGTCATTTATTCGAAAATTTCCATGTTTCTTTGCAGTTGGCATACAACCAAAGCGATGTCTCGGTCTCGGTTCAGCATGTGCGCCGGCTAGCAATATATTTTAACAAGTTGTAAGGCAATTCTAAAACTTGCTGCGATTCTTATTTTGCTAGGATTTCTGTAAAGAATATGCGGGTTGGTAAAGTAATGAAAACTAAGCCCAGAACACACTGGTAGCGTTTAAACAATCTCGAATCGACATTGATACAACGGCATTACGTTGAATCAACGTTGTTACGACGTTGTTTGAACATTATATGTTTCCTTGGTACTTGTCTGTTGTCTCTTTACCGCGTTATCACGTTTATCAAGTTGTAAATACCATTTGGATCAATATTCATTAATTTCGGCATTACAAATGGAAATCGTATTTGCTTTTTATTTCGATGCCCCTTCTATATCTTTTTCTGACTTACGCTGCAGCTATTTGCTAAGTCAATATCTAATTCACATTATGTTTTCTCAAAGAAATCGCATTCAAATGACTTATTGATGTAAGCGCCAGAAGGAAAAAAGCCCATTATATCATTGTTGCTAGTTGTAGCGAATACCTATCTTCGTATCCTTCCGAACTCGACGGAGAGTCGATGACTGCGAATACACATCCCCGTATTTGACCTCAGAGACTATTGGGTGCAACAAAAAAATATCCTGGTCAAAGCATGCAGGCGCTCAGACAGGCATTGCCATAGTGGCATAATGCACTTTCTTTGGGGTGTGAGTAAATCCACGTTGTAGGACAGGATATGTATAATGATTGCATTTCTCCTCCGAGAGACAGGAACTATCAGGAATTTACATAAGCATGCATACTAAATGACCCTCACCGTGATAAAACTTATCTTGGCACATGTAATAACTGTGTATGGCTAGATCAACCGACGCAGTCTGATTCGAGATATGGATCGGACATTGTAAATATCAAAAGCTAAAATTTTCATGCACATTTCAGGGTTTGATATTGACTATGTCCAGTTGAGACTGGTACTTACACATGCAGAATACATACGAATCAAGGATTTTACTGACGAGGCCTAGAAGCACAGATCAAAGTTGAAAAGCAATTTTATATTTGAGAACGTTTTATGGTTTTATCTCTTCAAACAAAATTAATGTTGTCTGGGAAACTTACAAAAAAAATCATTACGCCGATTCAGCAAATGTATTTACAGTAGAGTTTAAAATCCATGACAATTAGCGACAAACGTGGGGTGCCATTTGTCACGGACTACGTTTGTCGTCAATATTCTTTAAAAAGATCCTACAGCAATTCATGCAATTCAGGACTGGGTATGGAACTCGATTCAGTACAAAGACAGTCAACCACTCTACAATTGGTACATGTATATTGGTATAAGAACGTCCCTCTGTGAGTCCAGTGGTTTGCTGTTTTTCTTGTTTTTATCTCTAACTTGTTACTAGAACCATGTTTTTTGTTGTACATCCGATACCTCGTGGCTTACGATGTATAGGGTAACCTAATTGTCAGGACAAAAACATGTCTTATTTCAGTTTAGGTCTCTTTTCTCATCGGACTTGGTGCTTCTTTTGGTATGTGGAGGTCATACTGTATTTTGTTTAAATGTAATTTCTTTATATAACCCTATTAGCTCTATTTTCAAAATGACTTTAAATGAACTCAGTGATCCCAAAGGTTAGAAAATAAGCATCAGGATATGTTTTACGGCCGTTACAGGGAACTTAATACCAACTGCAGTGAAGATAAATGACTTCTGAATAGTTAGATCCCTATGAAAGCAAGTTATTTGAGCCGCGACACGAGAAAACAAAGAAAGTGGTTATGCGCCAAGCGCAGACTCAGATCAGCCTGAGCATCCGCCCAGTCTGATCAGAATTTTCGATGTCCGCATGAAGGTAGCTTGGACCCTTAGCTACCCTTTAAGCGCTTAGGGAAGACGCTGCTCAGACTGTGCGGATGCCCAGGCTGATCTGAGTCTGCGCTGGGCGCTTAACCACTTTGTTGGTTTTCTCGTGCGCGGCTCATTTTAAGTCGCATTTGGAGAATACAATATTCGGTGTTGACTGCTTAGTACTGGTGGCTTGTTTGGGGCTTTCGAAATTGTCGGAGTGACTTTCATTAATGTGTGTACGGGAAACTGTAACAGGGAGACTTCTTTTTTTTTTAAATCTAATTATCAAAATTTCATATTGCTGTTTTAAAATGGCTTCTTGCTTTGATTTGACATGGAAACTTACTGCCTTTTGTTTTTCTGTACTTTTTGCTTTTTGTGTGTAAGTTTGCAATTTACTCTTTGTTTCGTTGAGAGTGGTTGGGTAGTGTGATAGTGCTGGGTTTATCTTTCAGTGCCGGGGCGGCCTACTGATTTGGATAATAGTAGGGCAAGGGCCTTCTGTGCTTGCAGTAGGTGCGGGTGAGGGTTGTTTGGACATTTTTTCTGTCGTCTATCATTTCTCTCTTCTTTCTCCCTCTCGTTGGGAGACGGCCTGATATAGACTGAAATACTGTCTCAAAGGGTCGTTAAACCCAAAACAACCAACCAACCAAACCAATTTTGTTTCATTTTGCTATAGTTATTTTCTGTTGAGATACATGTTGACTATGTTACAAGACACTTCAGCCCCAAACCATCTCGGCCCCTAGACACCACGGCCCTTAGTCATCTCGGCCCCAAACCATCTCGGTCCCACCTAGAAATAAATTCCTGGACACTTCGGCCCCTAGTCACTTCGGCTCTCTAGTCATCTCGGCCCCATAGCCCTAGTTGATTAGCCTAAAGTTTTGACACAAACAAAAGGTGTGTCCCCCTCCCCGTCCCCCCATCGACCCCAAACCCTCCGTCCACAACAGCCCCTACCGGTCCACTGCCCCGTCAGCCACATCAACACCCGCCTCCTAGCAGACCCGCAGATCTAAATTTCGAATTACAAGAAAGCTTCTTTTAAAAAATTCTAAATAGTAAAGAAATAAATGACCAAGAATCACTCTTTGGAAAGGGACACACTTTTTGAGAAATGAAAGAAGAATTGCTGTTCTTGCTGTTTGCCCGTTGTCTGATGATGCTATACATTTCGTGAAAAAAAAATTTCTACCGTTTTAAAGTTTCAGACAAAGGGGCATAATTGTAGAACATGAAAGTAAAGTTATGGTTCTTGTGCTTTGTATATCATTTGTTTCCAGTTTCGTGAAATCATTTGAATCATCTTTAGAATTATGCAGTGGTCTTTATTTCCCTATATACACCATCAAAGGCGCACAATTCTGTCGAAATTGCAGTTATATAATTCTTGTTGTGTGTGCATCGCCTGATAATGCTTTATATTTTAACCAAAATATACATGAGGAAATATGATCAACTGTCTTAAACTTATGAAACGGACATCATTTTCATATGAAAATTAACAAAGGGGCATAACTTCAGTATACACTGTATCAAGTGCCATGAAAAGATCTTTGACCTTTTCAATGTTTTGGAATGGATGTACGATTTCCATCTAAGAAGGGGCCGGTCCGGTCGGGCGATCATAGGGTGCTGGGTAACTTTCAGTGCCGGGGCTCTTATCCGGAAAATGCCAAATTTTATACATGTGCACTAAGCACTTTGAACTTTCATACACTTTGTGGTCGCTGTGTAAATGAGAAATGCTGAAAATTTGAACTTGCTATCTTGAATAGTTCTGGAGTTAGGGGAGAGTCGGGTAACTTCGGACAGCGGGTAAATTCGGACACTGACGTTGTTTCCTTTATATGTCGGTTGTTTGGAACTAAAACAAAAATTAACTGGTCAAACAGAGAAAATCCTGATGAGCCGTCTCGTCTGGATTTTCAATGTTTGCAATTGTATGTCCGAATTTACCCCCCATGTCCGAAGTTACCCGACTCTCCCCTTTAGCAACTTGAAATGTACAAAATATATAACGAAATGCTAAGAATATACCTAGGTGGGTACAAATGAGCATATAATAAAACAAGTCCAGTCTGCGTACAGGATAGCTCGCCTGCAGTGCCTTGCCAATCCAGGAGATATAGGTTAAAGAACTTTAACCAAAACATCCAATCCGGACGCGGACGCCGTGGTGACAACAATAGCTCTTCCTGAACTTTTGTTCAGGCGAGCTAAAAAGGCTTAAAGCAAACAAATACGAGTACGAATATGAACAATTGGAATTGCGGACTACTCTCTTAGAATTGGTGAGGACGTGCCAGGTGGCGCGGGTTATGGGTTCGTTCCCTTGTGTCTCCTGGTGAACATCGTTATGAGTGAGAATTGAATGGGGGAGGGGTGGGGTTCGGCGGGGGGGGGGGGGGGGGGGTCGGGGACGAAACCAAAAGGAGCAAAAATCATAGCAGTCTGTCACAGATAGATCTCAAAAGAGATGACAGGGCCATAACGTTATTCAAACTGTACTTTTCTTAAAAATCGGCATTTAAATCCGAAGCAGTTTCGGGAACACGCTTACACAAATCAGTGACAATATATTGTCCTACGAACTGTCAAAAACGAATCCCGTCATTAGAGTTTCATGAATAGAAATGAATGGATGGTACATACAATCTGTATATGAACCGCGACACGATAGAACCAACCCAGTGGCATGTGCGCTTAGCAAAGACTCAGATCAGCCTGGGCATCCGCCCAGTCGGATCAGAGTTTTCGCTGTCCGCATGTAGATAGCTTAGACCCTTAGCGACTATTTAAGCGCACAGCGAAGACGCTGATCAGACTAGGCGGCTGGCCAGACTGATCTGAGTCTGTGCTTGGCGCACATGCCACTTTGTTGGTTTTGTCCTGTCACGATTCATATAATGATAATGATAGTGGAAAAGTCTAGAATTGGAATGCTAACTTACATTGAACTGGATTTTTGTTGCTCAATAATATGAAATGAGATGCATTATTGCACGTTCCTGTGTAAACAGCGTAAGGATCGACAGCAAACGTGTCTTTAATTTCTACCTCTCCCTTCTACCTCATCTGTATGCTAAACAAAGGCGGGGCTAATTTTTGTGCATACCTTTCAAGTGTTTAATTCTTTAACAAAGGTATGACAAATGTAATAAAAGGAAACAGGGAAATGGTTTCCAGGGAGTGCTATAATTCAAGTTTTCAATAGGGTGAATGCGGTCTAATTATTTTGATTTTGCACGCGACCGTTCATGTAAGCTTTGCTATTGCAAGCCATGTCGCTCACAATTTCATAAACGTGAGAAACTTGCATTTTATTTCTTAGCCCTAAAAGGGTGTGTGTGTGTGTGTGTGTGTGTGTGAGGGGGGGGGGGAGGGGGGGGGGGGGGGCAGATGACAAAGTATCGTGCAAATTATTTAAAAAAAAATGGTTCGTCTGAGAATTCAAAGACTATGAGCCGCCTCATCTGGATCAACACTGTCTGCCAATTAAAGGTTTTTTTATTATTATTATTATTATTATTTTGGGCGCTAATGGGTAAAATACTCGTAAATGATCAACGATGTTCTCTTCAAGTATACCACCTATACTACATGACCCTTGCCTCATTATATATGGAAATTAGGGACGACATGATTTTTTACGATCACATTTTACAGTTTATTTTTCCTTGGGCAATAAATCAGGAGTGCACATTTTCTTTTGTCTTTGCAACATTTATCTAATTTTCTGCAAAACTAGTGAAACATAAGCCTGCGGAAATTATTCTTACGAAGTAGGAGTCTACTAATTATGTTACAACTGGCGCTTCGACAAAATTTTCTCAGCAAGATGTCTTGTATGCTGCAGATTTTAAATCACTGTGTTTAAAAAATGATGTATCTTAACGCTGTCGAGATATTGAGCTTGAATAATTTGAAATGGGTCACCGAGCAAAAAGTGGAGCCCCGTATCAAACTGCTGACTTGGGGCTGGTCTATTTAGCTTTCAGCCAAAAGGTTTGCTGGAACTTGAGCCGCAACACGACAAAGCCAACAAAGTGCCATGAGCTCCCAGCGAAACCTCAGGTCAACCTGGGTATCCACCGCCACTCTGATCAGTCTTAGTTGTTGGCGTGTAGGTAGAGTGGAACCTTCGCTACCCTGTAAGTGCTCAGCGAAGACTCTGATCGGACGCCAATTTGTTGGTTTTGTCGTGTCGGTTTTCAGTTGTCTTTTTTGGAGTGTAAACGTTTGATGAATCTCCGAAAGCCAACATACCCTGTAAAAAATGTGTTTAGAATCAATGCAAAAAATGCAGTCCGATTTTTATGTGTTTAAATCGTAACATGTTCAATTTGCAACATGTTTAGGTTTATGTTTAGAAATTAAACATGTACAAAACTGGTTATATCTACCTTTTATTTTGAAAATATCTATATCAACATTTTCGTCTCTTTTTTTCGTTCTTCCACGGGGAAAGAGAGAATGGATTCATCCGAAACGCGTAACAGAATAAAACGTGTTTAGCAGACTTAGTCCGGGAAAATAATAGAAAAGGCGTACATGTGTAGCTATATGACATATTCCTAAACATATTTACACCTAAACATGTAACCACTTGTGTTTTATAGCTAAGCGCGATTTTTACAGTGTAACTAAGGCTTTGAATAAAATATAAAAGAGCAAACCGACTCTGTAGCTAACAAATGATAATAAAGAAGATTTTAAGAGAAGCTGACTGTAAGCATCGAGCATTGGGTGGAAACTCAAAATTTTGTTTTTTGCTCAAAATTTCGTGGTTTAAAGCTCTCGACGAAAGATGAAGAGCGGTGAAAAAATAGTGAAATATGTCAAACGGTTCTCGAGATATCTAAGCAATTACTGTTGCCATGGCAACCATTTTTAGGCCGGTAAAATTTACATATTTTCAAGAATTTAAAGGGAAAATGCATCTCTCCTGATGTAAGTATGACATACTTGACTAGTATGGTGCTTAGGACTAAATGTAATTGTTATTCTTTGCACCTTCAAAGCATCGGTCACTGCATGTTGTTGAAACCATGGCAACTAAAAGTACATATAGTCGGAGAAAAAACATCAAATTTGTGAAAATATTGCCCTCGTGAAGTGACCTGGCAGGGCGGGGTTATCGATTTGGTTCAATGCATTATGAAATAGGTAAAGCAACATGTTCGTAATCAATCGGAAAGATATTCGTAAGTATTCGTTAATCATCGCGTATCATGCATGAATTATAGCTGTTAATTTTTCTCACAAATGTGTAAAGACTCATTGGTGTAGTGGTCCTTTGATAGACGAGCTATTTATTTTTTGTATCATATAAGGGTCCAAGGTTCGAATATACCTAAAATTATTAAGTTTTTTTATTCTTTCTTTTTACGTTTTCAAGTAACAATTGATTATTTTGCCTGACAGAAATTTCCGTTTGTTTTGATTATTTCTTATAATTTATGCTCATAATAAAAAGAAAAATCTTCAGAGGTTTTGTTTGATCTGATTATCCCCAGAAATATGCATGAGGGCATTTAGTAGATTATGGAATTTTATACGCGAGAAAAGTGATATGCGATGAGTGAATAACTATTTCTGATTTGGTAATCACTTCTCAGTTTCAGAGAGTCTACCAAAGCAGACATGTCGAACTCTAATCCTTTGAATTATCTCGAGCGAAAGAAATTACTGGAAATGTGTCTTTTCTCTTAATATGAAATTATTAAAACAAGTAAATATGTTAAGAAAATAAATTTTGAAAATAAGAAAATGAGAAAAAAAAAGTTTATTCCTCATCCTAGATTTGAACCCTAGATCGTAGCACTGAGTGTCTTTGCAATCCGACTTCGTATACACTACACCAAGACGCTTTGTACACAATTTGGTTAAAATACTGTTATTACCTATAACAAGAAAGGCGAGGATTAACGAAGTTGTACGGATATTTTTCCGACTGTTGGCGAAAATAGGAATTACCTGTTTCACAATGCACTGATCCATAACGCTAGCTCCGCCCTGCCAGGTCACTTCACTAGGGCAATAGCACTTCTTTAAATCAAGATTATTGAAAATGGCAGCCTGGCCTGAATACACAGTGCCTGAATATACCGTTTACATGTCTTGCAACGTCAACTTAAGTAAGTTCATAACAAAAACAATTAGCTGTAAACTTTCATTAACTACAGAATAAATGCACGTGCAAATGGCTTCCCTCTTGCGATTCTAATTTTACAGAAAACATCAGTTTTCTAACTTTTTGCCTTAGTTACCACACTGCCAAATTGAATTTGCTACAAAAAAACAAATAATGAGACTTGTTATATTCCATCTTTGCAAATAACGATGTAGAAACGTGATTGTAGATGTTGTTTCTATGGTTACAATGCATAAAATGTGTTAAATCAGTTCAAAACAACCCTAAAACCGTGTAACTGATATACACCTCCAAATTTGCATTAGAATCGATATGGTTTATAAGTAGTTCAGTACTAGGTTTCTGTATCACTTATGGTTTTCTTTTTTTCTAATAAACAAATTTAAAGTGCTGCTTAGATACCCCACCCACTAATTTATAGCCAAGCCACTAGGCGAAGAAGTTATATCAGTCATCCATCCTATTTTCCCGGTTCTTACCACTGTATTCTTACAGCCAGTCTATACTTATTGCTCGACTTCTTCATGATCAGAAATGAAGCAGTTCAAGTAGAAAAAAAAAGAAGAAAAAAAAGTTAATTCTTTTTCTATATTAGCAGTAATCTTTTTACTATCAGACTAGCGCTAGTCTACTAATGGGACTGCATTCGCTTTTACCAAGATTGGGTGAAACACATTTTTCCTTGCGCATACCTCATGTCGTGATAAAACCAGTCTTATGCCATACGCAAATCACGCGTGTCTAGACTAGACGCATGCGCAATCAGAACAGGGTAGACTACACATGAGCGTAGACATATCTTGGTACCTCCTGGTAGCGTATAATAGCATATTTCACTGCAAACATTATGGGCTGAACACACATTTTTCCTTGCGCAGGCCATTTGAGACGTGTCGTGATAGAATGAGCCTCATGGTATATGCAAAACACCTATGTCCAGACTAGTCTATGCACTAGCACAATCAGAACAGGGTAAGCGCAATAAGTACGCCTTCTGTGAATCAAACGGTGCACTGCACTTACTCCGACAGACAACGCAGTTGCGTAGACTTATCTTGGTACCCACTGTTTGCTTATAGCGTCAAACATATTTAGACCGGACAAGGCTCATAACGTTCAACAAAAGAGATGAGCATAAAATGCACGTGCAAATATGACCGACCCTTGATTTACTTGATTATCGATGCTGTAAACCAAGAGCCGCACCCTCAGAAAATTGCCCCATGGGACGAGAAGAATCAGACCAGTCTGTGGTACCATTTATGCGTTCACAACATGTATAAACAATCTTGAGCATCATACACTGGAGTGCCGTAAAGAGTGCGAAAAGAAATGACACTAATGGGACTGCATTCACTTTTACCAAAATGGGGTGAAACACATTTTTTCTTGCGCATACCTCGTGTCTTGGTAAAACCAGTCTTATGCTAACGCAAAACACGCGTGTCTGGACTAGACGCATGCGCAATCAGAACAGGGTAGACTACATATGAGCGTAGACATATCTTGGTACCTCCTGGGAGCGTATAATAGCATATTTCACTGCAAACATTATGGGCTGAACACACATTTTTCCTTGCGCAGGCCATTTGAGTCGTGTCGTGATAGAATGAGCCTCATGGTATATGCAAAACACCTATGTCTAGACTAGTCTATGCACTAGCACAATAAGAACAGGGTAAGCGCAATAATTAAGCCTTCTGTGAATCAAACGGTGCTCTGCACCTTCTCCGACAGACTACGCAGTTGCGTAGACTTATCTTGGTACCCACTGTTTGCTTATAGCGTCAAACATATTTTGACCGGACAAGGCTCATAACGTTCAACAAAAGAGATGAGCATAAAATGCACGTGCAAATATGACCGACCTTTGATTATCTTGATTATCGATGATGTTACCCAAGAGCCGCACCCTCAGAAAATTGCCATATGGGACGAGATGAATCAGACCAGTCTGTGGTGACATTTATGCATTCACAATATTTATAAACAATCTTGAGCATCATACAATGGAGCGCCGTAAAGTGTGCGAAAAGAAATGACACTAATGGGACTGCATTCGCTTTTACCAAAATGGGGTGAAACACATTTTTCCTTGCGCATACCTCGTGTCGTGATTAAACCAGTCTTATGTCCTACACAAAACACGCGTGTCTGGACTAGACGCATGCGCAACCAGAACAGGGTAGACTACATATGAGCGTAGACATATCTTGGTACCTCCTGGTTGCGTATACATACATACTCACTGCAAACAGTATTTTTCCTTGCGCAGGCCATTTTGAGTCGTGTCGTGATAAAATCAGCTTTATGGTATATGCAAAACACTTATGTCCAGACTAGTCTGTACACTAGCACAACCAGAACAAGGTAGGCGCAATTAGTATGCTTTCTGGGAATCAAAAGGTGCACTGCTCTTACTCTGACAGACTACGCAGTTGCAAAGACTTACCTTGGTAACCACTGTTTGCGTATAGCGTCAAACATATTTTGCCCGGACAAAGCTCATAACGTTCTTGAAACACAATAGATGAGCATAAAATGCACGTGACACTTGATTATCAATGATGTAACCCAAGATTTGCAAGATTAACAGTAATCTTATATTTTGGGATAGATGTATTAGAATCAGATCAAGATGTGTAATGCGCCATATACTGTCAGTATTTTTGACAAAATGTCGGCTAGTATAAGCACCTGTTCAAATGTTAGAATAATTACAGCAATTTTAAGGTGTCCCAATAGAGAGGGTAAATAAAAACGGTACAAATTGTTTGAACAGTATTACAAGACACCCAGCAGGCACATGACGTCGTGATGATGTCGAAATTGGATCGATGCGACGCCACCATGCCGCATCGACGTCAATACTACGTCATTTCGACGTCTTGTGCCTGCTGGGCAGTAAAGTATTTCCCAACGGGCGTATGGCGTCAGAAGGACGTCGATGTGATGTCATCTGGTTGCGTCGACGTCAATGCGACGTCATTATAACGTTGTGTGCCAGCTGGGTAGTATATATATCAATGTGATGATCTAATCCGTGTCTTCTGCTTTCTATTAGGTATCAGAAAAAAATAATGTTATTGGAAGTCTGTCCACAGTCACGACTAAATATTCTAGGCCCATGTTTCATTAACATCGATCTTCAGACGAAAGAAGCAATTCGGTAGGGAAAAGAAATAATGCCAAAATTTGTGCATATGGCCAAACATGATAAATTCTGCATTTCGATCATACAAAACTAAAATTGACAAGAAAAAATGTCATAACTGCCTTTTTAATTTATTTAGTATTTTTTTATTTTATTTGTTTATTATTAACTATTGCAGAACTTAAATGTACAGATTATTAGATGTGTCTGCGTGTGTGCTTTACTGCTTAAATATAAGTAAGCGCATCATGGAAATTTTGACATGCATTTATTATTCCTACGGGCCACCAGGGTTCCCCCATAAAGTGCAGCTTACTTTGGTGCTTATATGGGTTCCATCTGTTTGTGCGACTCCACTTTGGTTGAAGGTACATCATTGTAGAGTCCGGATGCGCTTAAACAGGCGCACATGCTGCGACCTTGTACCCATGCCTCTGTGCTTGCACCACGTCTATGTTGTAGCAGACAGGCCGCACTAAAAGTGTCCAGGATGCAGTAGACAGACAGTTGACACTTCATTGCACAGAATATAGTATACAGAAACCGCGAACAGCGTGCACTACTTTCAGCATGCTCCAAAAAAGAAGAGCGAGTAGAAAGTGCACAGTAGACGGTAAACGGTAGAATATATCAAAAGGTCTTTCACGTTGACAGATACGTATTTTCCTTCGCACAGCTTAGAAATACATGTATTGGGGGGAAAACTACATCAAAGAAAAAAAATAAAACTAGAAAATGAATAAAGAAAAGCAGAATAAATCAAGAAAAGCAGACAAAACTCTGCAGCACCCGGTATTCCCAGACGATCACCCATCCAAATACTATCCGGGCTCGACGTTGCTTAACTTCGGTGATCGGACGAGAATTGGTGTTTAACGTGATATGGCCGTAGGCAACAAAGTACCGATTTTTTACATTTACAGAGTCTACTTTTGAGAGTTTGAGATCAGTATAATAGTTTTAATATCCTGCAGTTCTTACTACTGGGACACACATTGCAGGCATAGGGAAGAATTCTCGTTATAGTTATGTGATTTTCCGATAATCTCCGAGAGGGTTCTTCAACAAACTGAGATTAGAAACGCAAGTCTTTTTGAACGACACAGTAGTACGTATTTCATAATGTCTTCAAACAAACGGTAAACTGTGAATTTGAATTGTGTTCTGAGAATGAAAAAGCGATAGTGTCAATCTAATTTTAAATCTTACTTACAAAATTTATTTACTGATCAAAGCTAGGAGGTCACAATCTCGAAACGAAAATATTATGTACAGCTTTGCAGAGTCGGTAATCTTGTCTTGTCTTTCCAATTTAAACATTATATTTCAGTAATCCTCATAGCCTAGTAGCTAAACCACACGACTCATGATTTTCGGGCCGTGAGTTCGATTCTCACCGCTTTGTTTTCTCATTAGATTTTTTATGTTATTATATGATGTTATTAAATTTTTATCATTTAGCTTTTAAACTGAACTTAATAAGTCACATGTATTAGGGCGCGTTTACACGACCAAAGTTTCTATGACAAAGTAGGTTTGTCACAGAAAAATTTGCTCGTGTAAATGCCAAAATATGACAATGTTTCTTTGGCAAATATTATATGATAAAGTTACCTCGATAAATTAAATTTGTCCGTGTAAACGGAGAACTTTGCTAAAGATTATGTAACAAAGAACATTGCTACAAGCGTGGAAAATGTGACAAAGATTTTGTTTCATCGCTGCAGGTAACTTTGACGAATAATATTTGGTCGGGTGAACACTGCAGCAAATATTTCATTGCCAAAGTTTATGTGACAAAGATTCTATGGCACATTTTCTTTAACAAATAATTTGCTCCGTGTAAACGCAAAATGTTTGTCATATTTTCTTTGTTAAAGTTTCTGTGACATAGAAACTTTGCTCGTGTAATTGCGCCCTTAGCCATAGGGACGAAGGGCGCGTTTACACGAGCAAAGTTTCTATGTCACAGAAACTTTAACAAAGAAAGTATGACAAACATTTTGCGTTTACACTGAGCAAATTATTTGTTAAAGAAAACGTGCCATAGAATCTTTGTCACATAAACTTTGGCAATGAAATATTTGCTGGAGTGTTCACACGACCAAATATTATTCGTCAAAGTGACCTGCAGCGATGAAACAAAATCTTTGTCACATTTTCCACGCTTGTAGCAATGTTCTTTGTTACATAATCTTTAGCAAAGTTCTCCGTTTACACGGACAACTTTAATTTATCAAAGTAACTTTAACATATTTATTTGTCAAAGAAACATTGTCATATTTTGGCATTTACACGAGCAATTTTTTCTGTGACAAACCTACTTTGTCATAGAAACTTTGGTCGTGTAAACGCGCCCGAACTCTCGTTATAGTTACGGGCCATGATTATCCGATTATCTCCGAGAGAGCCGGAGATAAGCAGTTACCTGTATAGTGTATACGGTTCCCAGTTTAATAGGGAAATGTAAAGAAGCTCATAGATAAATTTCATTTTCTTATTTAATATATTTTCCGACATTAAATTATAACGTCTAGCACGAAAGAGCATTTCAAGCTCTTTAATCTGGTATAAAATTATAGAAATGCGTCAATGAGAAGTTTCTTCCATCTCAGCACAGTTTTCTTTAGAGCTACAAACCATAAGTTTCTTAACACAATTTATTCAAATTCCGCGAATCTTCGTTTTTGGACCTAAATAACATATATAAATTAACATTTGCGAGTCTATTATAACGTATGAGCTGAAAGCTGTTATTCCATTGATTACAATGGTGTATTTTTTACCTACATAGCTAAATGAGAAATATCTTACCAGAGCGCCTAATTTTGCTAACTTTTGATTCGAAGCTTGGTCGAAATTTTTTTAAGTTCTCTTTAATGTATATATCAGAAAAGGAGCAGATTCAAGTTTTATAGACTGGCCAGAATTCTTTTTCTATTAACGGTAACTTTTTCACTATCAGACTAGCGCTAGTCTAACTAATTTATTATGCATTAGCGATATCACATTTTGGGAAGAGAAAGAGTGTACAAATGTGGAAAAAAATGTATGATATAGTACTATTTTTTACCATTGAGTAATCGCTGGTTGATACATGCTGTTGAAGTGCAAATCGCAAAATATTTTAAATTCTCGAGGGCGAAGCCGGAGAGAGTTAAGAATAGCTGACTGTAAGCATCGAGCATCATTTTGCTCAATGTTTTATGGTTCGAAAAACCACATGCCAAACCAATAGTAATTTCATCACAAAATGGGCATAAACATTTTTATAGAACCAAAAATTAAAATTTAGATGGCAGACTGTGAAATGAAGAGGGTTAATGGCATGTTTGTATTTTTATGGCCCTTTAAACATTTCTTTAGTCATGCGGCAAGGCATAGATGATTTTGAAAGACTGTGTGCAATGGCACCACGTTTATGATAAAAAAATTCTGCGTTCAGAAATTGAGATTCGAACAAGGACTGCTAGCACTCGTTAAGCTACAGAAAAGTGGATAAAATTAGGGAAGTGGATGGGATGAATTAATCACTCGTGTACACGTATACTTTAGATGGCACCCTATTAGGATTACCTAAATTACAAGACTTTCTTGGTTGCTCCAGGAGCCCCGGTAGCACAGTAGGTTAAGCTCTGGTCTGCTGGTCTAGTTATTCCGGGCTCGAGACCCGCTGGAGGCGTAAATCTTTCCAACTGCCAATAGGCAATAGGTCTCCATTGCACACACACACAGCCCTTCATACTCCCACCCCCACCCCCTCCACACACACACACACACACACAGACACACACACACATTTTTCCTCCAGTCGCCAAGATACAGTGGACACGACAGTATCGGATCAAGTTCAATAAAAATCCTGTTTTGTTGTTTATGAATGCTTAAATTATGTATGTTATGAGACAAAACAGTTGCAAAATATCCCTTCTATCTATCCATGTCAAAACATTTACGAAATTTATTCATTTAAGGGCAGATAATCTATCCAGACTTACTCGAGGGTCTTACGACAGTAACGAATCAGGTGCTACAGTATCGGATCATATGGTATTATTATATACGAGAGTTCCGCTGAGCCTTTCTGCCAAACTTCTTAGCTTCAATAAGTTGGCTACCTAAACAGTTGGACTTATTAAACTCTCATAGAAGACTTTTTACGGCCTTTCAACGATATTTATCGCAGTCCTTCACTAGCAATGGTTATGTCTGTTAAATAACAGTTAAATGTATACACATTTAAAAAAACATATCAGTAATTCTTAACTCTAATCTCCTGCGCCCCTATAGCACGGAACTACTCAAATAATAAGCCAATTATCTGCCTTTGCTAAGTGTAGAACCTGATAAGACCATAGTGTCTGATCAGGATCAACAAATTTACTGTGATTTTACGCCCTAACATTGATATTTCAATGCAAACAGACTATAAACATTACAGGGTCATTCAACGTGTTCTGCGGCATTAATCTGAGTCTACGCCAGTCATTTATGGGTTCACACATATGCGAGCTGATCTCGAATGTTTCTTCAGAACATTTAGCAGAAGCTTAGATGTGCTATGCATAACATTCATTATGGAATGCTAGCGTGTGGGGCGTTGGATGGGGGATACTTTACGAAAAGTATACCGATCTTCTTTGAAAGTAGACAGACCAGCAACTGGGGCAGTTGATTTACACCTTGCTTTCAGCATCAGACCATGCATCCAACATAAGGGTTTCCAGCTGAAGCCTATATTTCAGTTCAAATTATATAATGATCCGTTACTGTCGCACATCGGTGCCCCACTTTTTAAGTCTTTAGTTTCATCAAATACTGGGATGTCACAAAAATAATGACTGCCTGCAATTTTAGGGATGCCAGGACGCCTTAGAAAGCAAAATTCGTTTCAATCGCCTCATGATAAAATAGTTTAAATAACCGAAATCTATTTTTGGGGTAACGAGCAACAGACAAAATGCAAGAGCCGCTGAAGAGGGGCCAAGCTTTCAACAACTCTGATTTGTTTCACAGCCGCACATTTCGATCGAATTTTTCACCCTGCACTTTGTTATTGGTCTAACTTGATGACTGTAATATAATGGTAAAAAAAAAATTGCTTCATTTGTGAGAAAAATAGGTGATAACTTAAGGGTTATCCGATACTGTCGATGATCCGATACTGTCGAGTCCATTGTATGACTGAACTACTGTAAAAAGGATGTAAAACTATAAGTTGTTCATGCATCAATTTTTGGCTGTCTATGTAATATGACGATCATAGGTCACAGAACATTTCAGCCTATCCTCCGGTGAATAGACACTGTACTCGAGTAGGCCTACACCACTTTCTGTCCTGAAACTGTCTGTTTTTGTGTTTTACCTACTTCAAAGAAGTAATTTATTCAAAACAAAAACTAGTAAATTTATTAATTTCAACATAAAATAAAGAAAAAGCAAACGTATTGCTGCAAATAAAATGTTTTTACTCCGTTCTTCTAGTCCGTGATTTCTGCAGACGTTTTGCTCGGCACAACTCTTGTCATCAAATATATCTGCAACTGCAGTCTTGGTGAAAGGACCAATTTCATAGAGCTAAAAAGGTCATAATGAGCATTGTTGACAGTTATCTAATTCTTTTAATGATGCTATTTTTTATTATGAAAGATCATTGGTACTACCTGTAGTGTTCGCACATTTGTAATCGTCAAGGGAGGTAAGATAATCCCAGATTGACTTAACTCCCTTGCTACAAGTTTACAACATTGACACATTTCAAAGATGAATAAAATTTGAAACTTTGCGAGTTTACACCTATTTTTTTGACTTCTTAAACTTCGAACCTTGCTCTATCATGTAAGTATGGTCTTATTTTCAAACGTGACTGCCTTTTTTAGGTATTAGGCGAATAAAACCCGTAATTTTCACTCAAAATTGGGTCTATTTTTTCCAGTAAAAGCTCTTCCGTTGATAATATGAGACAGAAAACATTAATTATATGTAATCTCATTACACAGCTATGTATTGTTAAACTACACAAACAAACCAGAATAGGATAGTATTTGTTGTTCAATTTTTAGCGAGGGAATGTTACATTAAGGTCTTATATTGACATTTTCAAAATGGAAACCTGGTTACCATGGAAACGGCTGAACGCTGACCGCTTAAAACTTGTGAAACACAAACAAGCATGGTAAAATTCCCAAAATATCAGCTAAATCCGTAATTTTCGACTTTCCACGTTATTATTGGCTAATGCTCGATGCTTACAGTCAGCCTCTCTTAATTATTCTAGAGTTTAGGCTGACATACAGGGTGTATAATTATTTTGTTGCAACTGGAATTTCAATTAACGTAATGATTATCAATAATACATGTACTTATAAATTGATCGATTAATTCATTGATTTATTATTTAATAGCAAAATAAAAAAAACAACACACACACACACACACACACACACACACACACACACACACACACACACACACTGGGGAGTAGGGTGTGGCTTAAACATGTTCCACTGTATATAAATCTCCATCCAGGGTCCCGATGCTGTTCTAAATAAACTTAATTGTCGGCAGGCATGTCGGTTCTCAAGCTCGGCGTTTTATTGTTTGTTTTATTATTGTGTGTGTGTGTGTGTGTGTGTGTGTGTGTGTGTGTGTGTGTGTGTGTGTGTGTGTGCAAAAAAGTACCTCTTTCATTCTGCACAAGAAGGAGGCTTCTGGCTATATCACAAAACTAGTGACGCTAGAATCCAATCGTCAAACATTATATTTTGTACCAGGTAGCAAATGAACATTAGTACATTTATAGCTACCTGTTTGTACTAAGTAGCTTTTCGCAAAGTATTTTGTACCAGTATATCTTAAACATATATTTTTGATAAATATTTTTCCACTATTCTCAGAAAAAAAAACCTGTGATTTGAGGACCCGAGGATCTTCCTTCAGAATTTATCTCATTGAATCTGGTATTAAGTACCGTGTGGCGGCAGTATAAAGCTTCCTAGTACTTTATATAATTGAGCCGCGAGACGAGAAAACCAACATCAGCCCAGTCTGATCAGACTTCGCTAAGCGCTTAAAAGGTAGTTAAAAGAGTCTAAGCTACCTCCATGCGGACAGCGAAGACTCTGATCAGACTGGGCGGATGCCCAGGCTGATCTGAGTCTGCGCTGGGCGCACAACCACTTCGTTGGTTTTGTCGTGTAGAGGCTCAATTATATTTTCTAATATATTTTAGCCCTTTCGGATCAATGGGCTCATTCCGACGCAGTTCGAAAACCAAAACTGAGGTCCGCTGAAACCCGAGCTAGGGAATGTAGGCAGCGTTGCAACTATATTACTACACATGAACAGACTTCATTAAACCGAGTCTGCTGTTTATGTTTTTCTGATGCTTTCCTTTTTCAGAGAATCTTCCTTCAGAGTCTATTTTGTCTGTTCTGCAACTGGTTTCAAGTGCAAGTGCCGTGTGGCTGCCGTAGAAAAGTCCCTCGTACTTCGTTATAGTGCAGATTACATGGCTCAGCTGCGACACGAGTGAGTGAGTGAACACGAGTTTAACGTCCCACCAACAACGAGGGCATATGGAGACGGGACCTCGGTTTAAAGTCTCATCCGAAAGACCGGAGAAGCGGGGGTTCGAACTTGCGATCCCTGGATTGGGCCGCGACACGAGAAAACTAACAAAGGGGAATGTGCGCCCAGCGAAGTCTCAGATCAGCCTGGGCATCCGCCCAGTCTGATCAGAGTCTTCGCTGTCGGCATGAAGTAGCTTTAGTCCTTACTTACCCTTTAAACGCAAGTCGAAGATTCTGATCAGACTGAAGTGCTACCCAGTCTGATCTAGTCTTCGCTGGGCGCACATGCCTCTTCGTTGGTTTTGTGTCGCGGCTCAGTCCTGTTTTCTGGTCCTTGAGGATCATTAGGCTCATTCAGAGCCAGTTTGAAAATAGAGTTTCCGTTGGGAATAGGCGGTGTTGCAACATTACATTACTGCACAAAAGCAGACTCAAGACTCTGTTTAACCGAGTCTACAATTTTCGTTTCTCTGATGCATGCCTTGCTCCTAGAGACTCTTCCGTTATCAGATGCCGTTTTACTGTAAACCCAATCCTTATGATATCACAAAATCAAATTTGTGATGACACTTTTTCGAACTTAGTATGTGATTTAAAATATAATGTTTTGATATCACTACTAAATCGACTTAGGGATGAATTAGTTATATCACAAAATGAAATTTGTGATGTCAGAATGTCATTTCATGATATCACTACATATATTTTGTAATATCAAAAAGTGGATATGATTTTGTGATATCACTGAACTCGATTTTGTGATATTACAAAATCGAATTAGTGATATCACAAAATAGATTTGATTTAGTGATATCACAAAATCGATTTTGTGATATCAGTTGTTCTATTTTGTGATACCAATAATTTAAATAAAGTGATATCACAGAACATTGAATTTATAGTATAGCACCTCGTATTCCTTCAGAATTTGATTTAGCAATTTTCTTGTACTAAGCCCAGCAGTTATTGGCTTGCGCTGAGCGCAAGCCAGTATTCAGGTTGTTTAGTGATACCGAGTTATTTTGGGAAGAAAGAATACGTCAAGTTTAGTCGGAAAATACCAGGAGAGTGTGTACACAGTGAGTGTGTACTGCAACGCTTCGTTCTAAACTTTTTTAGGGCCGCAATTAAGCCAAAGAGATTGGAAAGTTCGTTCCGGTTTGAGACAGCATTTCTTCATTATTTTCTTCACAAATGCCTCGTCCGATTTTGTCTATTTTTATCTATATCCGATTTGCCTCCTCTGCTAAAAATAACGATGGAAACTTTATTCTATTTTTGATAGTTCATGTTCTTTTTTTTTTTTTTTATAAATATTTCCGTTAAAAAGCACGTTTTTCTTTTACAAGTGCCTTGAACTTGGCCACATTTCGTTTGCTTTTTTTATAAACTGATTGCATAAAAAATGAAACTCTGAATGCACTGCAAAGTATTTGGCTTTGCATCCTAAGAAATATACCAAACTTGTGTAAGAAACAGTGTTTATATATAGCTTAGCGCAAAGCATTAGCTTTTCCAAAAAAAAATCATGCAGCGGCGTCGCGAAAACTAGGCCTTAGGGCATCGCATAATCTGACTAGTCAGAGCAGCTGGCACACTGTCCAGCGCCGATGCATTCGTTGGATCTGATCAGTCTTTTTCGGCATATACGTATATATTCTTCATCTTTCATGCTGAGGCTAGACTGATCAGACTGCGCTTATGCCGGAGTGGGCTGACCTGTGTATCAGTGTAAAATCTGAAAGAGCAGAGTTCAAATTTATTGTTTAAATTTAGAAACAAGCGCTTTTGACGATTTTCTTCCCTTATCACATTTACTGAAAAGAGATAAATTTCATTTGTCGGGAGTTCATGGAAATACGAACGCAATGGGTTCCGTGCTTTGTTGTTCCCAAATGGTGTAAAGCAAGTTATTGTCCCAAACAACAGCAGCATGCATTTTCTTCTCAGAGTGTCAAGATTTTGTTTCAGTCACTGCCACTGATGCCACTTAAACCAAAAATGAACTTCAGTAAATATAAATTTATTGTCTTCTTTTGATGCCAAGTTCAGATGTGCCAAGATTCCATAGACATGGGTTTGAAACAGTATTTCCTAAAATTTTGATACAGACTAAATGTGACTCAACAGCCGTGAAGAAAAGACTTGAAATAGGTCCATATAGTTATTTTCCTTGAAACATGCCTAAAACGGCTGGCCAAAACGTTGGAAAACTGTTGTTTGTTGTTGTTGTTGTTGTTGTTGTTGTGTGTGTGTGTGTGTGTGTGTGTGTGTGTGTGTGTGTGTGTGTGTGTGTGTGTAAATATTTTTTTCAATTTGTTTTTCAAACAAATTCTACACTTGTTTTTACCTTACACCAGTGGATAATGCCACCATTCAATAAGTTAGAAATTAGATACTTTGCTACATAAAAGTTAGCATCAGAAAGTGCACTAACAATCGGCTTCACTTCAATAACAACTCATGAAAATTTCACTGTCTTAGCTGGGCAAGCCTTCCTTTTAAAAGGAAATTTTATTATCATTCTCTTTGTTTGACGAAGGAAGGCACATCATTAATTAATAACTTATTAAACTTGGAAATGAGTTTGTATTATTAATTCATATTAATAAATGGAAAAATACTATCTAAGGTTGAATAAAGTTTAAGACCCCAAAATAAACATTTATTGCTTATTCACTGATATTTCTGATAATGAAATCTGTAGAAAAATGCAAAATACTAATTAAGAACATGAAAGAAAGAACGAAAAAAAGTGAAGATGTCATTTTCTGATTATTATTAAAGTCTCAGTGGGCAGTGATTTTTAATTTCGGTAATCCACATGTGAATTACTCGTGAAAACATGTAGAGAGTAATACGAGTAAATGAGAAAGTTAAAAGTTTAAGAAATAAAAATACACCTTCAACGGCATTTAATGAAAACTGGACATTACTAATCCAGCGCCAAACAATGAGGACAAAATAGGATAGGATTAATGCTCTTTTCATGTCCATATTCTTCTTAGAAGAAAAAAATATCATTATGAAATTAATAACGCCTCTTATTAGTTGCAATTTGATAGGTAACTAAGGATCTTAGAACCCATACTGTCTTCAGCCTATCCCTGTGCAGTCATGATACCCGCACCTTGGACGGATACACGGCGCCAAGTGCGTCCAACTATGGTTACGTACCGCTGAGCCACTTGGGGAACGTCGTTAAAAGAATTGAACTGAACTGAACTGATACCCGCACCATAACAGAGTCTCGCTGCTTTAGTAAACTCTTTTATATAAATGTCTTCTTCTTGGCTAAGGTGATGGCGTCTTTGTTTCCTTTTGGTTATGACTTTTAGATTTGTCCTTTAACCCTGGACTCAATTCGGGTACCCATTTGGCCTTTATATAAAACTATATATTTACCAGTTTTGCAGTATTTATGCACGGTGCTTTAGCCATTAATGCCTAGCGTCCCAAAAAATGGGACATAGGCAAACAGTGCAGACCCAGATCCGACGCCGCAAAACGCGGCGTCGGATTAGGGTCTACACTATTTGCAAATGACAAATTGGTATTTATCCTTTAAATAAAGTAAAATTGATACACGCAATCTGAACCAGACATCCCTGAATTGACAAATGGACTCATCCATTTGATAGGGATAGAAGGGTCCACTGGGCATAAATGGGTTAAATTCAACTTCGTTTTTCTCATCTAAGGCGATATAAATACACCTTCAGCAGAAACAAGTCAGTCATTGTCATATATGTCCTTCTTTTAAATGGGGGTCGTGTCTTAAAGGAAAGAATTTGCTACTTGGGCAATGGGGGAACACTCTAAAGCAAAGGATTTCATTACAGAGTAGACTCCAATTTTGGAAGGGCTATTTCTTACACAGAATCAACAGGAAGTCACAAAAGTTATTTCCCTTATAACCTTGATAATATGGTAAAGTGCTTGACACACAGTTCCGAAAACCGCGCCTACTTTAATCAGGTATATAGTCCGTTTGCTCCAAAATGCAAACGGCATTCCCAATATTTTCTCAAAATTGGTAAAAAGTTGAAGATTTTCGAAATGCTCATTCTTAATTTTTATCCTATACATAACAAAGTCGCAATTTTGCAGAAATATGAGGCTTGGCCTAAAAAAGTTTCTTTACAAAAGATGGACCTAAAACATGTCATTTTCGCCTTTTAATAACAAGGGAGTAAAACTTGACTTTTGGATTACGTATTGTAGCACGTGAACAGTCCTATAGCTATCCTTAGAACAAAATTTGCGTAATCAATTGAAATTTTATAATGAATCCATTTTTCTACTCTTTGTTTCAGCCATATAATATCAAATTTTGAAACATACACTTTTTACTCGCAAAACATTTTAATAGTTCAATGTTTATTTACAATATAGCATCACCTGGCCAGTGACACAATGCGTTACACGTGCAGAAAGGTGAATACATTTTACTACTTCATTCATATACGCCCGCAACTGTAGTAAACAACGAGTTTTCGTATTGCCAATTGACAATATTTTGGCTGTTCTAACAAGCATACGACGCCCTTCAGTGAAACTGTAAGGTAAACGCACGGACTTATGTGGGACATCGAACACGTGCGATTTTGTTTGTGAGACTGTGTCACGTGCTAAGCTGTGGTTGCATTGGCCAGGTATACGCTATAAGGTGACTTTTGAGTGACATTCTGGGTGTGGCTCGTAACTGTGTATTGGCGCAGGTTAATTTTGGCGTTCATCATATACTATGGCTCCAAATAAAATTTTATGTAAATGTATGACAGTTTCTTTTTCTTTACTTTTCAATCAAACTATACATGGTGGCATCTATTACAATCGCCTCATCGAGGCGATTCTAATAGAATGCCATAATGTATAGTAGTTTTAAAATAATAATAGAACGGTAAAGAAAATATCCCAAGCTCTCATCAGGTACTCCTTTTTGATTATCTGAACCTCTGTTATGCTGTGGGTATTTGTATGTATACTCAGCGTCAATGAAAACGCACCAGTCTTTTAGTGCCATATATTTTCTTCAAATTGATGACAATACTATATCTGCATCACATATTTATAAGTTTGAGCTATGTTATTACGCCAATGATAAAATTTAACCAAAACATACGCTCTGCGCCTGTGATGTTACGTAAGCTCTGAAAGCAAGAAATCTGGCAAACCGGTATGAACTTCATATTGTAGAAATTCTTTGTTGGGCATTTGCTAGAGAACTGATACACTATAAAAAATGTGTTTAGATTCAATGCAAAAAATGCAGTCCGATTTTTTATGTGTTTAAATCGTAACATGTTCAATTTGCAACATGTTTAGGTTTTTGTTTAGAAATTAAACATGTACAAAACTGGTAATATCTACCTTTTATTTTGAAAATTTCATCTGTCAACATTTTCGTCTTTTTTTGTTTCGTTCTTCAACGGGGAAAAGAGAGAATGGATTCATCCGAAACGCATATTAGAATAAAACGTGTTTAGCAGACTTTGTCCGGGAAAATAATAGAAAAAGCGTACATGTTTAGCTATATGACATAGCCTAGACATGTTTACACCTAAACATGTAACCACTTGTGTTTTATAGCTAAGCGCGATTTTTACAGTGTAGCCTTACAAATCGCCATAGAAAAGAAATCCAGAAAGCCGAATACAATAAACTGAATTAGAGTCGAACGTCAATTAATTGTCACGTTCATTTAACAACGGACATATGAAAGGAACTGAAGGTGATAACGTTACATTTTTCAACTGAAAATGTTGCGATTGGTTGTAGAAAATGAATTTCAGACATTTGGCGAGACAAACATCAACCATTAACCCAGCCTGAGTATGACGTTACACTATGTATAACGTCACCCTTATTTGCCTAATCATGTCATTATTAGATAGCCTATAACTAGTTGTATGTCAGCAGACATTTTCGAAGAACGATATACTAGCAATCAAGTTTTTGGCAGATCGCGGAATGTGGACTTATTACATTTTAAATGTGTGGTTTGATGTCGACAGTTTTCAAGAAAGTCACTTTTGACGTTACGCTTGACAGCGACTACTGGTGAAAAAAGTTAAGTCTGCATACATCTTATCTCAATGTCAGAATATAAAGTCACCTCGAATTGTCTGTTGCATACGCCATATATTAAATAAACAGAATATGCCATAAGTTCTAAACTGGTGCGTTTTCATTGACGCTGAGTATACTAACTGTATATAATACTGGCCGACTATATTTATATTTTGCGCTCGTTAAGGTGGTGATAATCACTGATTTGGGGCAAAGACAAAAATCTGCATAAAACACTCAAAATACCACTGATCTTTCCAAAACTTAGCATATGCCTTCTTTATGTTGTTTCTGACAATTCAGACTCCCCAAATGCAGCAGTTGTTAATGTTAAAAAGTGTTTTTAAAAGGAAAGATCAAAGGGTGTAAATACTGTTCAAAAGTTCTAGTGTTCGAGTTGAATTAGTGTTCACAGTATTGAATTAGTTTTCACAGTTACTGTGTTATTAGTCTAGTTACTTTTTAGTTGGATAACACTAACTATTTTACACCTTATGGTGGTGCGCCTCATATAGGCGGAAAATACATAGACAAAGACGAAGACAAAGGGTAATTTTGTGCGCAATAATCTGAAAAAATAATATTGTTATTGAAAATATACTTAGTGCTGAGAGTTCCTTGTTGCATAATGGAGAGCGTGCTAGCAATTAGTTTTTTTCAAACTCTTTCACACATTATCAGGCTGAGCAGATGGAAAAAGACGCGGTCTGTGTCCAAATTTTTTTGTCAGTACACACAGTTATAAGGAAAGATCAAAGGGTAGTTTTCTGCGCAATAATAAAAAAAATTAACATCGTTATTGAAAATTTACGTAGTACTGAAGGTGCGTTATTGCATAATGAAGAGCGTACTAGCAATTATTTATTCCAACTCTTTCTCAAATTGTAATGTAGACCAGATGAAAACGGTAGCTTTTTCTCAAATGTTCAACCATGTACAAGGTAATGTACACTGGATGCATTTATTAAAAATAGGGTAGGCAAGCATACCTATGTAACACCTACAGTATAAATAATACATTACTTACATGATCACTGGTGTGTAGATGAAATTGTTCAACCTTGTTAAAATAGTCTCACCTGTCTCACCTGTGTGTATTGACAAAACAATTTGGACACAGACCGCATCTTTTTCCATCTGCTCAGCCTGATAATGTGTGAAAGAGTTTGAAAAAAACTAATTGCTAGCACGCTCTCCATTATGCAACAAGGAACTCTCAGCACTAAGTATATTTTTAATAACAATATTATTTTTTCAGATTATTGCGCACAAAATTACCCTTTGATCTTTCCTTATAAAAACACTTTTAACATTAACAAATGCTGCATTTTGGGAGTCTGAATTGTCAGAAACAACATAAAGAAGGCATATGCTACGTTTTGGAAAGATCAGTGGTATTTAGAGCGTTTTATGCAGATTTTGTCTTTGCCCCAAATCAGTGATTATCACCACCTTAAACTTGTCAGGAAGATATCCCAAAAAGTATTTTGATTAGGGACTTGAAACATGGTCAGCTTATTGGAGATGGTGTGTAAGTGAAATGGTTAACTTTTAAACAAAATCCGTCAACTGTTTTTAGAGTTATGGCTCTTTGAAAATTTCGGTATTTTAAATTTGTCAGCAAAATATCTCAAAAGTATTTGATCTAGGGGCATGAACTTTTGCTAGCCTATTAGGAATGATATGTAGATGGCTTGATTAACTTTTGATGAAATCTGACAATTGTTTTTTGGAGTTATGACCCTTTGAAAAGTTTGGCATTTTAAACTTGTCAGTAAGATTGCTCGAAAAGTATTTGACCTAGGGACTTGAAACTTGGTCAGCTGATTGGAGGTGATGAGTAGATTTAATGATAAACTTACAAACAAATTCCGCCTATTTTTTTCGGAGTTATGTCTCTGAAAATTTCGATATTTTAAACTTGGCAGCAAGATATCTCGAAAAGTATTTAAGGGTCTTGAAATTCGGTCAGCTGATTGGAGATGATAAGTAGATAGACTGTTTGACTTTTGAACGATTTCTGTCAATATTTTCTAGTACTGACCATGTCCTTTTAGGATCAGGCATCTGGTTGGGGGCATAGTGTTTTGCGAACACCTTATCTAGTTTTGGTTCACTTGTGATTGAAAAAAATCTATATTTCCTTTATTTCGAAGACTTTAAGATATTCTGAAGAAGTTTCATGTAATACATTTGTTTTAAAGCCTTCCATAATATTTCAGATAATTTGCTTGAATGCTTGATTTTTACACAAGTGTTGAACGTTGGAAATACTGTTTGTCGACAAGTTCCACGCTGCAATTTCGATGAAAGTGTATGGGTCCAGCTCCATGTTTTTCCACCACCATTTTTAGAAAGGGGAACAACTTTTTTATCTGCCTATATGCTTCCCTGGATGATGAAGCTCTTACCAAAAAGAGTATCATCTTAAATGAAAGTCTTTGCTCCAAAGGAATCAAATTCTTTCTCAAGTTGGAATTGCTCCCCATCCCTTCAACCACTCTGCCATCCCTCATTTAGAAAAATGAAAGTGACAGAGTTATTTCCCTTGAATGTTTATCCGTTCACCTGACAGCGTAGCCTATTCAAGACGTGGAAAAAAGAAAACGTGTGAAAACCATACATTACAACTGAGAAAATAGGTGTACTTTGAATAACAGAGAGGAAGTGCGACATAAAAATGCTTTAACGTAAAAGTACTAAAAATTCGGTCGCCTAGGATAGTTATCGTAATTGTCCTGAAAATGGAACAGTTTGGGTTTACAATGCAGTAATGCGTCCAAATGATGCGGGTGGAATGGTAAAGGATCAAAACTGCTACTTTAGGAGCACTCTGATCTGGGTCTGCACTGTATGCTCAGACCTATCTGAACCAATAGGTAGAACTTTTCATTGACGGTACTGGAAATGCTGAGCTATGGACCATTTGTGTTTTCGAACGGACAGGCTGTCTTGTATTCATATGCACACTAGGGGTCAAATCATGTAAATTTGGACAGCAGGTAAATTCGGACAGTGCCATTGATTCATTTATATTTCAGTTGTTTGGAATTTAAACAAAAATAACTGGGTAAATGGCGAAAATCTGATTAGACGGCTCATTATAAGCCGTCTCATCTGGATTTTCACTGTTTGCAATGGTATGTCTGAATTTACCCGCTGTCCGAAGTTACCAGACTCGACCCCCTACAGATACTCATTTTTGTCAGAATATTGCATGGCTGGATATCATATAAAAACAAAGAAAATGTATGTTACTGAGTTCATTTATTTGTCAATTCATGACCTCACAGAGTTTGGGTTTCCCAGATATATTCAAAGGAATCTTTTAATACAGAAATGAGGTTTCTGACAATAATACCAATGCATTTGTAAATACTATTGTAGACCTGTATAAACTCTCTGGTGAACGAGAATAAAGCACAACAACAACAGTAACGCATTTAGCGTGCGGTACATTTATGCCTTGTCAGGAAATGTTGAGGAATGCATGTACCTCTTAGACAATGGAAAATGGATGTCCTTTATATGTCTTCAATGGATTTCTTCAACATCTTTAAAGGGCTTGTCCAGTTTCTGAGCGGTTCTGTTTGTTAATATACTTTATTTAATCTCGCTACAGTAGAAAGAACCCGGTTATTTGAACTTTTTTTATTCGTTTTATTTCATTCTTTCGATACCCAACATTAACATTCATGCCTAGTGTCCCAAAAAATTGGACATAGGCAAACAGCGCTGACCCAGTTCAGACGCCGCGTTTTGCGGCGTCTGATCAAGGTCTACACTATTTGCAAAAGAAAACTGGGTACAGTCAAACCTGCTTATGTGGTAACCTCTATTAAGGGGTCACCTGTCTTTAGCAGCCACCTTCCTCGGGTCCCTTAAACTAATATACAGTGAAAATGAACCTGTATTAAGGGGTCATCTGTCTTAAGGGGGTGATAATCACTGATTTGGGGCAAAGACAAAAATCTGCATAAAACACTCAAAATACCACTGATCTTTCCTAAACTTAGCATATGCCTTCTTTATGTTGTTTCTGACAATTCAGACTCCCAAAATGCAGCATTTGTTAATGTTAAAAAGTGTTTTTATAAGGAAAGATCAAAGGGTAATTTTGTGCGCAATAATCTGAAAAAATAATATTGTTATTGAAAATATACTTAGTGCTGAGAGTTCCTTGTTGCATAATGGAGAGCGAGCTAGCAATTATTTTTTCAAACTCTTTCACACATTATCAGGCTGAGCAGATGGAAAAAGATGCGGTCTGTGTCCAAATTTTTTGGTCAAAACACACAGGTGAGACAAATGAGACTATTTTAACAAGGTTGAACAATTTCATCTACACACCAGTGATCATGTAAGTAATGTATTATTTATACTGTAGGTGTTACATAGGTATGCTTGCCTACCCTATATTTAATAAATGCATCCAGTGTACATTACCTTGTACATGGTTGAACATTTGAGAAAAAGCTACCGTTTTCATCTGGTCTACATTACAATTTGAGAAAGAGTTGGAATAAATAATTGCTAGTATGCTCTTCATTATGCAATAACCCACCTTCAGTACTACGTAAATTTTCATTTTTTTATTATTGCGCAGAAAATTACCCTTTGATCTTTCCTTATAAAAACACTTTTTTAAGCAGCATGTACGTCTATTTTGTATTCTAACACAGTGTGCCTATAAAAGCAATGGAAAGTTTCCGTGTTTTATTCTGCAACAATTCACTGTTTCGGAGCGCGTGTGTCTAATTGCTGACGTCACTGGCATTACTGACGTAATTTTGTGACCTTTTGAGACGTTAGACGGTGTAACGTCTCTTTTTCTTTCTAAAATCGCCATAAAAACATACATTTACCTTCGATACAGTTAAGAATATTGGCGGGAGCATTGAACGCGCTGGCAGGAAGGTTGGGAGAGTTTGAATGAAAAGAATACTTTTTCAGCGTTTTTGAGTGTTAGAATCGAAATAGTTCAGCTCTAGCATTGAATTGTTGAATAATAATTAACTGTTTGTCGGTCAGTTGTAAATAGACATATCACTCGCGCTCCGCGCTCGTGATATGATCTATTTTACAACTGACCTCCAAACAGTGAATTATTACTCAACAATTCACTGCTAGAGCTGATCTATTTCTTAATTCTAAACTGTAAAGAACAACAAAAATAAGAAGTCTGCCAACTTTCACGGAGATACCTTAAATTTTTATGGTTTTATGCAGATTTTTACATTTACCATAAATCACCACCTTAAGCAGCCAGTTTTTAAACTTCCCTTGGTTGACCCCTTAAGACAGGTTTGAATGTATTTCTCCTTAAAATAAAGTAAAATTAATACACACAAACTAAACCCGACACCCCTGAATTGACAAATGGACTCATCCATTTGATAAGAATAGGAGAGTCCACTGGGAATAAATGGGTTAATGACTGACTCTTCTTGTTTCAAAGTTGGCTCATAATGATCACATTCCAAGCGACAACACCATAAATAGGCTTTTTCAAAGATTTCTACTATTGTTTTTAATATCCGTTTCTCATGGTGCTTACCATGTGCACTATTTTCATGGTGGTTACCAAACACTATGAAAGTAAATTTCAAAGAAACGGATATTTTCATTGACCTAAGGTATATAAATATAACATGACATGAAAGAGTGTGTTGAAGAAATAGACATTCACATCAAAATTATGGTAATTTAAAAACATCTTCAAAATGTGTACCAAAACTATGATTGAACTATCGAGCACGTTGAAAAATAGGACCTACATGATAAACAAAAAAAATTAACTCGACAGAACAGTTTTTTTTCTTTTCTTTAACTTTTATTTCTTTGTTCAGGATATCTTTAAACTTGTTATTTTTTAATTCTATTTTAATATTAAGAAGTAGGTTTTTATCTTCACAAGTATTAATTGATTAGAAAAAAAAGGTAGGTCAACTCTGAAATACACCATCAACATTTTTTATGAAAAGAGAAAATCTGATAAGAAGTGGTAAATTGTATGAAAGTCTATGAAAATTTTGTTTTTCGAATTTATTTTGCTAGAGCTGAACTATTTCGATTCTAATACTCAAAAACTCTGAAAAGTATTTTTTTTATTCGAGTCCTCCCAACCTTCTTGCCAGCGCATTTAGCTCATATCAATATTCTTAACTGTATCCAAGATAAATGTACGTTTTTATGGCAATTTTAGAAAGAGAAAGAGACGTTTCACCGTCTAAAGTCTCCAAACGTCACAAAATTACGTAAGACTCACGCACTCCGAAAAGGATAATTGTTACAGACTAAAACACGGCAACTTTCTATTGATTCTATAGGTGCACTGTGTTAGAATTGTGAGTTTAATTTGGAATCTGACTGTATCTGTACCGTGACGCCGTATAATGTTAACTGCTACCGTATTAAGGTGGTTTGTGGTAAATACAAAAATCTAAATAAAGCTATAAAAATCTAACGTAACGTATCTGCCCGAAAGTTAGCAGACTTATTGTTTTTGTTGTTCACTACTGTTTAGTATACAAAAAAGAACGGCATGCCTATTTAAAAGGTGTTTTATATGGAAAGATCAAAAGGTTATTTTCGACGCAAGAATCTAAAACAATTAACAGCATTTTTAAAAATGTGTTTAGGTCTGAAGGTACTCCAATACCTTGAGAACAGCGTTCCAGCATTACAGTGCTTCAACTCGTTCTCAACTTGAACAGTAGCTTATTCTAAAATGTTTGACCGTGAATAAGGTGCATATATACTGGATGCATTCATTAAATATAGGATAGGCCGGTATACCTCTATCACACATACAGTTTAAAAACTACTTTAATGTGACTAAGACAGGAGTGTAAGTGAAATTATTCAACCCTGAAAAGTAGACTACCCTGTGCATTCTCCATAACGTTGACAAAAATTCTGGCCACATATTTTTTTTATTTACTCAACCTAATTATGTTTGAAAGAGTTTATAAAAATAATTGCTGAGACGCTCTTTGCAATGCTTTGAAGTGCCGTCAGACCTAAGACATTTTCATGCACGATGTTAATTTTTTAGATTTTTGCGCAGAAATTTACCCTTTAATCTTTTTTCTATAAACGTTGTTAAACATAGAAACGTCAGGCATTTTGGGACTCTAATAGTACGAAACAACATAAAGACGGCATCTGCTAAATTAAGGGAAGATCTGTTATAGTTTCAGCAGTTTATGCAGATGTTTGTATTCACCACAAATCAGTGATCGATACTAGTCGAAAATAAAATATAAAAGTATAGACTACTTCACTGTACTATTCATCTACGCATGTACTGTACATCAGGAAATACTTAAAAGCGTTTTATTTTCAAGAAACTTGGTTATTGTGAGTTTCGCAAAATTAAGCTATCGCAAAAATGCTTACAACATGTATAAATATATCTACTGTGAGAATCGAGAAATGAAAATTTCGAAATGTGAATGAAATCCAGAGGGAACAACTCTGCTATCATCGTATTTGTTTCTTTACCAAATGGGAGTCAACTTTTAGGAAAAAATTCTGCTCTCCAGAGAGTAATTTCTTTCCTTTAAGAGTATACCCTATTTTGGAAGGTCCACGCATCCTGGAATAATCACGCTTCCACAGAAGCAAACAGGAAGTCAGAAATGTTGTGCATTTGGGCAAATGGCTGAAAAGCATTGATGTGTACTAATACACCATAATACCAATATGCGAAATTATTCGTTCGCAAAAGGAAAGCTTAAACAGTCGATTTTTTTTCTGTGAACAGCAAGACGGACTTCAAACTCCTTGCACAACTATCGTGAATAGACTACTTCTTTAGATATAGAGAATGCCATGTTAGAGTCTTTTGATATCAAGTTTATCAGGCTAAACCAGAAACAGCGTAGGAATGACGAGGCTTGCCGAGCCAGTCCGACCATGTTTCTGGTCGAGCCTGATAAACTTGATATCAAAGACACTACATGGTTTTCTATTTATCATGCACCATTAGAAGGTTTTATGGTTTAAAGAGACTCAAACAAGTGAAAAGTAAACGCACTTTTGTTCGAACTTGCTGACGTCGCGAATGCGTTATGGCGTAAGTCGGTGACGTCATTCAACCAATCGAAAGCTGCTATCACTGCCAACGTCAGTATACAGCCAATCGTCTTTAGAGATCGCTTCTAAAGGCATGGCCTGATAACCAGTGCGCAAGCGCAGTTCTACAGTGACATGCTATCACATTGCGTTATCATACCCCTGTTATCAGGTGGAATTTCGCAGTAGATGCATGATAAAAAGGGAAGATGGGTGTATTTTGAAGCGACCATACCAGCTGGTTTTATATGATCCCCATATGCACGAAAACACGACACTGCGATGCATAGAGATACAGCTGAAATGTCTTGCAGATTCTTGCTTTTGTTTCTGTGTATTGATTCATAGCTACATGTATACGGAGTCTTTCTAACAGTGACCTTTGACCCCACCCTGCTAATGATCTTGCATTTTATATTCGTCATCTGGATATTCTTTGGATCGCTTTCCTAATTTAAAACCATGTCCTAACCAATGTCCGAACGCCCGTTTTTCTGCATCAAGGGTTTCCTCATTATCACTGTCGGCTTCGAATGAGGTATATTTATCGTCTAGAGTCCGTTTCCCAAAGGCGAATCCGTTTCCCAAAACATGACCAAAAGGCCTTCTCTTAAAATGTGTATAATAATATTCGCGTTTGTATGGAATGTCTAAATAACTTGTATCTGCTCCATCTTCGCGCTTACCAAGACTAAATCCGTGACCCAGTAAATGACCGAGGCGTTTAATATTTCTTTCATAGTAATTATGAGGCCCAAGTCTTTTCCGTATGTCTTCATTTTCGTCTACAGTCTTTAACATTTTAGATACTGAGTCGTCTAGGTTATGCTCATCTCCCACTGGGGAACGTTTACCATACATGTACCCGCTTCCTAGGACCCATCCATATCGCTTTGCTGGTCGTTTCCCAAATCGAAAACCTCTGCCTAGTACATAACCAAACCTTTTATCTATTTGTGGCTTTTCTAGATTATATGACTCATCACTTAAATCATATCTGTTCGGGATTACTTCAATAGGGGCCATTAGAATAAGTTCATCCTTATCCTCGTAACTGTCCTGGAACGGACCATCTGGGGTTCCCCTTTCTTTGTCATATTCATTCTTCAAATTCCTAATCATCTCATCCGTTAAATCATCTCCCTCACCTTCTCTTTTGCCAAGACGAAATCCATTTCCTAAGACATGTCCAAAATATCGTTTCCAACCAGATCTTTTGCCTAATGCGAACCGATACCCAAAGTCACTGTCGAAGTATCTTTTATTTTGATAATCGCGCAATTCGGGCGTGCCAAAGTCTCGAGAATCGCCAACAGGCGCTGTTATATCTGAATCATAAGCTCGCCTTCCAAACCGACTTCCCATATCACTGGCAAAGTACCGTTTTGCATCCCAGTCGTCCATTTGGTCTGCGAACTCTTTAAAATCTGGTTGTACATTCACATACTTATCAATATCAACACCATTTACTGACCTCTTATCCCTCTTTCTAAGTGCAAATCCATTGCCTAGTCTGTGACCAAATAATCTTTTCTCTTTTTCAACTGAATCTAGTAGTTTATCCTCTATATTGGCGTAGTTCTCATCCAAGGCATTTTCTGTATTCCGAGTAGACTCTTTCTTTGGTCTCAGATCGTACTCATATGTTTTTTCAGGAATATCTTTCAAGGAATCTTTCAGAGTATTGTGAGACTCCTGTCGCTTGCCAAGCGCAAATCCCCTTCCCAGTACAGATCCTATCCGTTTATAAGAACGGAAGCCTCCGCCGAATATGTCACCAACCCACTTTTTGTCAAACGGTGGACCGTAAAGATCAACTTCCTCAATATCTCCGTCCACACTATCATCAACAGAGACGGGGTCTACATTAGAGATTTCTGAAACAAACATAAACTATTATGAACTTATGCAGCCTATAACTCATCGCTTATATAGAACAATGACATTACCTATTCTTTCAACTTGGTTATAATGATATCATTTCATATGAAAGTTATGAAACGAGCCTTTTCGGCGAGTTTCATGCGTATGAAATGACCACTAGTGTAAGATGACTGTTTTTACGGGATTTCGTCACCTTAAAGGCTTACATTATTTTAACAGAAAACATAAAAACGTTGTTCATACGATTGTAATGACATTATGTTAGCCAGTGGATAAAAACGACGTCATATGATGATATAGAGGATCTTACTCGAGTGGTAATTTCATATGAAATTTATTAAACGAGACTTCGGCGAATTTCATATATTCCATATGAAATCACCACGAGTGTAAGATTCTGTTTATCATATGGCCTTTAAATGGATTTTATCGCCTTCGAAATGAACATTATTTCAATAAGAAAACGCATTGTTGTCGTTGCCAACGACGCTACATGTACGTGTCAGAATTGTTATTACAGGTGTGGTCATACGATTTTTATGAAACGACGTTATCCACTGAATAACAGCGACGTCATATGATAAATAGAGGATCTTACACGATTGGTCATTTCATATGAAATGACCACGAGTGTTAGATTCTTTTTATCATATGACCCTTTAAAATGGAATTTTAAGGCCTTCAAACTGAACATTATTTTACTAAAAACGCATTGTTGACATGGACGTTGTCAATGACGTTACGTGTACGCGCCAAAGTGTTATTACACGTGTGGTCATACAGTTTTTATGACACGACGTTATCCACTGAATAACAGCGATGTCATATGATAAATGAGATTATGACATACCATCTTGGTTTAGGGCCGCTTCGTATGAATCTCCTTTACTATCCTCGATCTTTGTATCTGTGAGCGTCGTTACATCTTTTGATTTTACTGGTATCACAAGGGTTCCTGCCAAATAGATGAACAACCAATATAAAGACGCACGACGTTAAAAAACATTGAATCGGCGTTGATTCAACATCATGACGTTGATTTAATGCTGTTTTTCCGTTTTGCGTCCACTTGGTAAGCGTCTGAGTAAGAAAATAAGACTTTTGATAAATTGAGTGTTTCAGTGCACAGTTAAAATTTAAAAACAACCATTTTTGTCTTAGACAGGTGGTTCTAAGTTTCGAGTATTGTACTTTGGTAAATTTGGGTGTCGTTTTACGACTTATTCATTAAGTAATAAATAAAACCTATAATTGTCTATAGATATCAACAATTCGAAATAGTGATATCAATAATACGATTTAATGATATCCATAATTATCTATGGGTATTCAGAAATCTTAATGATTAATGGATATCACTTTTACGATTTATAGATATCACTAATTCGAGTTCTGATTATCCATACTTTGTATAATGAATATCCATAATTCTACCCATTTATGGATATCACTTATTCAAATTATGTATGTCCATTAATCGAATTAGTGATATACATACATTGTAATTCGAATTAGTGATATCAATAATTCGGTTTGCTATTAATATCACATATTGGAATTGAGGAAATCATTAATTCTTCTTTGCAAAAATGTTTAAAAACGACTGCTCTGCGGGTGATTTATGGATATCCATAATTCGAAATATAGATATCAATTATTAAGCCTAATTTATTAGTATCACTAATTGAAATTATGGATGTTCATAATTCGACTTACTGATATCAGTAATCTAAATAAGTGATATTCATAAATCGGACTGAATGTTCGATATCCATAATTTGAATTGGTTAAATCACTAATTTGAATTATGGGTTTTAATTAGTGATATCAATAAATTGGTGTGTATACTGAAAAGCCCTATAGTAAACCATTGCAACGTAATGTTTACAGTTTACAGTCCAATAATTACACTGAGTCACGCAATGTCACATGACCACAAATGACGTCAAAATAAACCATGGCTGTCTACAAACTGACTGGACTTATGTGCAGTCTGATCAGAGCCTTTGCTTGTCACCAATGCCAATCACTTGATGTGTCTCAACTGTGGTTTGCATTGAGAGTTTTTTAAATCGACAGCTCGAGTCAAGCTATTTAAGGTACAGTTTCTAGAAACCCTAAACTTTCAATTTCATTGCGCCTCCTTTCTCCTCAATAGAGCTCAGCTCCTAAAGAAAAGAACTTCTGAAGGGTTCCATCGCCTAGGGAATTCTCATTCCCGTACTTTTGAGAATGAATAATGTGTTTTCAGCCTACAATGCTGCATCAACAACCATTTCATAAAGTCAAACTGACAAGAAATTTGAATTATGATTTATTTGACTGTCGTTTATAAATATCTTACACCTAGCCTTGATACTCTATCGCTACAGTTCAAATGATGTTCAATCCTATTTAATGTATTTCAGGAATGGGCAGGTAATAAAACATCCTGGTGAAAGCAGTGTACAGATTATGGACCTTTCTATACATAAAGCTAGGACCTAAATACATGGCTTCAACAGGGCTGACCCGGATCCAGTCGGCTGAGCCAGAGAGGCTTGATTCAGCCCTCCATCTGGTACTCTGTGCTAGGTATAATATGTAGCCCTCAAGATAATAAAGGGCATCTGACGACAACTGGAGATGATTTCTCCATGTGACTGTTGTACATCTCATTAGAATCGGCTCGGCGAGGTCATTCTGATGAGATATGACAACATATATTTCAAGGCAAAAAAGACATTACCTAAAATTCTCATCAAACTTATCCTTAATTATGTCATATATGTTCAAGCCACCCCGATCTCCCCCACCCCCTCCCTCCTCTCCAACACACACATACATCTCGGCACCTCCCAATCCCACCAGTTATCAGTTATCCAGAGCCCCACCAAGTACGCGGCGGTCTGAATCCAGGCCTGGCTTCGGTGCCTGAATATTAGAGTAATCTCTCTTGGAGGTGTATGCATTCATCTATATATCAAAAAAAGAATCTGTGCTTCAACTAAGTATTAGGTCTGGCTACGCCCCTGTTCTTTTCTGGTTTTTTTTTTTTTTTTTTTTTTAATTATGAAAGTCTGCTATAGTATATTTTCTGACGTTGACCAACTAAAAGAAGTACACATGACATTATGACTATAGACGAGAGAGAAAAATAATTATTTTTTGTTTTGTTCATGGGATCGTGATAACCAAATGAGCCATGACACGACAAAACGAACAAAGTGGCAAGTGCGCCCAGCGAAGACTCAGATCAGCCTGGGCATCCGCCGAGTCTGATCAGTCTTTGCTGGAGCTAGCTTAGGTCCTAAGCTACCATTTAAGCGTACAGCGAAGAATCTGATCAGACTGGCCGATTGCCCAGGCTGATCTGAGTTGTCGCTGAGCGCATATGTGACTTTGTTAGTAATGGCTTTATTTTTGTTTTGGGATTGTGATAATCGAAATGTCATGCAAAGGATGGTAAAAATTATATGAGTATTTGAATTTCGTCATTTTTGTTATGTTTTGGGCACTCTTGAAATCTAATTGATGAAGGTGTGTCGAAACCTTCTGAGGAAGATTCCTTTGCTCTTAAAGTATATCATCCTTCTCAGATGGAGGCGGGATGTGGTATGGGGTTGGAGTGGGGAGTGAGGGGGAGAGGGGGTGGGGGGAGGAATTCGTGTAACAGGGAACCAAACTGCTCTAACTTCCAAAAAAAACCCGACCAAGTCATGGCGATTACCCACACACTTAAAATGAACACTTGAAACTTACAGTCACAAATAGCACAGGGTATAATCGATTCCGCCAATTTTCGCTTCCTGCAGAGACTGTCCGTCATATTGGCTTCCACCGAGACTGTCCGCGAACTCTTGCTTCCTGCAGAGACTACTGTCCTCGTAAAATGGCTTCCTGCCGAGACTGTCCGCGTGAATCTGCTTCCTGCCGAGAGCCTCGGCAGGAAGCAGAATCACGCGGACAGTCTCGGCAGGAAGCCAGTTATCATGTACAGAAGTCTCGGCAGGAAGCTAAAGATCGCCGACAGTCTCGGCGGAAGCCAAATATGATGTACAGTCTCTGCAGGAAGCGAAAATTAGCGGAATCGATTATACTGATTAGTATAGTAGTATAGCCGGGCAATTTTGTTCTTAAAGACCTTTGTTTGGCGCATATAAATAAATTACAGAAGCTTAACGAGACAAGGTGCATTCAGTAATAATTGAACACTGCAGACTCAGTTTAGCTTGTGCAGCAAAAACATTAGCATAGGCCTACTTGATTTTATGTGCATTAGAAGACTAAGCGAATTCTTAATTAACGACTTCATTAAGCTGGCAATGAGGCTTTGAAGTACGAGCCTAGAACTTCATTATTTTGTAGACCTCTGATCTTCTGTTCATCATGAAACTGGTAAAATCATATCATTAATGTCAACAGACATGTTGGTTGCAGGTGAATCATATTAAATATAGAAATCATGACTATTTCGCCGTTCCTATGATCACACCTCTGATCATTAACATATGACCACACCTAGTTAACTATGTTTTAAGGAAATAACAAAACGAATATATAACCAGAGGACCATTGGTCCTGTAGCTCACCTGAGTCTATTCATCCACAGCACTAAGGGGTAAGTGGCTAATTGTACAATATGGCAGAATTTTGAAGTCTACTTATTGAGAACGTTTCTGTAAAGCTTTTGTCAAAATATCTACTGTAACACAGAAATAAATGCTAATTCACATTTTTCCCATTATAAGTCTATGGAAACTTTAAGTTGCCATAGCAACAAACCACATGGGCAACAATAAAATTAAAAAGAAAGTAATTCAATAGAGGCTATTACTAAGATGCTTTCAGTAAAGATTCAGCTTTGTAGACCAATTAGTTTACGAGTAGATGATTTTTGAGAATGTTTTCTAATTCTGACCATCTGGTTATCTTGGCAACCAGCCAAATTGTGCCATTTGCATAAATTTCATGCAGTTGCTAGAGAACTACTCGAGGAACAACTCTGTAAAAGTTTTATCAAAATATCTGCAGCGATATAGCAATAAATGGAAAGTTTCAATTTTCCTATTATAAGTCAATGGCAACTTAAAGTTCCCATAGAAACAAAACTGTTGGAGCAACTGCCATGAGAAACAATGTTTTTATAGAGGCTAGTACTAAGATCCCTTCTGTAAAGTTTGAGCTGTATCGGTCGCGTAGTTTTTGAGGAGATGATTCTTGAATATTTTTTCAATTTTTTGGTTGCCACGGCAACCAGCCAAATTGTGTAATTTGCATAATTTTGATAAGGCTGGTTGAGGACTACTCATTCATCACAAATAACGTCATTCCGTTATTTTAATTTTGTTCTGTCAGTATATTTATCACTGTATAGAAGTAGTCTAAAGGAATCGCGTTGTTGGAAAATCTGTTTCTGAGAGGCATTTGAACTGCCCGTGCCGCAAACAGACAGCTCATTTGCACAGTCTGTTCGCGGTATGTGCACTTTGCGCTGGTAATTTTAGCACACAGAAGATTCTAAACAAAGCTGCGCATGTGTGTTGCCTTATCAGGGAAGGCTTACTTAGCAAAATACCTTTCGACGTCACCCGATGTGTATGACACCTATGTGTTGACATGTATATTCATTATCATTATTGCCCTTTTTGCATGGTTAAAAAGAGACAGGTTCTAATATAGAATCAACAATGATATTGAAAGGAGGTGCAAGGAATCGCACCCTATATGGCAATTAACGCTTTAGGCCGCCGCGGCACTAATTGGCAGTTCACTGATTGAATGAAAACAGATGGAAAATTTATTACAAAGAGTGTCAGCATGCTAATGGTTTGTGTGACATACCGTATTTGATCAAATAATGGCGACATATATGGACCATATAGCTTAAACATTTACATGTATCATCAGTGCACTGCAAAGAGGCGAATTCAGTTTGGAGCCATTGCTGACTTTACCACCTTAAAATGCAGAAATACTGGTATGTATTCAATAGAGTAGATTATAACCTAATATTATAATTTACTTGGTCTCGCGACTCGTGGAATTTATGTATAAAACTTTAATTAATGATGTCAACCTTTATGAATAAAACTTTAATTAATGATGTCAACCTTTGTGTATAAAACTTTAATTAATGATGTCAACCTTTATGTATAAACTTTAATTAATGATGTCGACTTTTATATATATGACTTTAATTAATGATGTCAACCTTTATGTATAAAACTTTAATTAATGATGTCAACCTTTATGTATAAAACTTTAATTGGTGATGTCAACCTTAATGTATAAAACTTTAATGATCTCAACCTTTGTGTATAAAACTTTAATTAATGATGTCAACCTTTATGTATAAACTTTAATTAATGATGTCGACTTTTATGTATAAAACTTTAATCAATGATGTCAACCTTTATGTATAAAACTTTAATTAGTGATGTCAACCTTTATGTATAAAACTTTAATTAATTATGTCAAACTGTATAAAACTTTCATTAATGCGAAACATGATTATGACACCCAATAAACAAGATATATGCGCAGTGGCTGGCAACCCGGCATCTGTTGGTTGTTGGCACCGCATTATCCCGGTACAAGAAATAGTAAAATACTTTACGTGAAACACGTAAATGACTGAAGAACAGCTGTAGTATACCGCTATTCTCTCCCATAATATTTCAAACCGTTTACAAACTGATATTTATCAAATAACCACCTTTCTGGGAAAAATATATGACAACATAACCTTTCAGTTCCCTTTCGATATTTAAAGGTGTTGAAAAACAAATCAGATTGCGAGGTGTTTACAAAAAAAAAGGTATTAGATCGTCGGTGACCTATCAAGCGAGAGAAAAAAACTGCTGTGTTTATTTATTTTTTAAAGGTTATTCCAGATGAAATCTTAGAATATCGCCTATAAACACATGGTTATATAATGTATTAAATTATCTTGAAATACATCTTCAAGTAGATATGTCTTAAGGCAAAAATTTGTCTCATTTTCTGATTGAATGCTGTAAAGTTACAACACATAGTTCATTAAACGAAATTTGACGCGTCGACAGTTTATTTAATTTGATTTGCACAGCTATTTAAGGCCATTCTGAGAACATTTGAGCCGCGATACGAGAAAATCAACAAAGTGGTTGTGCGCCCAGTGCAGACTCAGATCAGCATGGGCATCCGCCCAGTCTGATCAGTGTCTTCGCTGTCCGCATGTAGCTAGCTTAGACCCTAAGCTACCCTTTAAGTGCTTAGCAAAGACTGATCAGACTGAGCGGGTGCCCAGGCTGATCTGAGTCTGCGCTGGGCGCACAACCACTTTGTTGGTTTTGTCATATCGCGGCTCATATACTTCTTCCAGGAAATGGCCTAAATGCTGGGACAGCTTTACTTACTGTAATTATCCCAAAATCTTAACAAGTTGAGTTGTACGAGGGGCGTACGAAAAGTAATGCAAATGACGTAATTTCTCGGTAACCAATATAAAAACAGAACTTCTGATTGCAAAAACACATAAAGCTATATTATGTGTAGGAAAGTCTGCAAACACGGCGTATTTTTTGTAAAAAGGGCGCATTTTTATCTTCTTTGAGAGAGGTATACCCGAAAGACACTGCAGAATTTTAGTTTAGTAGGCCGTAATTTATATATCGTCAGTCTTTGATTCGTTTTTATTTTTGCTACTTAAAGACAATGCCCAGGAAATGTTGTCCTGTAACTATCGCGGAAATTATTTTTAATCTGGGTTCCATACTGGCCCGGGAATATGGATTATGTAGTAGCAAATTCCCCATTTCTATCAAAAATTAAATGATTTCGTAATGAAAACAAGTGTATTAGCATTCAAAGTCTTGTCAACAAGAGCATTTACATGGGTCAACGAAAACCTGTCAATAAATTCAAATTAAAGCCAAAAACGAACCATCTACAAGCTTTTTAAAATGACGTTGACGTATATTTCAATAACGTCATAAGAACTGCGCAATGCTTTAAGTAAGTAAGTAAGTAAGTAAATTCTTTATTTTTAGAGGGTGGCCCAATTGGTACAACCAATCTTCCTTGGGGCCCTCTTTTACAAATTAACATATTTACAACACGGCAACAAAATTGTTTCTTAAACATAAGATCATGAATGACTATGGAAACGAGAATGTAAACATAAATGAACATGGATTAACAAACATAATGTTATACAATAAGTCAAAAGTAGAAGTTGCATAAGACAGACATACATTCATGATCAGACAGACAGACTTATGGACGGACAGACGGACATACAGAGAATGGCGGTGGAGGTAAGCAAGTCATCACAGCATAATATTAGTTATACCAGAAAAACTAATGCTTTATCCATTCGGAGCACCGTTTACTAAACGTGTGTAATGAAGATGAATTTTTGATGTCTAGCGGGATACTGTTCCAAACCAGTACTCCCGAAAAAGATAAGCTACCTTTAAATAAATTACATTTGCCAGGAATAAATCGATAACAGTTGCCACCCTTCTAACTTTTGTATGAATATTGTAGGCAACAATGGACAAGCAACTGACAAAAATTAATTTTGTATTTGCAATGATATTTGATTTGAATGCCCAACACTGAAAAGATTTTACATATGAAATTAGCCCAGTGTAATGACAGGGGCCTAATAAAATGCATTGTAAGTCAATATGGAAAGGTGTCTTTGTACAGCGTTTGGTATCATTGTAAAGACAAAATGTAGTATTTTCAGCATATGCATAGCATTTGTACCCAGTTTTCCCCTAAACAAAGTTATGAGGCCATCTGCATTACTTTTCGAACGCCCCTCGTATAGCTGGCGACTTCCTTTAAACAATCTTAGTGTAATGATAAACAGTGCAGACCCTGATCAGACTGCTCATACGAGCAGTTTTATCTGGCTTCGCATTGTTTTCCCCAATTTTTAGACGCTTTTGCAAGCTGAAAATGAATCATTATGGATTTCCGTCATCGTAAACAAATCTTACCTTACCCCCTCGAACTGAATGCGTAAGTCAACAGGTAGTAATGGTTTTTTTTCTATATTTTTCTGTGAAATAAATTTGTGTGACGCTGCAATTCATGAATTATAAAAATATGCTATTGACCATGGAGCAAACAGAGAGAGAGAAAAAAACAAGGGCCCCACAAGGAATGAATACGCACAACAGAAAGGTGACGTGCGACAAAGTGTGACTATCTGTTAGTCATTCACACTGACGCAGACATTTAGAATTGAGTCATCCAAGAGAGGACAAATCCACAAAGCATAGCCCACTAAAGACTTCGAGAGAGGAATTTGGAAATAGGAGCCAAAAATCATATGAGCCGCGACACGAGAAAACCAACAATGTGGTTGTGCGCCCAGCGCAGACTCAGATCAGCCTGGGCATCCACCCAGTCTTATCAGACTCCTCGCTAAGCGCTTAACGATGAGCTGAGGGCTTAAGCTACCTCCATGCGGACAGCGAAGACTCTGATCAGACTGGGCGGATGCCCAGGCTGATCTGAGTCAGCGCTGGGCGCACAAACACATTGTTGGTTTTCTCGCGTCGCAGCTCATATGACTTATATTGCTTGTTTTAGGTAGAACGACTCTTTGAAACAATATTTCAGCCTATACTGACTCGGCTCCCTGAAGGTACAATAGAGTCATAACGTTATGTTTTAATTGTTCCGAAAATCAGTTTCACTTTCAATCTTTCTGATCTTAGAAACTAAGTTTCTCGGTTTTGGTAAACTTTGTTGGAAAGTGTTTGGTTATCAATGCACCAATTTAGAAAGTACTTTATAGGGTTTCTGCTACCAACCTCCACATTTAAGTTTCAGTTTAAAGTTAAAAAAATATAAGAGAGAAAGAGAGAGAGAAAGAGAGAGAGAGAGAGAGAGAGAGGGGGGGGGGGCATGTCGTATCAATGTTAGCATAGAATTAATTAAAGTACTTACCAATGAAACAGAAGGAGAAGGATACAAAAATAGCTCTCATCGCCGCCATCTTCCCAGGATGTTTTCTATCTCATTTGTTGGCCCTGCAAAACAACAATAACGATTAATATATGCAATTTACTTTTGTTCCTCATCAGCTGGGCAACTTATATTCTAGCAGACACATGGCGTCAATATAACGTCGTAGTTGACGCCGATGCACGTCAGGGTGTCGCACAGACGTCAGAACGACGACATTTCAACGTCATGTGTCCGCTTAGTTGTTTCCCTTGACACAATATTAGTAAAAATGCCAAAAAAGCAGACAAAATTCACGTCTGCACAATTTAAAAAAAAATATATTTCTAAGATATAGCGGATTGAGAATACAAAGATTAGAGAGCAAGCAGCATAGATCCAGATGAAGTGACTCTTTATGAGCCGTATCACCTGGATCTGTGTTGCTTGTAAATTCAACTACATGTGTATGTTCATTTCAGCGCTTGCTGTGTGAATCTAATTTCTTTGCCAACTACATCGCTAAAATATTTGAAGGAGCAGCTGATATTTTCCCATAGACAATACTACAACACATACCCAGTTCAACGGTCATAAATTCGAAAGCCAGTGGCCAAGAGTTTCGCATTAAATTTGTAGTATTTTCAACATGTTCAAGAAGAATCGAAGTTTATGATAACAGGTATTTCAATACAACGAACGCCCTACTTTTTTCCATGGAACAAATTTTGCATTTTTTAACTTCCTGAAACTGAGTCATATTTCTGGAAGTATGTAAAATTTCATATAAACTTGAGTTCAAAGTGATCATTGCAAACGAGTCATATTGCAAGAAACTTAGAGTGTCATAGACAAAATGATCGTTTTGATTTTAGTAGACATTTTTAAGCTTTTCACCTGTTCTGAAAAAATTACAACTTTTACCAACATTCCATTTTTACAAAAGTTCTGACATATGTGTTAATTTCAACTTGTGCATGCATTTTTAATGACTGACACTTATCAGAAATCTACAGTGTCATTCCCTGTACATCACTTGGCTGTCAACTTCATATTCTGCATGCAATTTGCATGGCAAATAACAAGTGGACTTGTTGAAATTAACATTTAACATGGGCTATATTAAATACTGGTTGGCATTTTAGGACAGCTTTCCGAGCCTACGCTGAGACAGCAGGTCACGATGGAAAAACTCACCCATTTGACAAGCATATCCCTTTCTAGAGCTGTCTGAGATTTTTCTGTCTCGGCCTGCTATCTCAGCCTAGGCTCAGAAAGCTGTCTTAAAACGCCAATCATTATTATATAGTACAGCCTAAGCAATTACACACTAAATGTCAACAAATCCACTTGTTACTTGTCATGTGAATTGCATGGAGAGTATGAAATTGACACCAAGTGATGCACAGGAAATGTCACTGTAGATTTCTGATAAGCTGCTAGTCATGAAAAAGCATGCACAAGGTGAAATTAACATACATGTCAAAATATCAATAGAAAATTAGCTTGAAAGTTAAAGGAATTGCCTCAAATAGAAATTTAGAATTCAATTAATATTCTGTTTTATATTAACGTATTCATACCAAATTTAGTGCGAGAGACGCGCGTTTCTGTATTTAACCTCAGTGTCGCTAAACCCCGAAAGTCTCGGATAAGACTAAATAATCTGAAAACGAGCCTGAGATTTTCTTGCCTCGGCCTCAAGCCAAACATAGATTCTATTAGTCCAATGGGTGAGAAAAAATATCCCTTTTTAGAGCTGTCTGAGATATCTCAGCCTGCTATATGAGCCTAGGCCCAGAAAGCTGTCTCAAAATGCCAATCATTGCTAAACGTACAGCCAAATCAATTACATACGTAATCTCAACAAATACACTTGCTGTCTGACATGTAGGTTGCATGCAGAATATGAAATTGACTTCCAGTGATATACAGGAAACAGGAAATGTCTTTGTAGAGTTCTGATTAGCAGTCAGTCATGAAAAATGCATGCAAAAAGTGAAATTAACACATATGCCAAACTATTAACAGACAATTAACATCAAGGTTATAGGAATGGTCTCAACAAGAGGTTAAGAATTCAATGAAGAATTCTTTACAAAATATAATGGGTGAGAAAAATAATCAATGATGGGATTGGGGCCTCAACAAGGAAACTTCAGGCTCGTTTTTTTCAGATTATTTTAGTCTTATGCTCGGCAAACCTAGCTCAAGACTAGATAATCTCAAAACTAGCTTGAGATATCATTGTAACCCCATCATAGATTTTATTAATCCCTTTTTAATGCTGTCTGAGATTTTTCTACTCCGACCTGGTATCTCAGCCTAGGCTCAGAAAGCTGGCTCAAAATGTCAATCATTGCTGTTATGTAATGTATGTATAGCCCAAACAATTACACACTTAATTTCAACACTGTCATCTAATTTGCATGCAGTATTTGAAATTGACAGCCATTGATGTGTGTGAAGTGTCTTTGTAGATTTCTGAGCAGTCATGAAAAATACATGCACAAGGTGAAATTAACGCACATGTCAAAACAATTAACAGAAAATTAGCATGAAGTTTACATGAATGGCCTCAAGAAGATGTTAATAATTCACTGAATACCGGTATTCTGTTTTATCAAATATAATGGGCGAGAAGAATAATCAATGATGGGGTTGAGGCCTCGACAAGGAAATCCCAGGCTCATGTTCAGATTATTTATGTCTTATGCATGGCAAGCCTCGCATAAGACTAAATAATATAGAAAAAATGTCTTAGCTTTCCATGTCTCGGCCTCAACCCCCATAAATTCTAACAATTTTCGATTACAGACACATCACCCAGACCAGTAAGAGGAACTGTACATCAATATAACAAACATCAAAAGCCAATATGTAATGCAGATAAACTCTCTATCTTTACCCATTCCACAAAGCAACACAGAAAGACGTAAAACAAAAATGTTAAAAGAAAACACTGAAAAATCAAATCTAAAACTTAGCTGCTTCTGCTAAAAACATAAATAACTTTTTATTCATTTATTAATTATTATTATTATTACTATTATTATTATTATTATTATGGTTGCAATAAGTTTTACTGATTCCAAAATGCAAAACCTCTTTGGAAGTTTAAACTAAAACTTAACTGGTATCTTAAAAAAGTTTTTAAAAAAGTCTTTCTTCATCTTTAATGATGTAGCTCAAATTTACTATCATGTGGTGAAATATACATAACTTCAACTCTGACTATCTCTAAAAACAATTTAAGATAATTTGATGCTGTTTTCGTCATTTGCTTTCCTTGAGAGAAGAGCTTTATGTTTTATAATGAAAATTGCTACCCCGATTGACTTTTAAGAAAGGGCGAACCAACCACCTTAGTTGAGTGGTGAGGGTAAGTTAAGAAATGCCAACAAGTCTGAAAATATATTTATTTATTTGTTTATTAATATTATTATTATTATTATTATTATCATCATCATCATCATTATTATTATTATTAATCGCGCTCGGTGTTGCTATTGGTTTTCACTGCAAAAGAGTACTCAGTAACAGGGGCGTAGCCAGAGGTAATTTCATTATACGCACAACCATGTTTTATTCTCTACTTCTTGAAGGGAAAGCTAGTATTTCAGCCACTTTGGTAATTGGTATTGAAATCTTGTCTAATTTATAAATTTTCAGCATGCAAATATGCAGCTGCGTTTTGAAATTTTGTCAATTTTGACAAAATTTCAATACGCACTTGCGTATTTGCCATATAGGTAGCTACGCCCTTGAGTAACGTCCTCTATATGTCTATAGGGATGTAAAGGTCATGTTTTAGATGGCACCAGCCATGTCTGATATGATCATAACGGGATGATATGTGTGCTTTGACACCAAAACGTGTGACTTAGTTAATAAAAGACTTGATTAAGCTTAAATTGAAATCGTGATTACACGCGAACTGTATGTAGCTTTGATGAGATGCGGGGCGGAATCATGACTCGATCTATGAAGACAGTGCACAGGAAAGTGTACAGTCAGTGGCCATAAATATTTCATCAAATTCCGAATTCCCATTGACTTGCATGTATTTCCCAGCTTACTTTTTAATTTATTGTGGGTTAAAAACTAAAGTTCTCGTTATGAAACCTATATGAAAATAAAGCAAAATAAATTCTATATTTAATTATAATATATTAAGCTTGATTTCACATAATATTATAAAAACATAACTGTGTAAGGATGATCAATATTTTCGAAAAAAAACAGAAAAACAAACAAAAAAAAAAAACAAATAAAAACAAAACATTTTTTTACATAAACGTCAATGGCGACGTCGCCAAAATTTAACCGAATAATAACACCACTAGGTTTCAGAGAGCTACAACTTTGATGTCAGGCGAGGAACAATAACGAAGCATTAGTATAAATAGCTCCAGTAATCTTGCTTTCTACCAGTATATTTTTCTTTTAAATTGCATGAGCAGAAGCAGTGGTTAATTTTCCTGCACACTGAAAAATGCATGTTAGTCTATGGGAATTTGGAATTTGATTAAATACTTTTGGCCACTGACTGTATGAGACTGCCATACCGGGCAGCGTCGCCGTAAAACAAAATTTCCGACCATAAAACCGACGATTTACCTCACCAAATGACAATTTTGAGTACAGTTGTCTCCTAAGTCACTGGACCCGAACATATAGGTCATATGGCAGGATTCGGCAATACACATGTACCTGTAGCCACATGAGCCGTGACACGAGAAAACCAACAAAGTGGTTGTGCGCCCAGGGCCGACTCAGATCATTCTGGGCATCCGCCCAGTCTGATCAGGGTCTTCACTGTCCGCATGGAGGTAGCTTAGACCCTGAGCTACCATTTAAGCGCAAAGCAAAGACTCTGATCAGACTGCGCAGATGCCCAGGCTGATCTGAGTCTTTGCTGGGCGCACATGCCACTTTGTTGGTTTTCTCGTGTCGCGGGTCATATATGGATCCACCCAGCACACAACGTTTAAGCACTGTCCCGTATTTATTTAAGGTAAATGGCTAAAATTACTACTCTGCCATTTTCATATTACATATTTATTTGCCTCTCTTTTCAACATGGGTCAACTCTGAGAGGAAAAAAGTTCCTCTAAGATTTGCTCCATTAGTCGTATATATTGTACTATAGACAAACACTTTTATTCTGAGAGTAATAGATTATACCCACGAAAAATATTCCTAAATTTATTCTTTTTCAGACAGGATCAAATGTTAAAGTCAGATTATTGCAGATTTCAGCGAAATTATGCATCGGTCTATTGTAGAGCTGAACAAATCTTTTTCTGTTGTTAATTGAGTGATGACTGTCTGACAGTGTAATACGCTTGTAGATGTACAGGACAGAGCAAGAAATAAGCATTTTCTCATTAATTTCTAAACGATGGATGTTGGACCCCTACTGCTTACCAAATTGGAAGAGCAAATGCATATCCCAAACAGACGTCGATAGATCCTCCCAATTGACACCGTTATACGTACATCTTAGATTTGCAAATGAAGAACAAAGAGCCGCGACACGATAAAACAAAAAAAGTGGCATGTGCGCCCAGCGAGGAATCAGATCAGCCTGGGCATCCACTGTTGGCATGGAGGTAGCTTTAATCCAATTTGCTAGAGGTTGCGCAGCTGATCCGATTCAACAATTTTCTAGAGGTTGCGCATTTGATTTGATTTAACAATTTTCCAAAGGTTGCGCATTTGATCTGATTTAACAATTTTCTGGAGGTTGCTCAGCTGGTCTGATTCAACATTTGTCTAGAGATTTCTCAGCTGATCCGATTCAACGCTTTTCTAGAGGTTGCGCAGCTGATCTGATCGGACAATAGCCAATGACCCAAAGCACATAGTCTTACAGCTTCAAAATTGATCATTTGAGCAGTAACAAGTAATTAGATCTGTAAGCATATTTACAGAATACAATGCCTACACGAACGAATATTGTAGGCATAGATAGCGCCCCCTACAAGAATCTGTATTAAGACATGCTGCCGTATTAGACACAGTAGACACAGGTCATTTTGCACAATCGCAGAGCCCGACTGGCGTCACTGCTAATCTCTGTTTTGAAAAGATGTGAAGCACATAACAAACAAGATGTTTCTTATCAAGCTTCACAAATGCCGAGTCTGGTCTGGGTTTTTATTGTTGGTACAGTCCTTAAGGTCATTTCCATACTGGTAACTGGCTCAAAAGAAATGGCTCTATTTGTCATTGTTTACAAATCAGTACTGCTGAGTTTCGTGATGGTTGCCAAATGTAATTTTGTCTGGAATAACCAACTGATCCTTTCATGAATAAATGGCAGTTTATCACTGGAATAGGGACCGTAGGTCAAATACTTTTCTCAATCTGCGCGGCTGATCAGTCTTCACGTTCACCATTCCCGGGTTTCATAAGTTGTTTTTGCGAACAGGAAGTACTCTAATTAGACTGCGCAAATGCACATGCCCATTACAGTGTTTCCGTTTTTACATGCCTTAAGATACATTTTCACGCTGATTGAGCTCAAATTTTGGAAAGGTTGGTCGAGGAGAGTAACCTAAAAGGCGACAGTTTTGTGCATTGTATCATAGCAACACTGTTCCCTTGCATAAAACTTCAACATGTAGCCTGGAGCGCATTTCTTTCACCTTAAAAGAACCCAGTATAAGTTGTTTCCTATCAGGCACATGACATCGTTTTGGAGTCCTACTGACGTTGATGCGACGTAGCCGCATCGTATCGACGTGAGTACGACGTCGTTTCGACGCCATGTGCCTGCTGGGTTGGTGTTTTAGTGACTTAAACTTTATTTCAAAACAAGTGAAACGTCGTCTGTTTATGTTTCAGGGTGAATAAAACATCCAATACCAATTACAAAAAATCTTGTGCTAAAGTTGTGTGCAATAAAACAGAAGCTTTGTTGTTCCTCTGACGATTCTGTTCTTATTGCATAAATGCTCCACTCGCATTAGACTGTTATATTTCGAAACAATGGTTTTAAAATAGCTGAAACATGTTCCTAATTCTTAAAAGCATATTCTGTTCCAGCTTAAAAAAATACGCCTCTGCACATGCTCTTGCCTTTAAGTAAACGAATACGCTTTGAATGTGTGTGTGGGGGGGGAAGGGGGGGGGGGCAACTCTCTCATTTTCATGTTTGCCTTCTTTCTCAGTTGGGACTAGCTTTGTGAGAGCAAATTCTTTCCTTCGAGAGTAGAACCCAATTTCTGAGAGCTACGTTGTCAACGAAAGCAACCACCAAGTCGCAAAAAACATGGAACTAAATGATTTGAGAAAATCAAAAGTTTCGGTTTGTAAAAATTTCAGTTTGTAATGAAACTATTGGCGGATCATGGCATACACTGTTTGCCATGCTCCGATACCAATGACGTCATATATCTGTTACCATAGCAACAAATAGTTCATTTTGATGTCAAAGTGACGTCACTGAGACTTCATTCTGCCAAGACACTCAGCACAACAGGTTATGATTCCATAGTTGCTACGGTAACAGAGCTATGGCGTCATCTCACTTATTAGCTATGGTAACAGATCTATGGCGTCATCTCACATAATTCGAGAGGAACATGGCATACAATGTAAATGTAAATGTAAATCTTGAATTAAAAGTGATATGCCACCTGAAACTCATATAATGGAAAAGTGTGATTTTCTCAAATCTATATTTCATTCTCAAATAATTTAATTGCACGGTCAGTAAATATTGGTAGAGAGACCAATTTGATGTAGTGCTCTATATTTAAGCCAAATTTGTATCGGTTTGGAGGAGACATCTAGTTATTGATCACTTCCTAAATCGCCGTTTTTCATTGGTCACAATGCACCACACCCCTAAGTCTGGAACCCTGTCCAGAATATTACCGTTGTTCTATAACGGAAACCTCGATAAACGTCGAGAACCAAGATACACTCCAAAATAGTAAATTTACCGGAAAAAAACCTCTGCTATGCACCACACCCCATAAATACGGCCCATAGAATAACCGAAACGCATTAAACACCGGATCGAACCTGAATTTATCGAAAAGAACCTAAAATATTACTTTTCCTTTGCCTCTAGGGCAGACTGTGCGGGCCGTGCATAGCTGCAATAGCTGGTTATCTGTTTCAAGCCGTTTCCCCTTGTAAAAATGTTGGCAAAGCAAAGAGGTGTTCCGATTTACCTTAAGATGCGCATTGTATACCATCAGCGGTTTATGTTACGACGGCACTTTCTGACTAAACTGATTTCAGTCGAAGGTGATAGAAATCCCTAGAGTCAAATTATAAAATTTTCTTTCTTCCAATGAAGTCTCTGTTAAACCTTTAACACGTCAGGCTCCAACATCGATATAAACTTTAAGGTATAGGCAAGGCAGAATCGACGACTGACAAAAGTCTATTTTATGACTTGCATCACCGACTTATAGTTAGTTTAAACATATTTTATTGCCAAATAATCTATACAGCAACTGGGTTGGACCACAAGTTCTTACAACATTAATTACGGTCCTCCCCATACATTTGTATAATACAAAGTTACAGGCAATGACATGAAAAATTAGACATACTATAAGTAAGGTGTAAATTCTATAGAGCTCAAACATACAATAGGAAAGATAGAAAACATGTACAAAGAAAGTAGCAACAACTAATGCAGTAAGCAGCATCCAGTCTGACATCAACAGCAGCCATTATGATATATCAGGCAGGTAAGGAGGGGAGGGGGGGGGGAGAATGGGTTGGGGAATGGAAATGGAACTGGTCTTTCTGTACCCTCGAACTGGTTCTTCTATTGTTGGACAGACTCAGGTTTGGTATAACTTCATTCACCTGAAAGAAATAAATGAATATAAGATTACAGCCTGATCATTAAATATATAAAATGTTTATGAAGGATAGCCAGATCGCTAAGCTGATAGTGACAAAACTAAATTTGAGAGCACATTAATTAATAAAACGTTTTGTCTCTTTGATGAACTGGTGCACATGACCGAAGAAGATAAAATTGTCCTTTACAGAAAGTGCATCGGAGCCATATAATATGAAATGAACTCCTAGAGGATGAAATTTTCTGGTTGCTCGAAATAGGATTAGTCGTTCATTGCTATACCTTTCACATCTAAAAAAATAATGTTCAGCATCTTCAATACTATTCCCACAGTCGCATATTGGTGAGTCTTTAAGGTGGTTTTGATACAGATCGTTGTTAAGATTACTGCATCTGTTCCTTATTCGACAATGGAATACAGATTCAGTTCTCTTGCCTTGGATAAAGTATTTCGGAATTTGCGGAGAAATATAAATATGCTGTTTCAATTTTAATTTGAATGAGTTAATTGACGTTTCAGTTCGAATAGAAAGGGGTAAGTTATTCCACAAAAGTGAACCTGAAGGAATAAAAGATTTAGCAAATATTTCAGTTCTTCTGTTCATAATAGTTATATCTTCAGCGTTTCGAAGGTTATATACAGTTCTCTCGGTAACAAGAGGAGGCAACATATTACATAAATATTCCGGTGCAGTACCATTAACAATTTTATACATAGTTATCAACTTCTGAAACTGGCGACGATCGGACAAAGGAAGCCATCCTATTTCGGTCATTAAATTATCTAATGAAACAGAACGGGTTAACCCGGTGACTATTCGAGCAGCTTCGTACTGAAATCGTTCGAGTTGTTCCTTTTCATACATTGTGCACCCATCCCATACGACAGAAGCATACTCAACCAAGGGTCTCAAATACGAAAAGTAAAGTTGATTCAGCGTTTTACGATTAAGCTTAAACTTCAAACTTCGCATAACTCCTAACATTTTTGAAGCAGACGTTAATATATTGTTGATATGGGCATGCCACTTTCCATCACGACTAAAAGTGAGTCCTAAATGTTTATGTTCATCTACAAAATTAACAGGAACTTGATCAAAGTACAGGTTTGGATTATTTGCATTATTTATACAGAATAAGATAGCTTCCGTCTTGTTTGGGTTAAAATCTACCAACCACTGTTTTGCCCAAGCCGTGATAATTGTCAAGTCGTGATTCAAGATACCCTCAATGTCCTGTATATTAGGTGATGTAAACGATAATGATGTATCGTCGGCAAAAAGACGACTTATACTAACTAAATGTTCTACAATATCATTAACATAGATTAAAAATAACAAAGGTCCGAGTACAGAACCTTGTGGAACCCCTGCAGATAGTGTCTTAGACTCAGACATTGATGAACCTACAAACACTTTTTGACTTCTTCCGGAAAGATAGTGTGAGATCCATTTTAAAACATCCCCTTTGATGCCATTTTGTTCTAATTTAAAAAGAAGGCCTTTATGCCATACTCTATCAAAGGCTTTTGATATGTCACAAAACACCATGCATGTATACTGTTTGGAATCAAAACTTTGGCAAATTTGATTATAGATATCAATAAGTTGGAATACTGTTGAATGACCTGGTAAAAACCCGGACTGCAACTTGTAGATAAGTTTATTACTATGAAAGAAGTTATATAAGTGCTTGTAAACAACTCGTTCCATCAATTTTCCAACCGTACTAATCAACGAAATCGGTCTATAATTTGAAGGGGTATCGGATGAACCCTTCTTAAAAAGAGGCATTACAATAGCTTTTTTCCATACGGTTGGAAATGTACATTCAGTAAGAGATCTATTCATTAAAATATGTAACGGTTGAACAACGGTGTCACAGGTCATCTTAAGCATTTTATGACTAACCAGATCATGGCCACATGCTTTATTTACATCAAGAACTCTAATGATGTCTTTGATTTCCGACTCTTCTATGTGTATACTTTCTAAAGAATTAGCTGTTTTTGGAACAAAATTTGGGAGCTCAGTATTATCTTCATTAACATTGGAGATAGATTCGAAATACTCGTTTAATGTATTAGCTTTTTCAAGATCTGTAAATGAGTAAGCTTCTTCCCCAGACTCAGAAACAGTTTTTAGAGGGGGTATAACTTCAGCACCTTTATTTGATTTTATAAAGTATTTGACAAGTTTCCAGTATTGCCTCGGATTGGTATTCTTTGCTTCAATAATAGTTGACTCAATGTTACTATAAAACTGTTCTTTTGCGTGAGTTTTAAGATTATTTACCTTATTTCTAAGTTTTTTATAATTTTGCCAATCTTGATTACTACCTGATTTTGCGGCCTTATTTCGTAACCTATCACGTTTTCTTGAAAAAGTTCTGATCTCAGAGTCGTACCAAGGTTTGTCATTTGGTCTTATGGTAACTTCTTTACAAGGTATACATTCTTTGGCAAGATTAATAAACTTTGACGTGAAATTATCACAAGCATTGTCTAAACTATCATTTTTAAGAAATTCCCAGTCAGTGTCTGATATTAATCTATTAAACTTACAAAAATCCCCTTTTTTATATTGCCAAACAACCCGTTTAAAAGCTGCGGAATGATTATAACTAATTGGTAAAAACACGTATGTTGCAGAATGGTCACTTATATCAGCTGGTACACTAAGAATGCCAGAATCTAAAACTTTAGTAGTTTCGGAAAGAATTATTGGATCTAACAGAGTTTGGGAAGTATTTGTTACTCGAGTGGGTACATTAATAACATTAACAAGATTATTTAACATTATTATATCTTTCAAGTTATGAATGCGAGGATTTAGTTGATCTTCATTTAAATCTCCGACAATAATGATGTGTTTGGACATTTCTGATGCTCGTTCGATAGCAATATTAAAACGATGCCAGAAATTCATTGGTGTATTTGGAGGTCTATATATATCACAAAGTAAATATGACTCACCTTTATGTTTAATTTCGATCCATATTGATTCCTCCAAATTAGCTTCCAATTCGGAAAGTCTAACTGCAAGTAAACCTTCTGAAACATATATTAAGAGGCCCGAAGAGTGGGCCGAAACATCTTTTCTAAAAGGTATTGGTTGAAATCCTTCTAAACAAATATCAGAATTTAAAATATTATCACTTAAGTGAGATTCTGTAAAGCAAAGAACATCAAAGTCTGACAAATTATCCTTAACAAATTCTAATTTATTTCTAATACTGCGGATATTTAAGTGAAGTATTGATAAGTTATAGGTTTGATTGCTCTGATCAAGGTCTGGACCAGGATTTTCACTAACATCACCAGACAGAAGAATTAACTGTAGTATTACATATAAAATATTAATATTTAAAACAGTAGTAATATCTTTCAGACTATTATCCATTAAGGAAATTACCTATTTTACCTTTAAGAAATTCATATTCAGTGATAAGAAGATACTTACCCAAGAGCACAGACCGAGGGTACAGAACTGACCAGAGGGGCAGAAGAAGAGTGGGATGGGGAAGGTTATACAAAAGTGTATAACAAAAGATTAAGAATCCAAATTCGTACAACATATCTTCCAAATATCGGACAGGATGCATGATTTCCGCACTGACTGAAGCATATTCTTTGGAAATAAATAGAGGATACTATCTATATACATATACTGGGAAAATCGAATAGAACTTAGGTTTAAAGTAATAATTTTGATACGAAAGGATGACTCACATGGGACACTGACAATAGCCTTCTATTGCAAATGAATAATCAACACGGTGTGTACCAGCTCCTGTAGCTTTACAATGTTATTTTCATCGAGACATACTTAAAACGCATGTTGCTAAAATACTTCTTTGGTACATTTATAGAGAACCAGCAGTGATCCCACACCACAAGTGCTATATATGCTTGTCAATACATGGCTATTGTATAACTTAAACAAATATTTAAACAAATTAATAAATAACAGAATTAAGATAATATGAAATGAGCACGACTGTACGGTTCCCTGAAATAGCACACTTAATATCCTTATCCAGCGTCGCAACCCGCCACTAGCAAGCAACCAGATGCAACGGAACTGCGCGCCTCTCGGCGTCATGAACAAAGTAATAACTAAATTAGCACAGGACGTGAACACAAGAACAACCGTCCTCCAGAGCGGAAAGCGACGCCAGACATGGTAAATCGCCCATAAAATAGTGCCAAAACCTGCCATGCCACAAAAAAGTGACTACAGACTCGTGATCTTTTCACACAAATTCGTATCAACGTGTCAGGGCCACCAGGAGATAGCAGCAACTGAGCCAGATATGGATTCGCCCCACGTATAGAGTTTGCTACTCAGTCTCGCAGTAATTACTTCCCATGATAGTGCCAATAGAAGCAATTATAATTATTTTACCGTTATACAACTAATATATTATAATACAAATTTGGGAGCAAGGTCACATCTTTACAGCGCATGTTGTCGCTTTGCAAGCGTAGAAGGGAAAAAAAAACTAAGTTATTATATATTGTTTAAAAAGTAGTATTTACTTCCCTTGGTAACTCATTTATGACATTTGTAGCCTTAAATTAAGGTGAATCGATACATATTCGGAGAAAGCAACCCTGCTAACCCGACTTATAGGGTTCGGTTACGGTTGTTTTATATACCAAAAAGCTACCCAATGATATGAGGGTTTGGCCTGTTATGACAAGTTTTGCTACGTATTGGTTGTCTTTAAGGTATGTTTGAGATATTTGGTAAAAAGACAGGTTTAAGGTCTAAAGAATTCATATTTAAGTTAAGTTATATAATATGTTGTTTTTTTGCATGTTAAGACAAAATTCAATGTACATTCATTGTAGTTGATTGCTGTGATGTTTGTAATGTATGTTACCCCGGATTTTTCGTTTCAACCAAACTGCCTATCACATCTCTACTTAAAAAATCTCTTTCTTCCCTGTTGAAATTAATCTTATTTTGTGCCCTAAATATGATACAGAAATTTAGAGCAAAATACAAGAAGAAGCATCGTTACAAGACGTAGGCCTCGTACACATCCTATTTTTTCTCCATGCTGGCTTATTACATCAAAAGTAGCCGCCAGCTCTAACACTGAATTTAACATGAAAGTTCTGAATATTTGGGCACCCAAAATAACTGTTATTGAGCCACGACACGAGAAAACCACCAAAGTGGTTGTGCACCCAGCGCAGACTAAGATCAGAGTGGGCATCTAAGTGGGCAGCTAAGGGTCTAAGCTACCTCCATGCGGACAGCAAAGATTCTGATCAGACTGGGCGGATGCCCAGGCTGATCTGAGTCTGCGCTGGGCGCACAACCTCTACGTTGGTTTTGTCGTGTCGCGGCTCAATTGTCTTTAAAATTGAACAGCTTGGTTTTTAATGCAGAAGTACGCCTTAAAGATGCAGATGGAATGACAAACAGTGTAGGCTCTGATCAATCTTCCCCTTTAGGTAAATAGCTTATTATTTTCTTAATTTTGTACACTGATACATCTAGACAACATCTTCTCGAGTCTAACGACATTTTTATGGAGCCGCAAAGATTCACACTTTGGGCGAGGATTCTGTCACGAACTGTTACCAGGAAATATCAAATAAAAGGGCGGCGTAATCTGCACTGACGTCAGTTGAAATTTGTGAATGAGTCCTTGCCCTAAGAACGAACTTTTGTAGTTCAATCAGACCCAGAGGTTATAAAACCTGAGTACATTCTCAACTCAAAATAAAGCACACTGATTGGCTGCTTCCGAGCACATGCTCGGAAGCAGCCAATCAGTGTGCTTTATTTTGAGATTGAGATTAGTCTCATGTTTTATAACCTCGAACCCAGAGTGTCGTAAGAACCGGAAAGATTTGAACTGGAAAGTGGTGCACAGCTTAATGAGTGTAAAGTATTGGGGAGATGAATAATAAGCTGACATAAACCAAGATGCGCTCACTGCATCGACATTTTCACCATTTTCACTCCAAGAGTATGAAAACGAAAAGCACATGACTCACATGCCCCAGCCCCTCCGCCCTCCCGCACCCGTGGCAGACATCAAAATAACTGATGTAAATGTCAGCTTCTGTTGACGTATGTGGATCTTGCTTATGGATTGGAATATCAGAGAATATTGCTTACTATAAGGCTTATTATCTATATCTGAGCCGCGACATGACAAAACCAACAATGTGGTTGTGCGCCCAGCGCAGACTCAGATCAGCCTGGGCATCCGCCCAGTCTGATCAGAGTCTTCGCTGTCCGCATGAAGGTAGCTTAGTCCCTTGGCTACCCTTTAAGCGCTTAATAAAGAGTCTGATCAGACCGGGCGAATGCCCAGGCTGATCTGAGTCTGCGTTGGGCGCACGACCACATTGTTGGTTTTCTCGTGTCGCGGCTCATCTGATTCTTCAACTAATATTTCATGTTTTTCCATTGCCAATGAGTAATGTTTCTTTCGAGTTGATATATGTACACAATATTAGGAAACATTCAACTCTGTAAAAGATAAACTGAAGGAGTTCTCACAAACCTCCTGTAAGTGGGAAAAACCGAAATTCGGTTTGCCAATTTTCAAGACTTTTGTGGTAACTCTTCTAGTTTTTATACATGTACTTTAAAGCAAATAAAATTATACACACACCAGCTGAACCAGCATTAACTATTTTCGGAATCTTTTTTTTTTTTTTTTTTTTTTTTTTTTAAATTTCCAGGCGGGAATAGAATGACGCGCTTTACAGGCGTGAATTATACATTTTTTTTGTAAATTCAGTACCAATGCTTTAGGCAATGTTTTAATAAACATGTAATCCGGTGCAATAAAAACTTGGCAATTTTTTACATACTTTCAGAAACATGATTACGAAGAAAGCGTGGGAAATTTGTAAAAATGTTCAGAAGGTATAAGGAATCACTGAAACGCTGTTCCATTTCATTTATTGTTGTTGTCGACTTGTGGTTTAACGTACCAGTAAACACTATTTCAGTCACGTCGGTCCGATGCCTCCGAAATTGTACCCGACCTGAGATAAACGACACCCAGGGGCCGTATTCATAAAGCCACTTAAGTCGTTGCTATGCGGTTGCTAAGGCTAAATATCTATAAAGGAGATTCCCTACAACTATGAAATTTGGTCTGGAGGAACAGTCTTTGTAAGACTGTTCCTCCAGAGCAAATTTCATAGTTCACTGATTCTCAAGAAAGTGTAACGAATGGTGTCATGGCTTTAAACGCATGAATAATTTTGTTTTGAGTTGTCTCTTAAATCAAATAAGTGCATGCTCTGAAGTTTCAACCACTACCTAAAACATTTAAGTTACAATATTGATTCAAATACACGGAAATACTCACATGGTCATACCTAATACCGAGGGACCCCCCTAATTTTTGCGTGTCATAATCAAAGATGTCAAAATTTGCCTTCAATTCTTTTGAAGACTTTCGGCGTGAAGCAAATAGTCTTGACTTAGAAAGGTTGCTTTTATCGAGTTCTTTCGACTAGTGATTAATGGGTATACTTTGGAACACAATGCTTTGTTTAACTCATGATTGTTTCTTGTCACTGAGTTATATGTATTCTACGAGTCCAAGCATTAACAATGCATTCCAAAGTTTCGGATGAGGCTAACAAGGTTTGTTTTTTCACCGAGGAGGCCATAATCAGTCACCCTGACAGGCCATAAATATTATTTTTACTATCTACTAAATTCAATTTTTTTTAGTATGCTGAAAAAAACGTAATTTTTCATGTGTATTTTACGAGTCAAGCCAAAGTCACCCAGTATATAAACAAGAAAGAAACCTATTGCCTGCCGTGGAATGGAGACAACCCCTACTGGTCATTGGACAACTATCATAACACTTAACGAATATGCTTCGGAGAAAATAAGTTTCACGTTTCATAAAATTATTTTACGGGACGTATTATACGGGACAGTAATTCTGAGTAGTACAGGAATGGACCCAGCAAGAAGCTGATACACTCGTAAAAAGGGCACACTGTCTTATTCATTTTAAAATGTACACATGGTCTGCCAATCAGAAGCTGCAAAAGAATGAAAACATGGGAGAAAATTTCAGTTTTTGAATTTTTCATATTATGATTTCATGATTCAACAAAATATTCGTTTAGTATTTACCTACTTCTTTAACTCAATTTGATATGTCCATATATGCGCTAAATATTTTCCACTGATTGTAATGGGCAATTAAAATGAAACACTGATGCACTGTGGTCTATTTTTAGGCAATATATCGACGTTCGAGCAGTCCCGTATAATACAGAAATGTGTCCCGTAAAATACAGTTACATTAAATAGCAGCTCTTTAAAGAAAAATCGTTCTGACAAACCTGAGGATTAGAAATTATATTTTAAATTAATTATAATATATGTGTCTTTATTCTCTTCCCTAGACCGAGTAATCTGCTCTCTTAATCTGTAATTTTGTTTTGTTTTCTTGGAAAATTTGGTCAAATTCAAGTCTGCAAAAATAAATTGCCTAATTCGCAATTTATATGGCGCTGGAAATGATGTTCTTCTGTGGTTTAGTTATCTGTGAGTGTTATATACGTGTTATTGTCATCACAAATTTGATATTTTCCTAGTGGGAAGACTGGAGAAATCGTGCGATCAAATACAACATTAATGTCCCGTAAAATACAAATTTAAAACAAGTTTCACAAGATGATTTTATGGTAATATTTTGTCATATAACAACATAGTATACACAATTCAAAGATAACTGACTTTTAGATGCATGTATCTTGAAATATTCTTGTCGGAAAGTCTCATATTACAACTATTGAGATTTCAAGTTTTTCTGAGATAAAGAACTTGAAATGCAAAGCAGTACTACTGATAAAAAGCAAACAGGCTGGCAAATTGTAACGCAAACACTTTTCTGTGGTTAAACATAGAACTTGTTCATGTAACAATACCGCATTTAGCATTTATGTTAATATTTGTATCTAAACACAAACAATTCACTGTCATGTTTTAAGATCGTGTATTTTACGGGACAGTACAGAAGACATGAATAGCAGTGTAACCATTCTAGATGCTCTATAAAGCATATGCGTTTTATACAGACAGGTTAAAGTTTTAAAGTTTAAAACAGGAGTTTTCCTTGAGGATTTCAAATCTTTTACTTAATGTGTTTTGCAGGAATAGTTTTCTTTCATGTTAGTTAAGTACAATGAGATCGTATTGCTTCTTTTTGGTAGAAGAAGAGCATTTTGCTTTTTCAGAAACAACAGAGTGAAGATTTCTATAGCTCAACTTCGTCTTAAACAAGATCACTTGCCTCAACGGTGTTTTATACCCTTATACTTCTGGCAATTGCTTCAAGTCTATTGGTACATACGACTCGTAGAATACTCAAGAAAAGTTGTAGTGCCTTCACGTTGTCTGCCGTTACCTGAATTCACCTGATATTTACTGTGCAATACTTTAGATTTAGCTTCCTGAGATTCCAAAGTTGTGAAATGACTGTAAGTGATCTCTATATGACTTGTTTACTTTTTCGATTTTTTAACAACCCAAAAGTTACACTTTCTTGAGAATCAGTGAGTTGTAGGGAATCTCCTTCAAAGAAATTTAGCCTTAGCAACAGCATAGCAACCACTTAAGTAGTTTTATGAATACGGCCCCTGGTCCTGCTTCACCTACTATAACAGCTCTGCCACAGAGGAACCAGGCAGTCCATCTATTATGCGGGCCCCAAAGGGCGGAGGCCGCTATTTCACCATGTTTCTCAGATTTTTACATTGAAGGGCAACTTTTGTGATTTCGTGTTTAGTTCCCTGACGATGTACCATTCCAAAATTGAGTCTACTCCTAAAGGAAAGAATAGTTGGCCCCTACTTAACCCCGGAACCGTTCGGGTGTTCCAAGCTCTTCGGTGTTCAGTATGACCCTTACGCGAGATTCTGCTTGTCTGAACACCCACGGTGGGGTTGCTGGCCCAGCCCCCACTGGGAAGGGTGGCAAAATGACAATGACGGAATTACTTCCCCTGAAAATGTACCCATTCTCGTTAAGTTCATGATGCATTATATTATTGTATTGCAAGGAGAAGACAATCTGTTGTTGTTACATGCCTGCTTATCTCCTGAAGCACAACATCGTGTTGTGAATAGAAAAAATATTTAGAGGATGTCCGCTAACGCTGAAGGGGACTAAAAATTGGAATGACACGGCGGGTGAACCGTTTGAACTGGGTTTCATTTTTTTCTGCGTCAAATCTGAAAAATCGGGGAATGGCATGCAACATTCTGGTCATTTTCCTACAGGTGTGAATCGAATATGCATGTGTTATACCATTGCTTATTTACAATAAAATTACCATGTAGTATTGGGGGTTGTTTGGATATTTTTAGTATCTATCCTGCCTATTCCTTTGCTTTCTCCATCTCTCTGGGAGACTTTTGAGTCCCGTTTTGTATAACAGAATGAATTTACTGTTTCATATGTAATAAAGTTTAAACCAAATACTGTAAAAAAAAAGACGTAATATCGCAAGTCATCCATCCATTTTGTTATAGTGCGTTTTGTTTGGTATTAATTGTGGAGCAATTTCGGGTCTTTTAATTATTTGAATCTTATTTTAAATCAATAATAGTAACTGGCGGCACTTTGACTCTTTAAATGAGATGAAAAGTACACATAGCATCATTTCAAATTGTGTGTCTCTAAAATTACTGGATTGCAGAAGGTTGTTGAAATAATCCTGAGTTGTTTTCTTTGTAATTACCGTAAAAATCGTAAAGTTCTAATAGGTCTGAGCAAACAGTGCAAACTCGGATCAGACTGCACCTACAGGAACAGTCTGATCAGAGTCTACACTGTTTGCTATTCCAGCTGCATCATTTGGACGCATTACTGCCTTGTGGAACCAACTGTTCCATTTTAGAACAATTATGGTACATATTCTAGGGGTCCTAATTTTAGAAGTTTAATGAAAAGCATTCAAACGCAATTATGGCACGTACACGTGTGACTCAAATCAATTTGCAGAGTATGCGGACTCTAAGCGGCGTCCATCCTGTTTGCATCAACTCTCTACCATTGCTCTATCAATAATGAATTTTTTTATCATGAGGTATGACTGCAAGATTCGCACTACAGTTGCGTTACAGTAAACGACCGTGATTAGCATATTTTAATTAAATATAATATCGTTGAGCTTTACATAAAAAAGGTTTTGAAATTAATTCGGGTCATTTTAGTTGGCAACTAATATGACCTACTTTCGATTTCGTAAAAATTGATAAAATGGTAAAAATACAACGTACAAGCGTTGAGACCCATTCACTATGCCGCCTATAGTCATTTCATATTATAAGACGGGGAAACGCGAAGAGGACAGTTGTATTTTGTGGAGCGATTTGTCATTTTCAAAAACCTAAGCCCTTTACTTTTTGCTAGGCGTATGATTCATTATATGCATGGCAAGCCACATTTTATCACCATAGGTGTAGGTAGAACCGCTTTTCGTAACGATTTGGGTTTAGAAGTTTTTCCACCGATAGGCCTGTGGAGACTTAAAATGATCTGCTTTTGATATCATAAATTGGTAAAAATACAATGTACAAGCGTGGATTTCCATTCATTATCCCGCCCACGTTTATATAGCATTGTTAGACGGGAACCAAGAACGGACTTGTTTTGTTGAGCCATAAACTTTTAGCCATTTATCTACCTCAATTTATGCACATCATCACACATTTTGTCACAAAACCTAGTGAAACCTTCTTATGATTCTGTGGAGTCTCAGAAACGCCCACGGTTGCCTTAATTCCAAAAGCTATAATTTACACTCATCAAATCATGCTCTAATTTGCACTCTCGAGCTCCTGTCTGTTGATAAATATATGTTCTTAATGGAATCTGACGATATTTTATAAAGAGTAAATCACAGAAATCCCTCTATTTTATTGCAAGTTATTTAGCTTTTATGCGCCTTACAAAATAAATGGATAACAGAATTAACGACAACAACTCTCATGAATGCATTGCAGTGTCACATCGACATACGTAACAGGGCTGCATTGGTGGGTTACATGTACATTTTTGTTATTAGTTCCGTCCATAAGGCATAGATTTCACCTATCTTGCATGCTGAGAAGGATTAAATTTTCAAAGTTGTGTTTTCAGTTTATTTTGTCGATGAATACAGGGCGCATTGCTATAGTTCATACTTTGAAGTACTTTCCCCCCCCCCCTCTCTCTCTCTCTCTCTCTCTCTCTCTCTCTCTCTCTCTCTCTCTTAACCCAACAAGCCTTGGGGAAAATGATCACTGACACCCGATGATTCGGTACTTCATACCAATCTGTCGCATTTTTGGTTCTTTCTTTGAGTTAGTCGCCCGCTGGGCACACAAGGTTGAATCAATATTAAATCAACCTCGATTCAACGTCATGACGTTGAATCGAGGTTGAATCAATAGTGATTCAACCATATGTGTCTGCTGGGCGGTGGCTATCCTTTAAAAGCAATCTATATCCAAAACTCAATGCAAACTCTAAGAAGACAAACTCCAGCAAGTGACTTAATAGAAAGGCTTTTTATGCTGTTTTATCAACGGGCGGCATAAATCAACCCGTCATGCGGTATGACATTTGGAGAGGTCCTTCTCCTTAACATGATAAAGCACAGGGGAAGTGTGTGTCTGCTGCTCTTCTGTTCGAAACAACGTGAAGAGTCTAAATATTTACAAACAATTAGGTTCCAAAGAATTTTTTTCTCTATTTAATTTGTGATGATGTTAAGTTCAAGTATAGCCCCAAAGTCCTATATGTTCAAATATAGGTCACATGATCCGATGTTCAGCTTGGTGTGAGTAGCCCTTTACTACTGGTGTGTTACTTGAAAGTACAATATAAATGCAACCCAACCATTATTATGAATTTCTGTACTTGCCTCTATGTAAAACAGATCCCTTACCTTTTCTGAGCAGTGTATAAATGCACTTTGTTCTGAAATTCATTATGGAAGCTATGATAAACTATGAAGAAACTGCTGGTAATAGATCCCTGCATCCAAAGGGACATTATCATCCCATATATCATGCAATAACGATGCATCCCTTAGCAATATAAAGCATCTAATCCGCTAGTTTATGCGCAAGTCATGTAAAATTCAAATCTTTATTCTGCATGCAAAGGGTTTAAAATTTAATTATTTTCGTTCAAAATTTTGTTTCCACATCTCAGACAGGTAGGGTTTCAATATGAATATAATTTCGTAGGATGCTTGACTCAGTCATTTCCCAGCAGGCACACAACCTTGAATCAACCGTGCGGATTCAACGTCATGACGTTGATTCAAGGTTGTGTGCCCAGTGGGTTATTCACAAAGCCATAATAGGTACTGAGTTACGTATCGCCCGTTCTATCACAGTACCACATTATACTAGTCGAAAAGACCTCGTTTTGACGTTGTTTGCTTGGTGATTACTATGCCCATATTTACGAGGGATCTTCATTGGTGGTCAGAGAATTCGGTGAAGTCGCCGTGACTAACTAGAAATAGCCAATGCTTGTTTCAGGAGCAGGCAGCTACATAAACATGATTAATTTGGCCGCAATCATTTACAAAAACGACATATTCGGTGGGCAAACAACGTTGAAATGACGTCGTATTGACATTTCGACGTGTTGTGCCTGCTGGACAGTATTTGCTTCCCTAGTACGTAAATCCCGGCTTTTTCTTGATAATTACCCTACAAATCTCAGTTTGACGAGAGTAATAACTGATTTTCTCAGTTTTATCATAGGCACGGCTAGAAAAACAAATATATATATAGAAAGACAAACAACAGAAAACTGTTGTGCTTGTTCGTGATCTCTCTCTCTCTCTCTCTCTCTCTCTCTCTCTCTCTCTCTCTAAGACAAGGCCCATAGCCACACCTCAGCTGCGAATAACTGAGTGGCATAAAATATAAGATATGCCGCGCGACACAACAAAACCAACAAAGTAACACTATGCGCCCTGGACAGAATCAGATCAACCTGGGCATCTGCTAGATGTAAAAATTTCAAACAAACCTTAGTATGGGCTTCAAAACCTATCTTTTTAGATTTTCAGCTCTTGGTTTTTCCTTTTCGAAACCAAGTTTCGATTGGTTGGTTGGTTGGTTGGTTGGTTGTTTCGGGGTTTAACGGCTCTTTGAGACAGTATTTCAGTCTACATCGACCCGTCTCCCAGAGAAGACAAAAAGAAAAGAGCTACGACTGACAAGAGAGAAAAATGAGTGTGACACGAAAAAACCAACAAGGTTATGTGCCCAGTGCAGACTCAGATCAGCAACCGCCCAGTCCGATCAGACTCTTTGCTAAGCGCTTAAAGGGTAGCTAAGGGTCTAAGCTACTTCCATGCGGACAGCGAAGACTCTGATCAGACTGGGCGGATGCTCAGGCTGATCTGAGTCTGCGCTGGGCGCACAAGCACTTTGTTGGTTTTCTCGTGTCGCGGCTCAAATATCCGAACAACCGCCACCCGCACCTACTGCAAGCGCAGTGCGTCTTTGCCCTTTGCCTTTTCTCCAAATTAGTAGGCACTGAAAGTTATACCCAGCAACATCGTCCGACCTTACCATCCCTACCAAGTTTCGAAAAAAACAACGGTTTAAACTTTCAAACCTAAGTTCAAAGTAAAAATTCCATAAAAAGTTTCTAACCACGCATTGAATTCGTTTTAACCACCTATTGAATTCGTGGTGGTTTCAAACTTTTGAGGAATTAACAGTTTAATCTGACCGGTCTTTGAACTGAACCAAGAACTTATGGATTTGCATATTCATAAGTATCGAAAAAAGAGCTTATTCCTCTGCTGTGCGGTTATAAATGCAAAGCAATTACAAATGCGTTATATCAATAAATTGTGATTATTTACTGATACACATTTATTTTCAATAAATAACGGAGATTTTATTTATGAAATGATTAGCTCACAGTGTTTCGTTACAATTTGCCTCATATGACTGATGAAACTGTATGAGACATGTGCAAACTCCACGCCCGAAGTTGCAAAGTAGCAGTAATTGATGTAAAATACAAAATGCTAAAACGATATTATCTTCTAACTAAAAGACCAATACTGAATATATTTAATTTTCTTTGCTGTCATAAGTTAGAGGGACATATTGAAAGTAAAATTCATACATAAAGACTTGAAAGACTTGTTATTTTATATGACATATTGGCATTGAGATATGACTGTGGGTGGGGGAAATTATCACAAAAAAATCAGATAGGCCACTGACAAAAGAGCATAGGTGCCGTAAAAGATTATTTATGATAGGAAACAAGCATGACGAATTAAATTTTAGTTACTTTTTGTTTCATATCTTTCATCAAACATTCAATTTCATATATAATGAGCTCAAAACCGAAGCTGAAACAGCTTACTAGACATTTCAATTTAGCACAGGAAGTGACGTCATCAGAAATGCATATTGTTTCATGATTAGTCTTTGTTGAAACATCAATTTATGTTTTAGCAAAGCTGATATAATGACTATTAGACTGAAATACTGTCAGTTACACAGATAGTCTAGGTATCAAGCCAGTCCTAGTTGTATCCAGAGTTAAGAAAATATGAATTTGTCTTCACATAAAAATTTCGTCTGTTTCTACCCAGTGTCTCTACCCTAATAACAATCATCAAGTTATATTTTGAAGAAAATGTCAGCGTCTCAATTTTTTGCGTGAAGGCCTGTTGGTGATATATGTACATTCCTAGGCAGACTCATTTACACTATTTCTGAAATTCCCCTCGTATCACCAGCGCACTGGGTCAACGTAGACTTCAAGTCGATGCTAGGGTGGCGTGGCCCGTGTTGCATTTTTCACTACTGGTCATGAACAGATTCAAATAAACCGAGTCTTGTGTTTCAAACCGTGTGTGTGTATTCCTTGCTTTCAATGGATCTAACTTTACAGAACTATTCAAAAACGCTCCGGTTTGCCTGGGGTTAACCATTTCCAGAGCATACTATGGTTCATTTCAAACACTTTATTTTTCTCAGCATAACGCAAAAATGCCGTTCGGTTTGCCTGGGGTTAACCATTTCCAGTGCATACTATGGTTCAATCCATTTTTTTTTCTCAGCATAACGCAAAAATGTTAAAACGAGTATTAGGAAATTGTTTAATTATGCTTCAGAAAGCCTACAAGCCAGTATTTAAATTGGAATCTAAAATAGACGAAAAATGTTTTTCAGCCTCTGGTTACAAAGACATATAAGCTAAATAATAAGATCAAGAAGAAAAATGCCTATAGCGTGTACAAAATTTAAAACTCAGATCAGTTTGCGCATCCGCGCAATCTGATCTGAGTTTTCAAATTTTGCTTTATAAATTTTCAAAAGTCCATAGATGGTACATGTAACGAGAGAAGATCCTGGTCGGACTGCGCGGATGTGTAGGCTTAACTGAGTCTTCACTGTATGCAATACATGTACAGCTAAGTACCTTTTCAAATATTCATTTTATCTGCAAGAGCAGCATTTTAAGCTTAAATACGACACTTATGTCTAACGTTTAACGAGAAATTAAATTTTCATGCAGAGCTCTTCAATCTTTTCAAACATAAAAGACATTTCTTTCAATGACAAAATTCCCTTATGGCACTTTGACAAAGTCACGACATACAGCTTTGTTCGAAGCGTACGCATAATCTTTGCAAAACGTTCGCTCTAAGTTTTTACGTGAAACTTGCACAGCATAAAATTGCTGCTTAGATCCTTTGTAAACCGGCCCAGGCAGCCATTAAAAAAATAGGAAAAAAGTGGTTTGGCCTCATCTCAATGTCTTCTGGTGTAGCAAAGACGGCTCCACAGGGCACAGTGAAAGGAAAAAAGAAGAAGAGACAGGCAGAAGAAGAGACGGGTAGACATTATTAACAAGTGGACAGGAGTGGACATTGCCAGCTCAACTAGTACAACCGAAAACAGGACAAGATGGAAAGAGATTGATGTAAAATCATGTGTGTTGCAGCCGCAACGACATTGTAAGGGTATGGGATAAAGAAGAACGGAGTGGCTATTACCAGTCGACGGGCAATAGCGATTTTACGCTAAAATCGCTGTTCCCAGTCACTTGGCGATAGCATTTTAAACGCGTTTTCGCTGCTACCAGCTAACTGGCAATAGCGATTTTAATGTAAAATCGCTACTTCCAGTCGGCTGGTATCAGTGATTATGACGTAAAATGGCTATTACAAACGATTACAACGTAACAGGGCTATTACCAGTAAGCTGGTACCAGTACTTTCCGAATAGAAACAGAGAAAATAGAAACCGGCCCATGATGTTACTAAGGAGAAACAGAAACGAGAACAAAAATATATTACAACTATTTTCACAATTGCATATGTGCAACAAGAAACGTTCTTCTGTTCTCGTATAAATTAGCCATGACATGACAAAACCAACAAAGTGGCATGTGTGCCCAGCGAAGACTCAGATCAGCCTTGGCAAGCTACATGTACATGGTCTGATCAGAGTCGCGTTGTGTGCTTACAGGGTAGCTAGGAATCTTAAGCTAGCTTCATGCGGTCAGCGAAGACTCTGATCAGACCGGGCGGATACTGGGCACATGTCACTTTGTTGGTTTTGTCATGTCGCGGCTCAAATGGTTCTGCATAAAAATCTTGCAATCAGGCAGGAAGAACTGCATCAAAGAAGGCAAAACTGGACTGATTACAAGAAATATCGAAATTTCAGTTCAGTTCTCCTAACGACGTTCCCCAAGTGGCTCAGCGGTACATAACCATAGTTGCACGCACCTGGCGCCGAGTGTCCGTCCACAAAAAAAAAATATCGAAATTTAAACTGAAACGGTAATATATAAATATTTCTCGGTAGCAGTAACCAATCAAAGGCACAAGGTCAATATGGCCACATACGTTCTGCCAAAAACAATACAAAGCAAACTGTTAACACTTTGTTCAATGAAATTATTATGGATCACATCAGGAAGGGACATTTCAGAAATACATGCAAATCTCGATATCTCGGAGTCGAAGTTGATCTTAAACTACTGATATCTCAAGTAAATTTTCTGGTCTTAGAAAATTTACTTTGAGATATCAGAAGTTAGAGATATACGTAGTTGAAATATAAAGAGAAATAGGAAAAGGTCCATATAAGAGGGTACTTTGAGATATCATGATTTGAGATAACGAGTTAAGTTGCTAGTCGTTTTATTTTTTTTTCTTCTTATTTCGGGAAAGAACATTTGTTTTCAACCATTTCAAGGATACAAATAACCTAACTCCCATCTTCACGCTGGTCTGGCATTCAACACAGGCAACGAGGCAACGTACTATAAAACACGATTGTTTTCGCATACTTCTTACATTAATTTCAAACTATCATTCTTACGGACCCGGCAGTTTGTTATACCTCTTAGTCAGACCAGATTTTCGAAGAAATTCCGTCTAGTATAAATGCAGTGCTTGAATAAGGTTTTTCACCAATTCGTTACCTGGTCGTTGTAGCCTAAAAATTGTTTTCAAGCATTTCTTGAATATGCATATCAATTCAGTAAAACTTTTTAGTCCTATTTCAAGAGTAGGGGGTCGGATGGTCCGTGAGACTATACTTGTGAAACAAACTTATCCTGGTGAGCAGAACAAACAGGTTCCTTGTACGTTGTCTTCGTTGCCTGTGTTGAATGCCAGACCAGTTTGATCTTAAAGACAAAGGTTAATAATTGTATATGTTTTCACTATCAAATAGTGACATTGTGGCGAGAAGGCCACTGTTATTCCAACGTTAATTCTTCAAAAAAAAATTTTTACACTGCACAAAGCAAAAAAGTACAGCTGACCATATGCTCTAAATTGGGCCTTACATTGGTTATGACTAGTTCATGTACTTACCGTCTCAAATAAGAGAGTTGTTTCAATTGCGTTATGTGTCTGTATGCACTGCACACAGTATGGAAATATTGCAGTATGGAAGTATTGCCAGTGATTTTCTTGCAAACTAAATAAAGTTAATGGGTACACTTTTAGGGTAAACAACTCTGCCATTTTCAGTTTTCTACTCAGGCTTTTCAATGGGGTTCAACTCTTACAGGAAAAAAATTGCTCCAAAGGAGCAAATTCATTTCTTTAAGAGTAGACTCCAATTTGGAAGGGCTTTGTTGTCTAGGGAAGCAAACAGGAAGTCTACATAGTTGTTTCCCTTTGAAACATATATATAAACTGGCCAACATAAGTTACACCCCATGTCGTTTTTACCATAAATGAAATGTTAATATGAGCCGCGACACGAGAAAACCAACAATGTGGTTGTCCGCCCTGCCCAGACTCAGAGCAGCCTGGGCAGCCGCGCAATTTTATCAGACTCTTTGTTAAGTGCTCAAAGGGTAGCTAAGGGTCTAAGCTACCTTCATGCGGACAGCGAAGACTCTGATCAGACTGGGCGGATGCCCAGGCTGATCTGAGTCTGCGCTGTCCGCACAACCACTTTGTTGGTTTTCTCGTGTCGCGGCTCATATGTCAATGTTAAATCGTTTAGACCAAAAGGAAGCTAAACAACTGAAATTAAAATTCATTTAAACTTCTACAGCAGCATCTTGGTAGTAATTTCACAAAGTTTCAGTTGAAAGCTTATTCTAATGCACTTACAAATAAAACGCAACGTCTGATTGGATAACGTTAAAGTTTGTGACAGTATATTCTGCGATATACTGTCGCAAACTCGACGTCATTATAAAACGTCGCTTCTCATTTGCTGACGTTTGATTTTACGATGCTGAAAGCGCTTGCAATGGATGCAAAACAATACGTTCTGGAAGGTTAAAATTTGAAAAAAAGTGCATTAGAATGGGTATAACTTTATTGAAAATTATTCTCCCAAAATGACAATTTTGAATACAGTTATCCCCTAATTATGTCTTTCAACACGTGTGAAAAATTTCAGGGAATAACACACGACCTATACATATACTAAATTTCCAGGTCCTCAGCAGAATATCAGCCAATAGATGTGTAATCTAGCATATGTAGAGAAGAGATATTGCTGCTTCATCGCTGAAAATTTCGTGCGAAAATTCTATTCCAGTAAAAAGTGACGGTACAACAAAAAATGTCAGTTTTTGTTACAAGTCTATTGGGAAAATACACGCGGGGCTTAACTTCTTTCGGCTAGTTTATTTGTATAACATGTTCTGTAGTTGGCGTGATCACCGGACAACTCTATACTTAAATCCAACAAACGGTTTCCAGGACATATAGACATTCTAGTCATGATGTCCAGAAGCCGAAAATGGTCAACATTGGATGAAAGAAAAATAGTCGAAACATCATGATTCAGGCTATATCATACTGAAACATGCAAGCAAAGTTACTAAGACGATAAATTAATAGATAAAAAAATGACCAATGAACACCTAACATACTTTTTTCATGTTTCATAGTTGATCATTGGGCTATTTTTTCTTTAGATTTCTCGAAAAATGCTTAAAAGTAAACACAAATGAAGGTTGTTTGGAAGTGTCAATTCAAAATAACATTGCTAAGAAAGCATGAACACCAAAGAAAGTCAGTCTGGACTCGCGGAAATCTGTTGAAAAGGTCTTAAACCCCAAAATATTTATCAAGTGAAGGTTCGTAACAAAAAAAAAAAAAAAAAAGAAGAAAAGAAAGAAAGCTACCTGTAGTTGTCGCAGATGCCAAGTCCTCAGTCCAATAATGTTCCAGTCAAATCTGAGAATGACAACAATCCTCGTGTCGCTTCCTTTTTATTGTAGTATTGATCAAAAGAGGCAGCGCATGGGGAAAGTCGGTAGGAGGAGGATGCGAACAGTGAAGGTTCTGAGGCTGGCCCCAAGGTTATAAAAAAATTTTCATGCTCAACTCAACTGAGCATGAAATTTTACCTGCTAGTAAACAGCAAATTACTAATAAGTACAGTCGAACCTGCTTAAGTGGTCACCTCTAATATTAAGGGATCACCTGCCTTTAGCAGCCACCTTTTCGGGGTCCCTTGAACCAAAATACAGTGGAAATGAACCTGTAGTAAGGGCTTACCTGTCTTAAGCAGCCAAATTTTGGGCTTCCCTTTTGTGACCCCTCAAGACAGGTTTGACTGTACTGTTGGTTTCTTGCTCAGTTTAGCTGAGTATGACATTTTATCAGCAGAGAAAATTTCATGCTCAGCTCAGTTGAGCACAAAAAAAAGTTTTATATCCTCGAGGCCAGACTGCACATGTTGCATCGGATCAGAGCCTTCACTGTTCGCTTTATAATCTTTATTTTCTATTAATTCAAATGCTATGGGTGAGTACTGCAAAAATCTTAATTTTACTGATCCGCTTTCGCTTGTTATATGTAGGATGTGCGGTATGAATCTTTTCCCTTTCAGAACCCCAAATTGGTTAACAAGTATCATAGAAAGTGCCATCACGGTTATATGAAGCGTTGAGTGGGAAAGGGCAGCACGCCATTACTCTTATCCCTGATTTTCGATTCCATGCAATGAATTCTAAGTCCTTTTGTCTTTCCGTTTATAGTTATAGTATACAGTAACAGGCCCTGTGACCATTTGACGCGAAAAAAATGCAGGTTAATTGGTGATCTACACAGGTCGCAAAGATTTAGTAGTTCAGCTTCAACACAGCTTATGTAGATCCCAATACCACTTAAATGCAATCCCTTCATTAGTGACATATTGTTATGAAATCGAGTAATGCGCTAATAAGTAACGCTAGAGTTCCAACAGTATTGCAAGTTGCTGGCATAATTATTAGCTTGAGCAACTGGCAGACAATGAGGCAAGTTGATAGGCTAGTTCTCTGTTGCTCGATAATTAAACAGAATTTATATTTTATCGAGCATGCGCATTCCAATTTCACGTCAGGTCATGCAGTTCGGAACTGGGTTCTACGGTTCGGAACTGGGTCACGACTAACAGTAGTCCTACACTACTGAACCCTGCAAAAAATACTTATGGTCCTGCCTAAAAAAGCTTTAGCTCTTTCTGTGAGTCCTCATGTTTGTTTCATCTCAGTTTTAATTTTAATTTCTATGTTCCTGAGGTGTTACACTTATGAGTTAGGAATCTTCCACGCAAACCGAACAACTAAGTGTCTGATGAACCAAGGCAGGACTAAGGGCTCGACCGCAAACCGGTTAGCCCCCTAGTAGTTTCATTTCTGGCTCAGTGTCCCAAGGCGGCATTTCTGTTTTTGTTCTACTTAGTTGTTTCGTGTGTTGTTTGTTGCTTTGTCTGTTTTGATATATGGTTGTTATGTTAAGGCTAGCCCTGACATTAAAGCAAAATAAAAATAGGTAAAAATAGATGTTTAATGTTTTTTGTTTGTTTGTAAAATTTGATCTTATTGTCAGGGTAGGTGCTTTTCGTAAGTCTGCTGTGTGGGCGATTGTTGTTTTTGTTGGGTTGAACAACTAAGTATCTGATGAAGCAAGGCAGAAGTAAGGGCGAGGGTTGGTCGACGATAAACCGGTTAAGCCTCTCCCCCTCCCTTCCCACTCCCAAGGCGGCAGTTCTGTTTTGGTTCTTCTAGGTTGTTTTACGTGTTGTTTGTTGCTATGGCTGTTTTTGATATATTGTTTGTGATATTAAGGCTAGCCTGTTGACCACCTACATGGAAAATGGCTGTTCACATGGCTGCCGCTGGTGACGTCTTTGGTGATGACTAATTTTGTGTTGTCTTTCCCTTTTGGTGTCTTGGGCGGGATCTGGGATTAAATTGTGTCAGTTCCTGAGAGTTTTCCTACTTACTTTTACAGTATTTTGTGCAAGACAATTTGTTAGGTCTATGATACCAAAGAAATATAGCTGGAGGCATTAGTAAAGATTACAATAAGACTCTGGGGCCGAGTGCACAAAGGAGGCGTAAGCTACGCCGGCGTAGGCTACGAACGTCGGCGCAACTAAGTCAATCTTGCGACTGTATTAAAATCCAAGTGCAAGAAGCAGGCGTACGACAGGCGTAGTTGCGACTAGAGTACGACTAGCGTAGTGCTCTCAAATAAAATTAGCACGTGTGTTTGATGAATGGTTTTCTTATATGATATGAGCCGCGTTAGGTATAAATGTTGCTTAAGGCATCTGCGAACAGACAAGACTGAAACCAGACTGTGAGTCCGTGATTTTAGATAGATCATTCACTTTGTACATGTAAAATCCTTAGGTTCCATGCATAGTTTTCAGACTGTCAGGATGTACAGGCTGGTATGAGCCTCTGATGTTCGCATATGGCATATACGCCTTTTTGCATGGATCAATCATAAATCTGAACGACATATTTTAATATTTGGCTTTTTCCTTTAAAACTAATGTTCATTATAACACTTTCAAACGTGCATGTGATTTTGAGTTAAACGTAAAATGTCTTTCAGAAAGATATGAAGATAATGAAATATTGAAATTGTTGGCGATGTATAAGGACAATTTCTATATTTTCTAATGTGTCCACGCCAAGAATGAAAATACAAAAATGGGAAGAAAAACAGTCCGCAGTAAACGCAATTTGGAAGCAGCAGCGGACTCTGGAAGAGATCAAGCATAAATGGAAAGACCTGCTTTCCTGAGCAAAGAAGGACTATTCCAACAGAAACTATCCTCATACTGGGGGTGGTAAGGATTTGTTGCTTTACGTCCACGGTAAACAGCTATGGTCATGTCGAGACGGTCAGTTAACTTAACCACACAGTTCCTGGGCAGGCTTAGACCTCTTAAGCGGTTAACCAGTACAAAGTGCACTTACTTTCGCCAGTCACTGACAACTGCCCTTCTTGAATCAGCGGAAGGAGAAACGAAAGTATGTTGCCAGACCGGGTATCGAACCCAGGACCTCTGACTTATTAGTCAGAGGCCCTACCGACTGCGCTACGCGGCCCGGCTAAAGAAAGCAACCACTTGCCAAAAATCTCAAGCCCATAAAGGTCTGGACTTCGGCTGGAATAGCATACGCGCGTCAAGTTTGATGTTCTAAGTCTGGTCGCAGCTCATCTATCAGTTCAAGCAGCCAATGGCGTGGCAAACGAAACCGTTCATAAAGCTCTTCATTATTATATGTATCCAAAGGATTTGTTCTGGCTCTGATTATCCTGTCTCTCTTTAAAACCCTTCTACATTGCAAATCGTGCATCAAATGTAACATTCCGGCCATGTTTGAATGAAACACTGACGGAATAACTCAATATGACCACCTTACGCCAGTCTTAAGTCTACTATAAAGCAGACGTGAGTTTTAGAGCGATTTTACGACTAAGTTTACGACACGCCTCGGTTGTGCACACGGATTATATTTCTGCGACAACTTTACGACAGACGTACGTCGAGCGTACGCTTACGTCTGCTTTGTGCACTCGGCCCCTGAAGTATACCTTGTTGTACTCTGGCGTATATTCTGTTCGGAACTGGGTAGAAAACTGTATACCGTATGAACGAATAATACCTTTAGATCACGGTCGTGGACAAGTGCATGGCTGAAAAAAATTTTGGACCTGTGTCTGTCATCATGCAAATTATGAACCATATCCATGACGTGGTTTGGAAAATATGAGCTCTTCTAAAAGATTTACCGTAAAAATTTAATGTAAAATTTCGAAGTCCGTGACCTTGACCTTAAGATATTGCTGAAAAATCTATCATCATATCAACTATGAATCAAATCCATCATATGGTTTGTAAAATATGAGCTCTTAAAGTCACCATAGTCCTAGTGGTTAAAACGTCTAAACTCAAATCATTGTAAAATGTGGTTCAACCTTCAGGTTTGGTAATAAAATGTGGGCTGATGTGCATATATTGAGTCATATGACTGGCAAAAATTTCATGCAGATAGAGCAATGGGGCCTTTAAAAATCTGACGCCAACGACGGCGAAAGTGCAATAGCTCTTCATGTACTTCAGCCTGGCGAGCTAAAAATGTGTTTGCTTGTGCTTATTTGTCACCATATGTGGAAATCACAAGGCGGCAAGCTAATGCTCAGACTTCACTTCCGCTTTTTATGCTGACAAACATTTAACATGCAGACGTTCACATGGGACACTGTTGACGGATGCAAGAGCTAAAAATGTTTAATTTAAGAAGCAATGGGGTAAGCAGAGGTTTTCAAAATGTCGACAAATATGAGGTGTAGGCCCAGGTGTGGGCATACCAGAAAGAGTGGCATTTTCATTAAATATTTTGGTTTTAAAGGTGGGTGAAGTTTTTGTTTACGGATTGTGAAACGGAAAACGACCGATGGGCACCGATATAAGGAAAACAGCCGATGAATCCAAATACCGCGGATATAAAGAGCCTTTGGAATTTTGAGGTTCCAGCATAAATGCTGAATTGTACTTTATCCAGGATAACAGTGATAAAACTTTCACAGAGATTCAATCAAATATGCTTGATCTTCTTAAAAGACCGTCGAAGTATCTATTGTCTTTATTTCGATAAAAGAAGATCAAATATTAACATTCATTTTAAACAATGCACTATTTGATTTACTTATTCCCTGAAATTCATTTCAAGTATTTATTTATCCAATATTTATGACAAGTATTGACTAATATTTAACACTCGACATTAAAAAAAAAGCAAGAATATAGGTGTTTGGGTATACTTACATGATTTTCCGACATCTTTACAAGGGTGATTTTTTCTGACTTCCTACTTAAATGGATGTATCATATGGATGAATGGCGCGATTTTAAAGCCCTTTTCAGCAGTATTTCAGTTATATTAGGAGAATAGTAGGATGATAATGAAAAGCCGTGTTCAATGGATCCCCGTTTAAGACTGGAAAGATTTCCACCGCCGGGAATCGAACTTGGGACCTTTGGGATCAGCAGGCCAGCGCTTAACCAACTGAGCTACCGGCGCTCCCTGGATGGCTTAGCCGTTCAAAAATAGAGTCAAGTGTTAAAGGAAAGAATTTGCTCCCATAGTAGCAAATTCTTTCCTTTAAGACTTGGCCCTATTGAGAAATGAGGCAAAATTAGAATGACAGAGTTGCTTCCCCTGACTCTGTTCACATTCACCTTAAAACGAATGCCAACGAGTTTCCTCTTTCAGTCCAGTATTACCATAAAAGCTCTAAAAATTGGGACACTTAAAATAATAACCGTAATTGCCCTACCAGAGGACCAATGGTCTTGTAGCTCATCTGACACCTGTCAACAGACACAATTTGTCATTTCGCTCATTTGTTACAAATTTGAAACCAGTGGTTTATATGGAGTGCATGTTTAATTTTGAAATCTCAGTGACCTTGAGCAAAGTTTAAAAAAAATGACCTTAACCTCTGATGACCTTATGTCTTCATGTATTCATTTAGTGGCGGCAATCTTGGTCATATGACCCAGATACCCCGAACAAACTTTCGTTCCCCCGACCTAGGTAGGCTTCATATGAAATGTGGCTACAGTCAACCTAGTAGTTTCAGAGGAGAAGGTGTATGAAAATGTTGACAGGAGATAGAATCTCAGTGTCCTTGAACAAAAGTCAAAGAATGACCTTGACCTTAAGCGACATAATTTCTTCATCTGGTCATTTAGTTAACCATATATACCAAATATTATACATGAGACTTAACAGTTTCTGAGAAATCCACTGTTTAAGCATTTTCCCATACAAAAGCAAAACGTACCTAAGTTGACCGTGTCGTAAATTAGGTCAGTGTCAATCTAGGGTTATCATTTGTAGAAACTATGATGGGTTTGAATGTCCAATGCAACATACCAGGTTTCAAGGTCATATGCCTTACAGTTCTGGAGAAGAAAATTTTTGAAGGGTTTTTACCATATATGGGCGTGGCGGTCATCTTGGTCATGTGATCCAGATACATGTACCCCGAAAAAACTTTCGTTCTTCCGACATAGGTAGGCTCCATATGAAATATGGCTTCAGTCAGCCCAGTGGTTTCAGAGGAGAAGATGTTTGAAAATGTTGACGACGGACGGACGGACGGACGACGGATACCTGGCTAGATTATAAGCTCGCCTATGAGCCTAAAGGCTCAGGTGAGCTAAAAATGTGACAGTTAGTAATTAGGAATAGTCTAATATGATATAAGTTACTGGCGAAAGTATGTGCACTTGGTACTGGTTAACCGCTTAACCGCTTAGCCTAGGAATAGTGTGGTTGGGGTAATTGACCGTCCCGATATGACCATTGCTGTTTGCCGTGGACGTAAAGCAATAAAACAACAACAACAACTGATATGGGTTTGCTCAGGCCTATCTGTCCCTGTACTTAGACTTGTTCACGATATTGTGCATAGGAAAGTTTCCAACTGGGCACACAAGATTGAATAAATATTGAATCAATGTTGATTAAATGTAATGACGTTGAATCAACGTGGATACAATTTTGATTCAACGTTGTGTGCCAAGTGGGCGTTTCCTATTTGTCAGGTGAGTGCTTACTTTCGCGAAATATTGTGAAGAGAAATACGGAGGGGAGTGTGTATGTGAAAGAGGGTCCGAGGGTCGGGGGGGTGGGGTCCGAGGGTGTGGGGGGAGGGCCCGAGGGTGGGGGGGGGGAGGGTCCGAAGGGGGATGGGGCGGCGGGGAGTAGAGCTATAAATTTGCGAGTATCGATATGTTTGTTTCGGATTGATAAACATCATCCGCAAATCGCGACAGCTTTATTTCCACGAAACTTTGGCATTCGCCAATCAGCATCGTCGATATCACACATTTATGTGCATAAATAGTTTATTAGAGATTAAAAGTGGCTATAGCAAAATGCCACGAAATCATGAATAGGCGTATTTTGAGCCAAAGTCTGACATTTCACAAAAAGTACCATTTTTCGAGAGTTGAAACACCTGTAGGTAAAATTACGTCTTCGAAATGTCAGACTTTGGCTCAAAATACATTTTTTGTCAAAGTGAAAGCGTCAGTTTGCTCAGCTTTTCGTGCATGTACCCAGTATACCTGAAGAAATATATATATAATTAAGCCGCGACACGAGAAAACCAACAATGTGGTTGTGCGCCCAGTGCAGGCTCTGATAAGGCTGGGCATTCGCCCAGTCTGATCAGAGTCTTTGCTGTCCGCATGGAGGTAGCCTAGATTCTTAGCTACCCGAAAAGTCTAATCAGACTGAGGAAGGAGGGCCACCCAGGCTGATCTGAGTCTGCGCTGGGCGCACATCCACTTTGTTTCTTCTCTCGTGTCGCGGCTGAAATATATGAATTGTGACTATGACGGAATTTGCTGCGGTTGTTGAGTTCATATTTTACACATAATAAAATAATTATTTTCCACATGTATAAGGGGTGACAACCTACGTCATAGCACTAATGAACGGACGCACGGTGCCGGTAGTGTGCAACAATGGACACGTTCCGCTGAGCCTCCTGGGGAACATCGTTATGAGAATCGAAACATCTACATCACAACACTTTCCTGTAAGAGATGACCCTCTTTTGGAAGGGTTTTGTTCTCCAGAGAAGAACTGTAAAACACTTATTTTTGACGGTTACTGAATTTTGGCGATATTGGCGGTTAAAACAAACAACGCTAAAATATAAGTCCGCCGATATAACGTAAATAAATATATATACGGAGGTTCAAATGAAAAGAGTATTTGATGAGTATTTTAGATTTTTAACTATACATTCGATGGGGCGATTCTAATAGATGCCACAAATGTATAATTTGGTAAAAAAAAGTCTTTTTTTTTTCACAAATTTATATTTAATTTTCTTTATAATCTGGAACCATGGTATATCATGACCGCCAAGAGTACGTCATTTCTTTAACCTGCTAAATTTTGATACCGCAGATATTGAGTGTTTTTTCTGTAAAAAGAAGTTCAGAAATTTGTTCCCTTTGTATAAAATGACGGAAACCCCAAACATCTTGAATATCTTATAACAAACTAAGACTGTTACAGCTCCCTGACAAGAATGGTCCATTTCAAATGTTACAATGGAGACAAGGTTAACCACAAATTCAACGCGCAGCCATATAATGCAACTTAAAATGTTGAAATCAGGGTTCGAGGTTATTAAACTTGAGAATAATCTCAAACTCAAAATAAAGCACACTGATTGGCTGCTTCCGAGCACATGCTCGGAAGCAGCCAATCAGTGTGCTTTATTTTGAGTTTGAGATTGTACTCAAGTTTTATAACCTCGAACACTGATTACTGATATCAATAAATTGAACACTGTCGTCTTATAGGTTCAGCTTGAATTCCTGTTGTAACGTTCATCTTTCTCCCTTCTTCTTAAAGCATATATTCTGTCTCGAACGAGGTTGGGGTTCTCATTAGGATTTCCGTATCTGCAAAATATAACGTTATAAATAAAAGAAATTAAGCATTTATAACAAGCCAATAAAATTGAGCCGCGACGCGACAAAATCAACAAAGTGGTATGTGCACCCAACGAAGACTCATATCAGCCTGGGCATTCGTCAAGTCTGACCAGAGACTTCGCTGTCGACACTGAAGTGGTTTTGACCATTAGCTACCCTGTAAGCGCACTGCAAAAACTCTGATCAGACTGGGCGGATGCCCAGGCTGATCTGAGTCTTAGTATGATGCACATGCCACTTTGTTGGTTTTGTCATGTCGCGGCTCATTAATGTGGTCTACAGAACGATTATAAAATTTGTGGACTCTTCTATCCTGATACATATGGTGAGTCCATTCACCATTTTATTGGTATCTGGTTTATTCATTTATGTTTATTTTTATAGAAATTTGCGGCTGCAAATGGTATGCAAACAGTGTAGATCTTGATCACATGACGCGTTCTGTGGCATCTCCTCTGGGTCTGCACTGTTTGCCTAGTATGTCTTTTTATGGGACGCTAGGCATCAATTGGTTCATGCCTATCTGAACAGCAGAAATTTAGTCCACAGCTTGTTCAGCAGGGTCATGTTTATTGCTTACACGTTTGCTGTATGTGAGAAACTTTGCTTACCCTGACGAGACCGCCTTTACCTTCAGACAGTTTTCCCACGACAAGATTCATATAACATGTTTGCTGGGTTCATTTAAATTTTATTAAAGTGTTGGCAATTAGGTCATGAGTATTCAAAGCGCTAGCAGCAAGAATAGGGCTAGCAAGAATTTAAAGTAGAACCTGAAACGAATCACTTTTTCTTCACTTCATAACGTTGCTGGTCGTGAAAAAAGGTCGTAGAAACCAATCATGCACCTGACGAAATGGGTAGTATATAAGCCTGGATACCGTCCTTTCGCGGAGACGCACGGACACTCTATTACGAGAACGTCACCTATACTGCGGTTTTTTTACGGGTGTACTTTCGTTAGCGTTACCTACTGCCTTTTGTGCTCTACTTACACAAAAAATAAAATTAACCTTCGATAACTTAAAAATAATAATAATAAAAATCTCACAATTCCAGCATGGTCGTCTATATCTTCAAATTATCAACTATATTTATATTGAGTACCTTCGAACGGCCACATAGAAAATGTTTCAGATGATTTTTGGTGTACAAACGGACCTGTTTTTCGTTTATTACTCTCGAGCAATCATATTGCATGAAACTAGCATTAAAATGAGATTATGAACACTGGGAATAACTAAGACCTTTGTGTATAATTTTGTTCGTTAGCAAACATCATAGAAACAATCTGTTTGGTTTGTTATTATCATCATTGTTTGTTGGCTTTCTATCATTCTTTGATTTCTGGTTCATTATTTAGGAGTAGCCTTGTGACTGTCTTCTGGGAAATAGCTTATCTCTGGGTTAATTATTTGATATTTTAGTATTCCAAGAATCAATATTTACACCTGCCACTGACTTCCTATAGGTGAACCTTTAGACCAAAATAGCTTCATACACTGAATACATATGGATGAACGACAACTGATCATGTGACGTTGTCGTCAAGCAACGTCTAAGGTATTTTCTTCTTCGATCCATTTTTGCATATATTCTACACTAAATTAACGCGAAAACGGCACAGAAATGGCCTGAAAATAAAATGTAAATATAAGAATGAAAATTTAATTCTTCAGCGTTCATCGTGTGAAGAAGCCAGTGGTCGTCGCTAAAATTCTACAAGAAGTGCTTCGCGATTCATGAAATTTTAGCTCCGCCTACTGGCTTCATCACACAATGAACGCTGAAAAATCAATTTTTATTCTTAAATAAGTATTGAGTTCACCCTTCAAGATGAATACCCATTGTACCATTTATTGAACAAATTTTGTTATGTCATATTTTAAATTGTTATTTGCATATCAGCACCAAATTGTCTACAAACAATCCCGTGAATCTTAAGTTACGGCCATTTATTTGAGCTTAAGCGAGTGGCTTATCGACCGTTCATGCGGATATACCATGCTCTACCTCGCTTATAGCACGATACCCAGTGCAGACATTGCACGTTACCGGGTACCTCGTGCTAAAGATTTGTGTATCTGTGGATTGTGCTATAATGTATTTAGATAGACTGGAAAGTGTATAGTTTACATCTGAAAAAATTTGTTCTGTTCTTGGCTTTCTCGCTTGTTTTGTTTTGCTTTGTGTGTCATATTTATGGTTTTCCTTTCCAATCTGGTGTTTAAGGATCGATTGTGTCGGTTCATTTCATTGCCTTCTCATTTACTTTCTAGCTTGTCCTAATACATCTAAGTTCTTAAAATTTAAATTTGAGCCGTGTCCTGTTACTTCCAAAAATGTGGCAATTTTCTCATGTGATATTGATATCATCATCCTCATTTATACAGGTTTATTAGAGACCTCACTGTTGGCTCTAAGGCTTGTGTCATTTCCACAGATGGCTGATGTGACAAGAGAAGGCTCAGATCAGACTGCGCTTTTGTGAGGTCCGATCAGAGCCTTTGCTTGTCACCAATGCCACATTGTTGGAAATCACATGAAGTGGCTCAATGATACTGACTCATATCAGATACTCACTTTCTCCACCTGTGTTTTATTCTCTTCTCTGAGAAATTATTTTGAGTCCTCTTTTCGCTGGTCACTGACTTTGTCCTGCTCCGAAGATGACTATCAAACTGATCAGTGTCATCCATTACATAGACGTCTGTCATATCTAGAGCCTTTCCATACTCGGTACCTTCAAACTGGATAGAACTCGCCTGATCTTGTGCGTACAAGCTGTATTCTGCACCAAAGCGGGTTGAACTGCCATTCGCCGGACTAGATCCTTGTAAAGACCTGTCTTCAGCCGGTTGATCGTAGACAGTCCATGCCAGACCTGTACTTTCTGTAAATGTGTTGTTACAATCTGTATGCTTCGCATTATTTCTGGATGCGTTTTCACTGTTCCAACTGGAGCTGAAAGCAGCAAGCATGTAGCTTTTAAGAGCCGACATAATTTTTCTAGCAGGCCTTCATATTACCAAGTCCCATTTCAATCAACAGTTCTTCAGCCACCTTCATGCTCAAATTAGACTTTCTGTAGTAAAATACAGCAAAGCATTATCCTATAGCACAATATTTCTTCAGTTAGATTCGCACTTATCTAAGAATTCTCGTATTAATAGAAGGTAAAGCTGAAACTTTAGCACAAAGTTTCTTATTGAGTTGATGATATTTCAGTAACATTTCAGTAACAGCTGATAAAACTTAATACCAAAACTTTCTTGCGCTAAGTTTGAGCTTAATTGTGAGCTCCTCAGCAGTAAAGGCCCTGCAATCCAATCTATCTCAAACTTAGGCTGTTCCGGCTGTTGATTCATCTTGTTTCATCTCAGTACTTAATCCATGGTCAGAGGTTATAAAAACATGCTCGGAAGCAGCCAATCAGTGTGCTTTATTTTGAGTTTGAGATTATACTCAAGTTCATACTTGAATACATTCTCAAACTCAAAATAAAGCACAGTGATTGGCTGCTTTCGAGCACATGCTAGGAAGCAGCCAATCAGTGTGCTTTATTTTGAGTTTGAGAATGTATTCAAGTTTAATAACCTCTGGGCCTGATTTATCTATTAGCTGCGTTTATCCATTTAAGGGTTAGAAGTCCATCCGGCAACGAACCGAATAGCTTGTATGCTTATGAATCACAAGAGAATCCGGGGTGAGGGTTATGCGCAGGTAAAGCCAGCTCACGCCCCAACCCCCTCCCTCTCAACACACACACACACATCCAGTAATTTACTACTGACCGCTCCAAGGCGGCGCTTCTGTTGTTATTTACTATTATTGTCATTTTGTGTCGGCTTTCTATTAGTTCTTTACATTTTGTTTATTGTTCAGGATAGCCTCGCGGCCATCTGCTGAGAATGGCTTTTCGGCTTTTTCGGATGCCCAGGCTGACCTGAGTCTTCGCTGGGCGCACATGCCACTTTTTGGTTTTGTCTGTCGCGGCTGATATATACTAGTCTTTGAATCGACTTAGTATTTGAAATTTCCAAAATTACAATATGTTCTCCCCTGGCTTTCATTGCCAGGCCATTACAGGGTTACTGATGTGGCTTTATTAGCCGAAGCCACGTGCTTTGATCTACTCTTTTCTTATAAATGTTTTCATTGCTCTTGAGCTCATGTATGATTTTTATTTGCAATCGCTAAAGCTGGTGTTGTGTCGTGTGGCGGCAGTCCCCTTACATCAACTTAAGTGCAGTTACATTTTAATTTTTGGTCCTTTGAGATCAGCGAAAATATTCTAAGAAATCGAAATTAGTAATGGCTTTTTACTCATATTCTAGATAGGTTTATACTAGTCTTTGAATCGACTTTGTATTTGAACTGTACAAAATTACAGTATGTTTCCCGTGGCTTTCGATCCCAGTCCCTTAAAGGGTCACTGATGAGGATTTATTAGCCAAAACAACTACTCTGAGTCGTCTTCTTACTTATAAATGTTTTAATTGCTCTTGAAAGAACTCTTTAATGATTTTTATCTATCATTAGAATAAGGCAAAAACTCACTCTGCCCACCTGTGCTGTTGCCTGTTTTGAGTGTCAGTTCCACAACCACTCATCGCTACTATTGCATCATCTTCAAGGTATTTAGAACTAGAACGCTGATGTTCTTTCCTGGTGTTTTCAGCAATCGTGTGTTTGTTACCTTGGTGTTGCAAACTCATCAAGAATTCTATTGCACTCATGTTTGTAGTTTCATTGCCATATCGTTGGAAATTTCTTTCCTCGCTGGTTGCATTTGCTGCAGTGTAGAATTTGTCATTTATTCGGCAGTCAGGTTGACCGATTTCTTGAGATTTTAGTTTGTCCCAAGTTCTTTGCTGTGGTAGGTATCTGCCTGCGTGAGCGTGATGGCCACCATTATTTGTTGCACCAGTCTTGTCTACGGTGTCATTCCAGGTTGCAGAAGAAGCTGGAACGTGGTCTGCTATGTAGGGTTCGTCAATTCCGCTATCATAACCTTGGTTTTCTTTATTTTCAGTTATGTTTTTCCTTCTGTATTCTTTACGCTTTAAAGCGTAAATTCTGTCCCGTACCAGGTCTGGATTTTCGTTTGGATTCCCGAACCTGTGATAAGAATATTGAATATGTATTGGTTATCAAACTCCCTGAAGGTTATTTATATCAGCTGATGGGCATGGTCAACTTTAAAACTTATCTGTCTGAAGTTTGTTTTCGCCGCATCGCTAGAAAAAGATCCTCGTCATGCGCCATTTCAGCCCATGGATCTAGGGAGACTGATCAGTGCCTTATATTGATTCCTTTGAACCTAAGGTTGTTTCTGTGAACAGGCAACATTCTGATCAGAGTGTATGGATGCAGTGATTGATCTATGTCTCTGCTGTAATCATGCAATGTAAGGGTTATCAAACTATCCTGGGTTCGAGGTTATAAAACTTGAGTACATTCTCACACTCAAAATAAAGCACACTGATTGGCTGCTTCCGAGCACATTTCGAGGTTATAAAACTTGAGAATAATCTCAAACTCAAAATAAAGCTCACTGATTGGCTGCTTCCGAGCATGTGCTCGGAAGCAGCCAATCAGTGTACTTTATTTTGAGTTTGAGAATGTACTCAAGTTTTATAACGTCGGGGCCTGTCAGAATAAGCTAATACCCATTTATTTTCTTTAATTTGCTGGATTTTCTCATATACAGTGACTTTACATCGTGTCGCATATGCTTACGGCAACTTCCATTATAATTGCTTCAGGTATGGTTTAACAAAAAAATGGATGACGAAGTGATCAGAAAAATGTCATTTAAAGATTTAAACCTAAATCTTCTTTCATTTCGGTCATGTAAAACACGAGGAAATCGAAATAATAGAATATATGCATTTGGTTTCCTTAGAAAATACAACAAAGTGTTCAAAGAAAATTCAACTTCATATTACACGTATGGTTGTTATTCAATAAAATCTCTCCTAATAAATTTCAGGTCTAAGGCCCGATTTCACGTCAACTTGGTACATGGGTTAGCATTTCGCACCAAATTCTACATTGCGCCTTACATTAAACAGACTACGGACTCGTTAATCTGAGTTATAACTGTAACGTGAAATCGCCACTAAAATCTGATGCGTAAAATTGCTGGGGAATAGATTCTATTAAAATCTTACTTGCGCCATCTATGTTTCACTCGCTTTGGTTTGGGTGATTCATCCGATGGTACTTCAGCTTCAGTTTCTTGACTTGTTCTGAGGAATTCTTCTGTACTGACGTCTTCAAAAGTGTGGTGAGGTGAAGCAAAGGATTCGTTAATTTCACTGAAAGCATCGTTCTGTGCTGTAGTTGGAGAATCGACTGACATGATCTCAGATGGAAACCGCATTTTAAAAGCAGCTGCTTGTGAGTCTGAGTTGTCGATATTATCCAGGTCAGTTATATGATTTAAATTTTCACTTCTCTGCATTTTAAAGATGCCTCTTAATTCCTCTGCTTTACTATAGAGTGCAGTAAACGTACTGTCTATCTCGTCAGTGGAACGCGTTGTCTGCGATAAACTTTGGATTTCACTTTGTTCAGCATTATCACGCATTTCTTCAACGTTATCAACAAAGTGGTCTTCTGACTGAACATCTACGCGATTCTCTATATGGTCTTTAAACCATGCATCGTCTATTTTATTATCAATCAAAGACTGCGTGCTCGGAAAAGTCTTTTCTTTCTTCGGGATTTTGTTCAGATTTGCTTTGTTGCAGTTGATGGAGTGTGATGATCCAATTCGGAAACCAAACAAAGCAATACTGTCTTTGTTTTCCGGATCATTACGTGCATTTGTAGCTATTGCTATGTATTCTTTTTCTGATATAGTGTTGCTGTTGGTTGCATTCTTCATAGAAGTAGAATCCTCGCTAGACAATGGTTTTGAAGAAGTAAGTCTTTGTGCTGACTGGTCAGTCTTGTTATCTGGAAATTCCAGAAATGAAAATTGATGCAGTGGGGCGTTCCTCGTTTTCGACAGGCATGCGTTTATTTTCGAAATTACAGAACTTAGTTGTTTTTTATTGGCTAACTCCGATCCATTACTTTTATAATTCCTTTTGGTCTCAGCTCGTTTTTCTTGACAAGAAAACGACTGTTCAAGATGTCCTGTTTTTGTAACCAGATACCCAGGACTATTAGATCTGTGAATACTGAATAGTAACTCGTTTGATGTCTGTCTGAGATCACTGTCTTCTTGACTAACCTGTTTGTTGGCTTCTCCAACATCATACAGCTGTTGCTGAAATACAGGTTCCGTGATTCTGAAATTATTTGAGCCGCGACAGGAAAAAAAAGAGAGAGAGAGACAGAAAAGAAAGGGGGAGGGGGAGGTGCGCCAAGCGAAGACTCAGATCAGCTTGGACAGCGACCCAGTCTGATCAGAGTCTTAGCTTTGCCCGTAAAGGTAGCTAAGGGTCTAAGCTAGCTCCATGCGGACAGCGAAGACTCTGATCAGACTTGGCGGATGACCAGGCTGATCTAAGCACTCGCTGGGCGCACATGTCATTTTGTTGTTGTTGTTTCGTGTCGCGGCACATGTGTCGATACGTTGGTTTTCTAATCCCGGGAACTGTCTAAACATACTGAATCTGTAATCTCTATCATGTAAACTGGTCCCATGGTTTATTTGAGTTTCTGAATTCACGCGTTTCTGACATCTATAACCATATAATTTATTATTTACTCTGTTGTTGTTGCTAAATGAGAAATCGATTTCATTATTTCGTTCTTGTCTAGCACTGTCACGTGATGAGTCGATTTCATTCTTTCGTTCTTGTCTAGCACTGTCACGTGATGAAGTCTTTTCATCTGAAATGACTGCAAAAGAAAAAGATAAGGAAAACACCGGGCAATTGAATATTCAAGCTTCTAAAAATAGCCAAATTTAGTTTAAACATATTTTATTTCAACAAACTATAGATATACAATATTTTACAAGATACAATACTACTTAGGATGAGAACGGAAGCTAGTAGCTTATTTAGTTCTTCTCCTTACGAACTTGACATTACTCATGAAATGGCGGATTATTTATGCATTACTATGTTGAAACAGAATACTGTAATAGGTGGTAAATTTAGAAAGACGGCAAAAGTTCTAAGAATTGGGACAGACACGATTGAGCAAACAGTATAGTCCAAGATCAAGAACAGTCTGGTCAGGGCCTACACTGATTTTCATTCCAACTGCATCTATAATAGCCAAATTTGAAAATATACTGACAATATAACGAAAAAAATCAGCTTTGTATCATTGTAAAAGGTAAAATGGTGGAGTTCTCCAAGAACTCCTGAAAATGGCCAAACCGAAATTTTAAGAGTTTTGTGTCACATCCTCCATTTCTTTTACCTAAAAGAAAGAACATGTGCATTATGCACAAATGTGCTTAAGGTCAAGAATACGTAAATGACTGGCGCAATTAATTACGTGCGTCGCGAAGGACGTTACGTCACGAAATACTTCCTAGTCAGTGTAATTTTCAATATGGCGGCCCCATCAGACATTCAATGATAACGTCAAACATGGGGAAAACGATGTTGTTGTCATTGTTTATTCAAGCATTTTGCTGATATTGCAATGTTCTTTTTTCCCCTGTATGTTTGAAGTTATTTAATCAACATAAGTGTATTCATACATGTTTTACTGTACAAAATTAATGAGAGAGAGAGAGAGAGAGAGAGAGAGAGAGAGAGAGAGAAAGAGCTGACAGACAGACAGAGTTTCATGTGAGTAACAATTTAAGGCTGGCCGAAATACATGTTCCCTCCCTGCTTTCAGGGCTCACAGGACTTTTCAGACACACATATGAAAGGCGGAGCGCCCATCTTTCTCCTTTCGCTGCGTTATCCTTCCCTGATTTGAAAAAGCCTACCCATTTACTGCTGACTTGATAAAGAGACTTTTCCAGTCGTTAGCTGGCCGAATCCAGATTCGAACCCGCAACCGTTTGCGTCATAACCGAACGTCCGCGGCGCCGGTAGGATTGCGCATCCGAAATAATTTATAAACTAAGTAAATGTATGCCAGCTGATTTTAGAGCTTTATCGGATCGGAATGTAATATTTATTATAATGCCGATTTTTGCGATTTTAATACACATATCCTTTCTGGACATCGAAAATTTTATTTTGATTACAAAATAAGAATGATATAATAATTCTTCCACTTGTTGTATGCCGTTGCCAAAGATATAGCGGGCCTCTTATACTCACACCGCCCCTACGGCCACTACGCTACAAGAAGTCTTTACCTTTACCTATCCCGCCGGCGGTGGATTTGGAAGTTGACCTTGTAACTTACCATCATCTCGATATGACTGATACTGTCCAAAAGTCAGTTTTATCTGACTACCATGAGCCACACCGACTGAACACGAGTCGTCAGTAATATGATAAATGCACACAGATCAGCCTGCGCATACGCACAGACTAATAAATCTATTCGCTGTTCCTCACGGAATCATTGTACCAGAGGACAACGAAGGCTCTGATCAGGTTGGGTGGGTGCGCACACTGATCTGAGCTTCCGCCCACCGTATATGTCCCAAAGAACCCATTTTATCATGGCACGGCGCATTTGGTGATTAAGGGTAACGCAGTTTTTATGCGCGGCTCAGTCGTGTCGGCTGCAGTAACCATATTACTTTTAGAAGTGTGCTTGCAATTTTTACTGTTTTTGTTTACAAGAGTCTGAAAAATAAATTCTTTCACTTAAGCCTCGTTCACGCCACCAAAGTTTCTTTGTCACAGAATCTTTAACAAAGAAATATTGCCAAACATTTTGCGTTAACACGGAGCAAATTATTTGTTAAAAATGTGGCATGAATCTTTGTCAAATAAACTTTGGCAAGGAAATATATGCTGCTGTGTTCACACGATCGAACATTATTCGTCAAGGTTACCTGGACAAATAAACTTTGCCCGTGTGAACGGCCAGCCATGCCACATTTCCTTTGTTAAATATACTTTGTTCAAAATCAAACCGATTTGATTATGAGCAAAGTTTTCTGTGCTTATCTCCATAGCTTGTTTCTTTGTTACACATTCTATGGCAAATTTTATGTTCACACGGACAAATTTTGTTTGTCATAAAAACTTTACCATATAAACTTGTCAATGAAAATGTGGCATATTTTTCATTCACACGAGCAAATGTTTCTTTTCCAAACCTACTTTGTCACAGAAACTTTGCCCGTGTGAACGAAGCTTAAGGCATTCATCATGAGAACCCTATTAGTCCTCATCTTTCCGTATTCTCGTAACGGTCTTAGCGTGTCTTATAACGTCGCCAGTAAATGACTGCAACGTCGCTTATAAATGACGTCGCGGAATGGCGAAAATTTATACATACCTATGCTTGCTTATCGAGCGCTACTTGAAAAACGAACTCGGTAGTCAAGGACTTTTCTTACCTCATTTTAATCGACAGATCCTGTGACATAAACTATCAGTTTTTGAAAAAAATCTATGTAGTGGTAAACAAGCTGTGTACGTTTAAATTTTAAAATCTGAGCTTTTTCATCGCATTCCTATTGCCGTCAATGGAAACGGCCTCAAAATTTCATGTTTTTCAATCTGATCTAGCGACTAAACGAACTCGGTGACCTATCTTTTTTTTATTGCACAATTCGATGTAACGCGTGAAAATGCACCCCTGTGCAAAATTTTAAAAAAATCTATGTATGTGCCATTTACGTATTCTTGACCTTAAATACCCATGAGTAGAATAGCATTGTTATATTTTGGCTGACTATTTGCAGAAGCTAGAAATTTTAATTTCCAGTTGAGAATGGAAATGCGTGCTTACCAGGAATGATATATACAGTTCAGTTACTATTGATGGTTATCATATAAATAGAGGATCTTACACAATTGGTCATTTCATATGAAATTTATGAAAAGATCCTTCGGCGAGTTTCATAAATTTCATATAAAATGACCACGAGTGTAAGATTCTGTTTATCGTATGACCCTTTAAAATGAGATTTTGACGCCTTTAAACTGAACATTATTTCAATACAACAAGAGGCCCAAATGGGCCTAATATCGCTCACCTGGCTTTTGTGCAATGGGACCATTCTGATACGAAACTGGTCCAGTTCCACTGAGACGTTCTCATTTTGCTACTTTTAGTAAGCGAGGCCAACTTGTCTGGCCTTTATATATTTACTTTTGAAACACCTCAATGCAAGAATCATTTTGCCACAAATTTCATCAAAATCCATTCAGGGGTTACTGAGATATTGTCAGTTTCATGTTTTGTGCTATTTTTAGTAACGGCAGATGGCGGCCATCTTGGAATGCCAAAATGCAAAAAATCAAAAAGCTTTCATGCAAGGACCATTTTGACACAAAATTGGTCCAGTTCCTTTGTAATTTTCTAATTATCATATTTTGCTATTTTACAAGTAACTGAGGCCAATTTGAGGGGTTTATATTTGTTAATTTTTGAAACACCTCAAAGCAAGAATCATTTTGCCACAAATTTCATCTAAATCGATTTAGCGGTTAATGAGATATTGTTATTTTCATGTTTTGTGCTATTTTTAGTAACGGCAGATGGCGGCCATCTTGAAATGCCAAAATGCATTAAAAAAAAAAAAAAAAGCTTAATGAAAGGACCATTCCGACAGAAAATTAGTCCAATTCCATTGAGAGTTTCTAATTTTCATATTTTTCGATTTTTAGTAACAGAGGCCAACATGACTGGTCTACAGTATGTTGTTTTTGAAATATCTCAATGCAAGAATCATTTTGACACAAATTTCGTCAAAATCCATTCAGCGGTTACTGATATGTTGTCATTTTCATGTTTTGTGCTATTTTTAGTTACGGCAGATGTCGGCTATCTGGGAATGCCAAATCGCAATTAATCGAAAAGGCTTTATGCAAGGAACATTCTGACACAAAATTGGTCCATTTCTGTTCAAGGGTTCTCGACTAATTGTCATTTTATGTTTGTGCTATTTTTAGTAACGGCATATGGCGGCCATCTTGGAATGCCAAATTGTAATTAATCGAAATGGCTTCATGCAAGGAACATTCTGACTCAAAATTGGCCAAATTCCATACAAGGGTTCTTGAGTAATTGTCATTTTCATGTTTGTGCTATTTTTAGTAACGGCCCCATGGTGGCCATCTTGGATAATCAACTGGCATAAAATTGAAATAATTCCATTGAAGGACCATTTATGAACAAATCTGACCAGAATCAACTGCGTTTTCTTGAGATACTGACATTTGAACAAAATCAGTCTTGTAAACGCTAAGTTGGTCACTGTGACCTAATTCCGCTATATTCTTTTTCATTTTGACAATTTTAGTTCCAAGGTCCTATTAATGTTCCACGCAAACTTTCAACCAAATATACCAAATGGTTCTGAAGGAGAAGTTGGTTTTATTGTTTTTGCTATTTTTAGTAACGGTGGCCATCTTGGATTCTTGACCTGACCCAATTTTACATTTTTTTAAAAAAACCCTGCAGTCTGGTCATGCTCCATGTGAAATTTGAAAAACATGGGTTTAGCGGTTTTAGAGAAGTTGTTGTTTGAAGTTGTTTGAATAAGTCGTTTTTTGACATTGGCATTTGAGCAAAATTACACTCGTAAACAGAAAGTAGGTCACTGTGACAAAACTCCGCCACAGATTTTTTTTTTATTTTTACAATTTTGAATACCAAGGTTTCACTGTTGTTCCATGCCAAAATTCAGACAAATATACCCAGTGGTTCTGGAGAAGAAGTTGATTTTGTTATTTTTGCTATTTTTAGTAACAGCGGCCATCTTGGATTTTCAACCTGACCCAATTTTACAATCATGAGACCCTTGAGTCAGGTCATGCTCCATGTGAAATTTGAGGACCATGGGACCTGTAGTTTTACAGAAGAAGATGTTATTAAATTTTGTTTTTAGGTGTTGACGGACGACGCACAGGACGACGCACGACACACGACACACGCCGGACGCATTGGTATGACAATAGCTCACTATGGCCCTTCGGGCCAGGTGAGCTAAAACGCATTGTTGACATGGACGTTGTCAATGACGTTACGTATTAGAGACGTTCTCAGTTAAGCTGGGCCATTAGCTATTAATTTTGTCCTTCGAATTACCTTTCTTTAAATTACAAAATAATGGTGCTGATTAGCCGCTGACAAGTAGCCCTCTGTCTAAAGAAGTAGTTAAAAGTACCAAGACATAAATGCGTTTTGTAGACATTTTTAACACTGGTTTGAAAAAGACGTTTTTAAATGTCGCAATATTGCCGTTGCATAGATATGAACGCCGCACGGCTAAAAAAGATAAGTCACTGCTCAAATTCGAGCTCCATTATGCAATTCAGGTGTGTTCTTACATATTTCCCCGCTTAAACAATATCTAAAGGGGTGTTTTTGCTACGAAATGAGACTGAGAACTAATGTCGCAAATTTTATGTAACCTACGTCACAGCGGTAAATCCATGATACATGTATTAACTAAAATGGCCCGGCATCATAAAACTTACAAGATCACACGAAGAAATATGTGTTCCTAAATATTTATTTCATTTGTGCAAATTTGCTCCATTTTGTATATTTTACTCGACTTCAAAATACGTTACCCCAGCATTTTTCTGTAAGAATGTAATATTACGGCTTTATTTACAACTGAGCAAAGCAATCGCTCTGAAAATCATGTGCAAAATCCTGCCTAGTAACAGCTACAATTTGGTTGCTTAGATTTCATGCACTGAAACATTAAATGGTTTAAAAATGTTAAAAAGTGTGTACTGTAACCTACGTCACACGTAACCTACGTCACAACGTCACTAAGACCACGTTTTGAAGCGTTGACGTCTTTTGTTTAAGAAGCGCTTCATAGAAAACCCCTTTCTTCAGAAAAAGCAAAGAAAACCATTTTAAATTGAAACCAGCCAAAATAATCAAATGTATAATCAAATCAGTATATTAGCTACGCATGTCAAAGAAACCGTATGCAATATCGTCCTTCAACGTATCTAAATACCGTCATAAAACACGCCATTTCTAATTGTTAGGGTATGTCTCTAAACAGGGTTGGTATTCCATAATCTAAAACTATTATCTGAAAATATTTTAAAGCTTTGAAGCAGATATAATGAGCATTATGGTAGTGATTTTTTCTTGAATTCTGGCATAGTTGGATATATGGCCATTTTTGTCCGCGAATGGCCCCGCTTAACTGAGAACGTCTCATAAGCGCCAAAGTGTTATCATACGATTTTTATGATACGACGTTATCCACTGAATAACAGGGACATCTGGTCATATGATAAAAGGTAAACGTGTGGAGTTCTCACAGAACTCCTGACAATGGCCTAACGGATGTGCTTAAAATACCCATGAGTCGAATAGCATTGTTATATTTCGGCTGACTATTTGCAGAAGCTAGAAATTTTAATTTCCAGTTGAGAATGGAAATGTGTGCTTACCAGGCCCCGATGTTATAAAACTTTTTTCATGCTCAACTCAGCTGAGCATGAAATTTCACCTGCTAATAAAGAGCAAATTACTGATAAGTACAGTTGTTTTCTTGCTCAGTTTAGATGAGTATGAATTTTTCTCTGCTTATGAATATGAAAATGCCAACATTAGTTGGCAATTTCATGTTTATCAGCAGAGAAAATTTCATGCTCAGCTGAATTGAGCACGAAAAAAGTTTTATAACCTCGGGGTCAGGAGTGATATATACATTTCAGTTGCGGATTGTCATATAAATATGTATATGTTAGGTGGTATGATAAATACATGTAAGAAGTCAGAATAAAAATGTTGTTCTTGGGCCGTTGAAAGGAAAACTTGTCGCTGTAGAGACTTTAAGAAATCAAACTCGATATCCTGCTTGGTAAACGCGCAATTTCATTTCTACCCAGAAAAAAAATAAAAATAAGCTTCTGCTAATAGTTAGTAGAACTATAACTAAGACATTAGAAATATTGTCAATTCAGCTAAGCATGAAAATTTAAACTCGTGCTGAATAATTCCAACGGATTTTGCGCAGAATTTTACTGTTTCTTAAAACATTTATTCCCTACTATATACAACACATCCCCAGATGTTAGCTATTTGTGACTATGTTATGCCATTACCTATGTGAGATGGGATATTCCCTTTGATGAAATAGCAGTTTCCCTGCACTGTTTCATAATATGTTTACAGCACCCAATAAAGAAGAATATTAATCTTTAAGTTTGTTTTTCACATAATTTAGGTAATTTGAATCATGCTAAAACAAGCTTTGTTTTTAATTTTTCAGTCCAATGAATATTACAAATTGAGCACAATCTCAGTTGAATGCACACAAAAAAATTTATAACCTCTGGACCTGGTGGAGTTCCTTGAAGGACATTAGCGTTTTACGTTCTATCATTTTCAACTTACAAGATCCCGCTCCCCCCACCCACCCACAGCCCGATTTTCTTATAAAGCGAATTTAAATTTTAAAAAATCGAATCTTTGGGGGTTTCTGATATTATTAAGTTTATAATAATGGAACACGAAAATGGTCAACGTTCTGTGAGCAAGTGTAGAAACAACTGATCTAAATATTTCCGTTGTTTGCATTTGCTGTGTAAATGTACAGGCGCTTGAAGTTCTATGCTATGAAACATATTTCAATACCGCTAAACATCTAGGCCATGAGCCATTTTGAAGAAATGGCCTATAGACTGCGTCAAGTATAAAGGGTTTTGAGGGGGGGGGGGGTTTGAGCATAGAAATTCAAGCGCCTGTGGTGAATGTAATAACGAAACCAGGCATTGGGCCCCATTGTCAGGAGAGTCGTTTGAACATAGGTAACGTCGGGTAACTTCGGACAGCGGTGAATTCGGACAGTGACATTGTTTCCTTCATATGTCAATTGTTAGGAATTAAAACAAAAATAACTGGGCAAACAGGGAAAATCCTGAAGAAACGGCTCAATATGAGCCGTCTCATCTGTATTTTCAATGTTTACAATGGTATGTCCAAATTTATCCGCTGTCCGAAGTTACCCGAAGTTACTTGACTTGATCCTAATGAAATTACCTCCATGAATCAGCAGGTTCAACAACGACATCAATATTTGCAAAAACAGTAAAATGATGTTTTCTAAGCACTGGAACGCCATTTTGAAGTGTGAAAATAACGATGACGTCGACGTGATAGTTGACGTTTATCGTAATCACGCATTTTGGCGTTCCTTAAAATGTGTACGTGTTGCAAACTGAGTGAACATCGAAGAGACCCAGTCAGTTTTGGGTGGACTCGTTTCAGGCACCCACTTGGGAAATACCGTTGACTCAACATTGATTCAGTGCTGATTCAATGTTTGCTGGGCAGTTCCCCAGCGGGCTATCGACCTTCTGCATCGAAGTCGAACGCTCTTACCATACGACCACTGCCATGACTGCGCCTCTCTTTTAAAATCAAACCTTAAGATAAGAATCATCTTCGCTAGCCAAGGGTACTAAGTCCACTTTGTTACTTACGTACGTACCGACGCACGTGAGGAACAAAGTGGACTTAGTACTCTTGGCTTGCGAAGAGGGATAAGCATTAATATTCAACGTTATGTATATATATTCAAACGTGTGCCTCCCTATCTCACTTACTCCCGTCTCTCCTACCACTGCATCCCTCGCCTCAACCCACAATTGATGGAGTTTTCAAAGACAACTGTTGGAGACTGATTCACGGGTGGTAATTTTTCATTCATTTCAATTATCTTCTATTTTCTTTCTGAATAGATTTAGCGTATTCTTATGGGTGATTCTTATTGGTGATGGTCTCCCGGAAAAGCAAGGGCAATTGAGTTCTGGGAGACCTTGCATGCAGTTGCCCGAGAGATTTCCGGTTCTGCTTACCGTATTTTAAGGACCTCGAGCCCATAAGCTTGTTGGTTCTAAAGCTCATTTGAGCTTAAATTACATGTTGTATGTCTTTTCAACTCAAAATAAATCTTGTCTTGTCTTTTCTTGTCTTCAAGTTACATATGTTGACAAAAGTTTAAGTTGAAACACTGTTTCAAACCATAAATGCTGTGGAAACCAACCGCCATTAGGTGGGCTTGATCTACATGCCCACTGGGCACACAACATTAAGTCACACTGAATCAACATTGATTCAACGTTGTGATGCTGTATTCCTGCTGGGTGGTCAATAGCGTATGGCTCAGCACCCAGGCGAGTTTCCAATAAAATGGATTTCTGATCGACAACATTAATAATTGATTCAATGTTGAGTCAACGTTGTATGCCTGCTGGGTGGTTATCGGCAATGGCGAAGGTGAGTTTCCAATAAATTTGATGTCTGATTCAATATTTGATGCAAACAGTGCAGACCCCATGGAGACCCTTCATTCTTCCGGTGTTTAGTAATACCTGAAGATTCAGCAAGGGAGGTAACCAAATTCCCGCCATTACTCGGGTTACAGCCAAAAATGCCTGCTAAGAGGACAAAGAAAAGAAAAACGCCAGGCGATGGAGAAAAGATCGGACTCAAATCTGACACAGAAGTGACCAAGAAACTTAAAACTTCCAGTTTAGATACAAGTTTTAGAGTGACAATTGAGCATTGGTAACTAAACATTAATTGAAATTAGCTTGTCTCATGTTGATGGATTGGGTGGGGTATAGAGAAATCCAGCAGAGGGCAAGAAATCTGCAGTAACATGGTTATAGCCTATGCAGTAGATCCGTTTTGCAAATCTGAAGTACACATTTTACATCTGCTGTAATGGTCTCCCAGTGTGTTACGCTGAGAAGCCCTGCACTGAAGCAGAAGAAGCAAATTTGATATGCAGTGTTCAGGTGTTACAGGTAAATTTCAGTAACTAAAGGCTTCCTTAGTTTGCTTCCTGAGTTCATGAGCAAGGTAGCTCAGTGAGTTAAAAGCAGACCTACTCATCAAGCAAACTGGGTTTGAGGCGAGAATCTTTCCTGCAGTATATGGGGTTCCATTGCTCACATCCTGTCATTATCACCATCCCCTGATATTTTTTTTCTTTCAATACCGTATTTCTTCGGCTATAAGACGGGGATTTTTCCCGCCGAAATGACCCCCAAAATTTGCCCCCGTCTTATAACCGAGGCTTTGGACACCCTAGCTATTTTCACCAAAGTCCCTGAGCAGCTGGTCACGGTCCATGTTTGTAAATATATAAGGCGCTCCCATTTAGTTATGTCCAGGTGCATCGCAAAACCCAATAAGTGTTGAGACATAAACAATACCTCTAGTACCGATCACATGAAATGATACCGTATGCAAACACTGATTGCATCTAGCAAAACCGAATTTCTCTACTGTGTGCCCTCATTAAACTCCTTTTGGATTCCAAATCCGCAAACAATGTGTAACATTATCATCTTTATATTTTTCCTAAACATTCATATAGGTATTTTTCTGCAACCTAGATGTAAAAACGTAAGGCACTTTTACTCTTTACCTGTCGGTATTAATATCCTGACTTGACCCGAGTGACCTGTCAAAACTGAGTCGGTTATGTAATTATTTTGAGAGCAGTATTGATCGAGCTGTAGTGTGATCAAAGAAGCCACAAAAAGTGAGCCGGTCAATGACCTTTAGGTGACACAATGTTTGTTGGATTTGGATATTGACTGTATTTATGCTAAATATTCGGCTAGTGAACAAAAACAAAATCTGTTTAATATGGATTCTTCCATCTTCAAACTGGGATACAGGAATATGTTTTCTCCACTTGTGTACATGCAAAGCTAAATTTAACTTATGGAAATACGACCTTTGCTCATACTGGATAAAACAATGAGGTAATTAATCCAAGATATTTATGCACATTACGGTAACTGCATAGCGACCACTTTAAATATATGTAGACATCGGTGACCGGTGATGACCTTTGGGGAATTTAGTAGTAAATCTAGCATCTCAGCAGAATGAAGTAACGGGGCGCCGATCATCCGCCCATGTTGGGGTATTGGCAGAAAATAGGCCCGTCTTATAGGCAAGGCTAAGCTAAATACTTGCCCAGACAGTCCAAAAAACACCCCCCGTCTTATAAACGACTCGCCCTATAGCCGAAGAAATACGGTATATACTGCTACACCCTCTCTTGAGGATTATGAGCAAGTGCACTTTTGTACACTCCAGTGTTGTGGGATGAAAGCCTGCATATAGCCATGTAGCTGTAGTAGGGATCTTTAACCTGCACAGGGGATGACTCTCCCTGCACAAGTGGCCTCCAGTTAACGTCCTGATCCAAAGGATGGCACACTTGTTAACATCATTCCTCCAAATGATGCTAGAAATACGTGTTTGGACACAGGAAGACTTCCCCTTGGGCGGGTTTCGAACACACAACCTCTGCATCGTGCTAATTTTTTGCAGCAGAAGTCCAAGTAAACTACATTTTGATCATCCCTCGTATGCTGTCAGCCAGTCATTTGTTTGGAAACTGCACCAAGAATAGGCTGTTGGAATAACGGATATTCTGAAATAATGTAACTTGTTTCGTTTGGTTGTAAATGTGGATGAATAGTACACAGTAATGGAGGAAACCAGTATATACTCATTTGTCTGGTCTAGATTTTGGGGGTTTTCTGGAAAGGAAAAAAACATTTCTAACAAGTGAATACAGTACTCATTGATAGTATAGATCTGTATCTTTATGAGCAGTCTGAAATGGGTCAACATTGTAATGTATATTTGGGGCCATCTGTCCAGATATTTTAAGTATGAAAGTTGTCAGCTACTGACAACTCTTATACTTAAAATATCTAGACAGTCAGCCTGAGCGTACATTACAATATTGATCCATTTCGACAACTATTTATTTCTTATTTCAGCAAATCCTGACAAGTGTTCAAGCGCAAGGCTTTGGCACTAGCTGAGGACTTGCGCCGGTCCTTTGGGGACATTCAGGTGGACCTCAATATTGCCCCTCCGAGACGTGGAAGTTTTGAATGTGTCATGGTCAACGAGAAGAACGAAGGTAGAGCAGACATACACAATCTCATATTAAGTCTCAAGAGATGAAGGGCATGCACCTGCAATTTCATGTCAGTCAGCATTTCATCTCATCACTGTTAAATTTTACTACATATAACTACATATATTGTAGATTTTTTAGAATTCGGATTTTGTAATTGCAGTTATTTGTGGCTCATTAATGTTCGCAGTTTTCACAATCAGCATAAAAGCTGGGATCTAAATATCTGCAAACCTAAAGTTTTACTAAGGAATAATAGGCGAACATACCAAATTCTTGAAATTATCGACTTGTAAATATGTGTATATGAGTAAATATGGTTGTTAGTGTTTGAAAAAAAATAATAATAATAATTACATTTTTCAATTTTTTGTTTTTCAGAGGTGACACTATGGACTGGGTTAAAAAAAGGTCCACCAACGAAACTGAAATATCCAGAATCAGAGGTGGTCATTGAAGAAATTAATAAAGTTTTGAAAAAATAAATAGTTTGTTTGAGGTGTCAGACTAAAGGTGAGTATCACCAGAGCTTCAGATGAGGTGGTGTATAAAGTATTTTTTTGGTTCACCTGAGCTGTAGGCTCCATGGAAGCTTATAGCAGGGGCTGACAAATCAAAAAAAATTCCACTTGCCCACAGGACAAGTAAAAACAAAATTCACTTGTCCGGCAAAAAAATTGCTTGCCCAGATTTTTCACACACACACACAAAAACAAAAAGTTACCCTTCTGTACCACAGGAGCTTGACGTTGGTTATATTTTTAAAGGGGTCGCCTCCAGCTTACAGAATATAGTAATAATTATTAATATTATCATCGTAGGGACAAGCCCTTTAAGAAAAAATATTCAAGATCAAGCTCCTGTGTTCTGTACAATCATACATTCCCTAAAATGTGGAAATCTTGTCTGAGCAAAGAGTATAGAGTATAGTCCATTAGTAGACAAAGATGTTGGCAGATAGTGTAGAACCTGCTCAAATTGCATAGGAGCAGTCTGATCAGTGTCAACTCTGACTGCCAAGTATAATTACACTTTGATCCAAATATGGTAGGAGCAGTCTGATCAGGGTCTACTCTTACTGCCAAGCATTACTACACTTTGATCCAAATACTTTAGGAGCAGTCTGATCAGGGACTACTCTGACTGCCAAGCAATATTACACTTTGATCCAAATACGTAAGGTAACTGTGGAAGCCTTTCCTTTTATCTTTATAGCATACACTGTTCAGGTGACATTTGGCAGGAAAAATGCATGCTTTGTACTGGTTGACTCAGGTCGTTTGCACTTTACATCAAAGAATACTGGTATACCAAATAGATTACCATAAAAGTTCTGAATATTGAGACATATGTCTGAGCAAACAGTGTAGACTTTGATCAGACTGCTCCTGAATATGAGCAGTCTGATCAAAGCCTACATTGTTTTGCCATTCTGCTTTCATCTGTTAGACGCAATAAAAAAAATTACTGATTTTTTAACTGTTCGGTTGTCCCAATTTCTAGAATAAAGATCGCTTTGTAGATCAAACAGTACCGACCTGTCTAGACTCTGTATTTTGACTCAAGCTCATCATGCATCCAAGAAGAAAACTCATTGGTCAACGGTCCACATGTAGTTGTGAAATTTCGCTAAATGATTGACAGGTGTCGCAAACACCGTCAGTAACCATTACACTGGATTAACGGATAGGTGACAATAAACAAACTTTCAGTAAGGGCGCGTTTACACGAGCAAAGTTTCTATGTCACAGAAACTTTAACAAAGAAATTATGACAAAGATTTTGCGTTTACACGGAGCAAATTATTTGTTAAAGAAAATGTGCCATAGAATCTTTGTCACATAAACTTTGGCAATGAAATATTTGCTGCAGTGTTCACACGACCAAATATTATTCGTCAAAGTTACCTGCAGCGATGAAACAAAATCTTTGTCACATTTTCCACGCTTGTAGCAATGTTCTTTGTTACACAATCTTTAGCAAAGTTCTCCGTTTACACGGACAAATTTAATTTATCGAAGTAACTTTATCACATATATTTGTCAAAGAAACATTTCATATTTTGGCATTTACACGAGCAAATTTTTCTGTGACAACCCTACTTTGTCATAGAAACTTTGGTCGTGTAAACGCGCCCTAACTGAAGGTGAGAAAATCATGATAATTTTAGCTATAAACAGCAGCGCGGCTGTCTTTTTGAACACACTTACAGTTATTCTTTCCAAATTTTTAGCTCACCTGGCCCGAAGGGCCATAGTGAGCTATTGTCATACCAATGCGTCCGGCGTGCGTCGTGCGTCGTCACACAATTTGTCCGTCAACACCTAAAAACAAATATTCAAACATCTTCTTCTGTAAAACTACTGGTCCCATGGTTCTCAAATTTCACATGGAGCATGACCTGACTCCAGGGTCTTAGAATTGTAAAATTGGGTCAGGTTGAAAATCCAAGATGGCCGCCGTTACTAAAAATAGCAAAAACAACAAAATAAACTTCTTCTCCAGAACCACTGGATATATTTGTCTGAATTTTGGCATGGAACATCAGTGAAACCTTGGTATTCAAAATTGTAAAAATGAAAACAATCTGTAGCGTAGTTTTGTCACAGTGACCTACTTTCTGTTTACGTGTGTAATTTTGCTCAAATGCCAATGTCAAAAAATGACCTATTTAAACAACTTCAAACAACTTCTTCTCTAAAACTACTGGTCCCATGGTTCTCAAATTTCACATGGAGCATGACCTGACTCCAGGGTCTCAGAATTGTAAAATTGGGTCAGGTTGAAAATCCAAGATGGCCGCCGTTACTAAAAATAGCAAAAACAACAAAATCAACTTCTTCTCCAGAACCATTTGGTATATTTGGTTGAAAGTTTGCATGGAACATAAGTGGGACCTTGGTATTAAAAATTGTAAAAATAAAAAAAATCTATAGCGGAATTAGGTCACAGTGACCTACTTAGCGTTTACAAGGCCGATTTTGCTCAAATGTCAATGTCTAAAGAAAATGCAACCAATTCTGACCAGATTTGGTCAGAAATGGTTCTTGAATGGAATTATTTCAATTTTGTGCCAGTTGACTATCCAAGATGGCCACCATGGGGGCCGTTACTAAAAATAGCACAAACATAAAAATGACAATTACTCACGAACCCTTGAATGGAATTGGACCAATTTTGTGTCAGAATGTTCCTTGCATGAAGCCGTTTCGATTAATTGCGATTTGGCATTCCAAGATGGCCGCCATCTGGTGTTACTAAAAATAGCACAAACAAAAAAATGACAATTACTCAAGAACCCTTTAATGGAATTGGACCAATTTTGTGTCAGAATGTTCCTTGCATGAAGTCGTTTTGATTAACTGCAATTTGACATTCCAAGATAGCCGCCATCTGCCGTTACTAAAAATAGCACAAAACATGAAAATGACAATATCTCAGTAACCGCTGAATGGATTTTGACGAAATTTGTGTCAAAATGATTCTTGCATTGAGATGTTTCAAAAATATCTTACTGTAGACCATTCATATTGGCCTCTGTTACTAAAAATAGAAAAATGTAAAAATTAGAAAATCTCAATGGAATTGGAACAATTTTGTGTCAGAATGGTCCTTTGATTAAGCTTTTTCGATTTTTTGCATTTTGGCATTCCAAGATGGCCGCCATTTGCCGTTACTAAAAATAGCACAAAACATGAAAATGACAATATCTCAGTAACCGCTGAATGGATTTTGACGAAATTTGTGTCAAAATGATTCTTGCATTGAGATGTTTCAAAAATATCTAACTGTAGACCAGTCATATTGGCCTCTGTTACTAAAAATAGAAAAATGTGAAAATCAGAAAATCTCAATGGAACTGGACCAAATTTGTGTCAAAATGGTCCTTGCATGAAGGATTTTCGATTTTTGGCATTTTAGCAATCCAAGATGGCCGCCATCTGCCGTTACTAAAAATAGCACAAAACATGAAACTGGCAATATCTCAGTAACCCCTGAATGGATTTTGATGAAATTTGTGGCAAAATGATTCTTGCATTGAGGTGTTTCAAAAGTAAATATATAAAGACCAGGCAAGTTGGCCTCCGTTACTAAAAGTAGCAAAATGTGAAAATAAGAAATTCTCAGTGGAATTGGACCAATTTTGTATCAGAATGGTCCCGTTGCACAATAGCCAGGTGAGCGATATCAGGCCCATTTGGGCCTCTTGTTATGTGTTGGGGATATTCTTTTACTTGCCCGGCCGGGCGTCGAGCTGGAAATAGCACTTGTCCGGCCAGATTTGGAGCTTGTCCCGGGCGTCCGGGCAATGGATTTGTCAGCCCCTGTTATAGGATAGACAGGCTGTGTCTCCTCTGAAACCACTGGGCTGATTATAACCAAATTTCATACAGAGCCTCCAGGGATTGCGGGATCAAAATAGTGTTCAAATGGTCTTGGTCACATGATCAACATAGCTGCCATCCTCATATACGGTCTTTAAAAGTCGTCATCTCCAGAACCAATATACCAATGTTTCGAACATATGTCAGCTAAAGCATGTTTACTGCTGTTAGGCTGCTACCATTTATTTAGCTATAAGCTTGGGGCATTTTTCCCCTCCAAAATTAACCCCAGATATGTAAATTAATCATATCAATTCTGATATAAGAAAGATTGGTTGTTTTTTCTTGTATAACAAACCCAAAAATATAGATCCCTCTTTCTAACATGAATCTAGATTTTTGTGTTGTTTGGAGGGGGAAATCCTGTGCCATGGATAACTAAATATGGTATACACCATAATTACCTTAAAAATTCTAAATATTGGGACACTAAAAATAATTACCATAATTGTCCTAAAATTGGAAAGCTTGTTTTTACAGTGCAGTAATGTGTCCAAAAAAAAGGAAATAGGATGGCAAATAGTGTAAATCCTGATCAGACTGGAGCAGTCTGATCTGGGTTTGCACTATTTGCTCAGATCTAACTGTCCCAATATATAGAGTTTTTAGGGTATATGTAGCTGAGAATAAGGTTTTGCAAGAATGACTGTTTTACTTAATGTTCAAAGTGACAAAAACAAATTTTCCTAACACTATGTGCTTTTGTGGCAAACAGTTTTCAGTATGCAAAGGACCAGATTTAAAAATGCTAAACAAAAGAGCATTTCCTAAAATTGGATGAGATTTTATCAGCTTGGCAATTCCCATTGTGATTGTTACTGTTTCAGCAGGATTAACTCGTTAAGCACCAAAAAGCAGACGACAAAATTTACGTCTGCAAAAATTTAAAAAATGCCTTGTCCAAGACATTTCATATTAAGAATTCAAAAACTAGAGGACAAACAGTGTAGATCTACATGAGGCGGCTCATTGTGAGCAGCCTCATCCAGATCTATGCTTTTTGCAAATTTTGCTAATTTTGTGACTGGGGCTTAAAGAGTTAAAGTGACTTGGCTGTTTTGCATTTGGTTCCTATTGTTTTAACCCTTAAAATGCCAGAGAAGCAGACGACAAAATTTAAATCTGGAAATTTCAGAAAAATGTATTGAGAAATTTAAAACTAAAGGGCAAACACTGTTGATCCTGATGAGGCGGCTTATTTGAGCCACCTCATCTGGATCTACACTGTTTGCAAATTTAACCCTTAAAGCCCCAGAGAAGCAGACAACAAAATTTACATCTGCAATATTCCTAAAGCTGTATCATATTGAGAATTCAAAAACTAAAGGGCAAACAGTGTAGCTCCAGATGAGGGGGCTCATCATGAGCCACCTTATTTGGATCTACACTGTTTGCAAATTCAGCGATTGTCATTTTGGGCACTTTGAGGGTTAAAGGGCACCTAGTGGGGATTTTTAGCTGGTTCATGGGTAAATTCTGTTCAGTCTCCATAAAGCATATGTTTTGGTTCCTCATAAGAACTGCCTCATCAAGGCAGTTCTAAAAAGGAATGCAGCATGCCTTTTATGGAGCCCTTGACAGAAAGTATTACATGTAGATTTATCAGATACTCCCTGTAGCTGGATGAAACAGCTTGCCTTACTACCTGGAGTGACACTGGGCCACGTAGCACAGTCGATAGAGCGTCAGACTCAAGAGCCAGAGGTCCCAGGTGCGATACATGGTCAGGCCATATATTTTCGTTTCTTCTTCCGCTGATTCAAGAAGGGCAGCTGTCAGTTGCTGGCAAAAGTATGTGCACTTAGTACTGGTTAACCGCTTAGGAGGTATACGCCTGCCCAGGAATAGTGTGGTTAGGGTAACTGACCTTCCCGACATGACCGTAGCTGTGTACCATGGACTTAAAATAACAAAACAACAACCTGGAGTGACAAACCATATTTCTTTGGTTATAAGACAGGGATTTTTCCAGAGCCCTAGATAAGAGGGGTATTTGATGATAATTAAGGGATAATTTTCTTTATTTTTCATTGAAACCATATGTTGTGACCCCTCATCTGAACCGTCTCGTCGAGACGGTTCAGATGAGGGGTCACAACATACAGTTTTATCCAGAATTAACAAAAATTATCCCTAATTATCACCAAATACTCTCTCTTATCTAGGGCTCTGATTTTCCCTTTCAAAACAATCCGGAAAATCCAGATTCATCTTACAAGACAGATTTAGATTTTTTGGGATTGTTTGATGTCATCAAGATGATTCTGATGAGTGGTCAGAACATGTTTTCTTTGAGAAGTAAGAAAAAATATCTTTAGAATTTTCCTCCAAGTCCCACCTTATCCAGACCTCTGATTTTATGTTTCAGGAAATGTTAGTAGACAACAACTTTTCAACCAGAATCAAGAAATATGATGTGAACAGTCAAATGGAGCCATCCAGATTGTGAACTGATGCTGTTTTTGAACTGAGAGAAAATTTCTTGTCTTTGAACTTTTCTTAAAAGCCAGACTTCTCAGATTATATGCAATATTCAGTAAAACGGGTGTTTTCTATATATGGTGCTATTCAGACTTTTTTTGTGTCAGTCTCAGGTTTGGGAAATTTTTGCAGTACAGTGTAGTTGTATTATTGAGAAACCACTTTTCAAAATTTCACATAAACTTGATACCATTTTGTCAATCCAAAGAACTATTGTAAGAATCCAGTATTAAAAAGTTTTTTTTAATATTTTTTCTTCAGCATTAGCTTTTCACACAGTTGAAAGACAGAGTTGTGTTTTCCCTCCAGGGGGAAACCCCACAAAAATTCTGGATCTGTTTTATAAGACAGATCCAAGATGGGATGTAAGTTTTTTGGCTAGTTTGGAAATGGGGGCTATATCCTTTAGCAGATCTACACAATACCAAGTTACTGCCCTGGAATTAGTGTAAAATTGAGCCATAACTTAGTAACCAATGAACAGAATTTCATTAAACTTAAATCAAAAACTGAAATCAATTGTGTATCATCCTAACATGATGGTCCACAGCAAGTTTTATGAGAATGGCATCATTAATACATGAGTTATTGCCCTTGAGTTGATTTAAAATCTGCAAACTGGCCATAACTAGGGTATTAGTGAACTTAATGTCATGAAACTTAATAGAAATGAGTATCACCATGATCCGTTGATGCACAAGCAGGTTTATTAGAATATTCTCACAGATGCATTAGTTATTGCCCTTGAATTAATTCAAAATCTGCTAGATTAGCTGAAACTAAGTAACCAGTTAACAAAATGTTTTGAAACTCAAACTGTAAACAAATCATTCACTTGGGCGCAGTATATATATTCAACAATTTTGCTTGATTCCTCTTCAGTTGGGGTCAACTCTCCAAGAAAGGAATTTGCTCCTATTAGGAGCAAATTCTTTCCTTGAAGAAAAGACAATATTTTGGAAGGGTTACATCATCCAAGGAATCACACAGGAAGTCACTAAAAAGGTCTCCCTTTGTACAAATAACAGGAAAAGACATTGACCTGAAAGATCTTTGCTAAGGTGAGTAGTCCACTGTAAGAAAAGCTGTTTGCCAAGTCAGAGTCTCTTCCCTTCAGAGACTTTTATGGTAATATTCCATATATGAGCCGCGACACCACAAAACCATCAATGTGGTTGTGCGCCCAGTGCAGACTCAGATCAGCCTGGGCATCCGCCAAGTCTGATCAGAGTCTTCGCTAAGCGCTTAAAGGGTAGCCAAGGGACTAAGCTACCTCCATGCGGCCAGCGAAGACTCTGATCAGACTGGGCGGATGCCCAGGCTGATCTGAGTCTGCGCTGGGCGCACAACCACTTTGTTGGTTTTGTCACGTCGCGGCTCATATATAAATAAATTGCATAAATAAAGTTAATTTATATAACATACATACAGACATCTATACCCTTTAGTGAACTTTCCATCATTGAATTTGGACCATTTGTCCTAAACTATGGTTGGATCGCTGAACACTGCAAACTCTGATCAGGGTTTGCTGAGGCATAGCGCGTTCTGTAGCTGAGGTTGTTAATCAGGACTGAACCATGTCATGACAAGTGGCATATGTGCTCAGCAAAGACTCAGATCAGTCTGATCAGAGTCTTTGCTGTCCGCAAGGAGCTTTTTAGACCCTTGGCTACCCTTTCAGTGCACAGCAAAGATTTTGATCAGACTAAGCGGCTGCCTGCTTGATCTGAGTCTTTACTGGGTGCACATGCTACTTTGTTGTGTCCCATCCAAAGTGTGCTTAGTCATTATTTGAAAGCAGGTCTTCTTAAGCTACAACTTTATGTATAAATATGCTTGAAAAATAAATGTGCATTATGATTGTGTTGTGTTTGTTTTTGTGGCTCTTTCTGGCTGTTGGGACTTATACCCCCTCCCCCCACCTCCACCAATCTTGGAGTGGGGTATGTTCAGGTGGGGATCCTGTTGCCCATAGTTTCTTTGCAATGTTGCTGACGCTATAACAGTGCAAAAAGCAGACAACAAAAGTTATGTCTGCAAAGTTTCAAATATTGTTTAGTACATACTGTACCATATTGTGAATTCAAAGGGTGTAGGGAAAACAAGTGTAGATCCAGATGAGATGGCTCATGTTGAGCCATCTCATCTGGATCTATGCTGTTCACAATTTGAACAATTTTTATGCTTCTGGAAGGGTGAGCATATAGTCGACACATTGTCCATCTGTCTCTTCGTCCGTCTGTCTGTCCATCACACTTTGTCAGGAGCATATCTCTGAAAGTATTAGAGGGAACTCAGTGAAACTCAACACACTGCAAGAGGGCAATGGAGGAAAGTGAGAGCGCAAAAACCATAACTCAAGCGCAAGTAATTACAAAATTATCTCCCTTCTGTTTTGACAGCATTTTGCTTGTCCGGAGCATATCTACAAAAGTATGGAAGGGAACTCGATTAAACTTCATGCAGTGATAGCTGGCAATCAAAAAGTGCAGAGCACAAGAATCGTATCTCTGTCGCAAATAATTACGGATATAGCTTCCTTCTTAGTTTTTCCAGTATTTTGCTTGTCCAGAGCATATCTCTGTGAACCAAATGAAACTTCACACATTGATAGAGGGGACAGACAGGAAGTGCGGAGCACAAGACCCATAACCCTGTCAAAAGTAATTAAGGAGCTAGCTCCCTTAGATTTTCCAGTATTTTGCTTGTCTGGAATATATCTCTAAAAAAGTATTGAAGGAAATGTAATGAAACAAAATATTGGTAGAGGGCAATGAGAGGGAATGCAGAGCACAAGAACAATAACCTTAGCATAAATTATTTTGAGGTTATTTCCCTTCTTATTTTTCTCACTTGATGCTTGTCAGGAGCATATCTCTAAAAGTATTTAAAAAGGATTAAATGATATTTCACACAATAATAGAGGACAATGAGAGGAAGTGCAGAGCACAAAAAACATAACCCTATTGCAAGTAATTTTGGACTTATTTCCCTTCTATTTTATTTCTCATTCATACGCTTGCCGGGGCTATCGTTGAAAGTATAAAAGGCACCCAAATGAAATTCACTTATAGAGGGCAGTTTCATCAGGATACCCATTTCACTAGGGGAGAGTCGGGTAACTTCGGACAGGCGGGTAAATTCGGACATACCATTGCAAACAGTGAAAATCCAGATGAGACGGCTCATAATGAGCCGTCTCATCAGGATTTTCTGTTTGGCCAATTAACTTTTGTTTTAGTTCCAAACAACTGACATATAAAGGAAACAATGCCAGTGTCCAAATTTACCCGCTGTCAGAAGTTACCCGACTCTCCCCTATTGCACACCTTCAGGGAGCATCCATAGGTTCCACCGATTCTCTTGTTGATTTTGGCACTTTAATAATTTCCCAAACTTGCGTTTATAGTGCACTTAACAGGCTTACATACAAGAGTGTCAGATTTAATTTGAACTCTTTATCTTTTAATCATGGTTTTGTTGGATCCTGGTTGTGCTAGCTTTTACTAAGGTTCCATATATACATTACTCAAATTTTAGTATCCGGTTTCATCTCAATTTTGTGATAACTAAAAATTTATTTATTGATATCTAGAAATTAAATTACAGATATCTAGATGCCACAAAATCAAATTGAATGGATATCCCAAAGTCAAATGATGGATTTCTAAGAATCACATTAGGGAATCCATGTTTCAAAATCGAGATGTCAAAAATTATACCTATATGTATCAGAAATATTGGATATTCAAAAATGATTTCTGGACATCTAAATACTAAATTATTGTTGACATAAAAAAAATCAGAATATTAGATAAAAAGATTGCCACAGAGAAAATTACCTCATGAACAACCCAGACTGATAGGCTTGGCAGACTAATCAGCTGTTTTTTGACTCCTTAGGAATATTTCTTCTGTGGCTGATTATTAAAATATACTGTGTTTGCAGCAAATTTCATCCTTTACTTATGTATGACATTAATTTTGTTGTAACCGAAAGACCTAAATGTCTAACAAGATTTGGGAGGAAATTTCCTTCCTTGATAGTTTTTCTTTGACTACTCTTTTCAGACTTGACATCTGAAAAGGTTCCTTATGTCATATGCAAACAGTGAATACTGGGATCAGACTGCGCAAATGCGCAGTCTGATATCAGTATTCCCTGTTTCAATCAACAATGTATGTTTCTGGAGGAATTTGAGCTGGAAACATGGCAGATTCTGATTGGTATGGGCAAAACAAAAAAAGGTCCAGAGTGCAAATGACACAAATCCCATTTTCTCGCCAAAAGGATGATACTCTGAGAGTGATTAATTCTTCTGATTGTGTTCCTAAATGGAAGCATCGACAGGAGAATTAACGTCAGTTAACCACACAAGATTTACTGACTCAGAAACCTTGTAATAATATTTTCCTATGGAAGCTGAAAAGTGCTACATGTATTGATTAATAAGGTTTCACACGAGAAAACCTACAAGTTGTCAGATCTGAAAAGAAGAGGTCCAGGCTAGCGTGTGACAATGCACAGTCTGCACGGTCTTATTTGACTGTAAGCAAAACTGGCCTGAGCGGATCTAGTCATTATGCAACAAATAGTAAAGACCCTGATCAGCTATGAATCGCAGGTTTGTGAGGCCCTTCGTTGTTGGCATGTGTAACAGGCCAGTGGACTTTCTGGCGATGGCATTTGAAATCTTTCCCAAAGCTACTGTGAGTACAGCAGAATCTTGGTTAACACTAAAGCACCAAATATTAAAAAAAAAATGAATAGTTGAATTTGCAAGCAGCATATATCCAGACGAGACAGCTCATGTTGAGCAGCCTCATCTGGATCTACACTGTTTGCCCTCCAGTCTCAGAAATATGAAGATGATATAGCTCAGAAGAAAGTTTTTTATGCCCCCGAAGGAACTTCGGGTGGCATATTAAAATCGCACAGTCCGTCCGTCCGTAACAAATCGTGTCTCAGCCATAACTTAAAAACTACTGAAGCAAATTTGATGAAACTTCACAGAAAGATAGAGCACATTGAGAAGGTGTGTCGCGCACAAGAGTTTGGTTCCTACGCCGAAGGTCAAGGTCACAATTGGGTCAAAGGTCAAATCATGTCTTAAATCGTGTCTCAGCTATAACTTATAAACTACTGAAGCAAATTTGATGAAACTTCACAGATAGATAGAGCACAATGAGAAGGTGTGTCGTGCACAAGAGTTTGGTTCCCACGCCCAAGGTCAAGGTCACTGTCAGGGGTTAGAGGTCAAATAGTGTCTCTGTGATTACTTTAAAACTACATAACTGAATTTCATCAAATTTCACAGAAGCGTAAAGAGTAATGAGAAGATTTGTCACATATAATATCCATATTCCCAAAGCCAAGGTCAAGGTCACTGTCTGGGCTTAGAGGTCAAATAGTGTCTCTGCGATTACTTTAAAACTACATTACTGAATTTCATCAAATTTCACGGAAATACAAAGCATGATGAGAAAGTTTGTCACACATACCGGTAATATTTATATTCCCAAATCCTAGGTCAAGGTCACAATCTGGGGTCAGATGGCAAATCATGTCTCAACAATTGCTCATAAATATACAAAAGCAAATTTCCTTAAACATCACAGAAAGATGAAGCTTAATGAGCAGGTAAGACACACACAAGATATAGGCTTTCACACCCAAGTTCAAGGTCACAGTCTGAGGTCAAAGGTCGTTCCTCCCCAATTACTAAAAAGACTTCTTAAGCAAACTGTATTAAACTTCCTGAAATGGTAATACATAATGAGATAGTATGTCACAAACAAAATTTAGGTTCCTGTACCAAAGGTCAGGGTCATAATCAGGGCACATAGGTCAGATTATATGTCCAAACTGACTGGAGGCTGCTGAAGTGAATTTCATCAAACTTCACAGAAAGGTAAAGCATGATAAAAATGCATCTCACTTGCAAGATTTGGGCTGCCTTGCCCAAGTTCAAGGTCACAATCAGGGTCAAAGGTCAGTTTAAGGGGCCTTCGGGGGCATCTGTTACATACTGTAACATTTCTTGTTTATATGTTGCAGACGTAAATTTTGTCTGCTTTTTGGGCGCTTGAAGGGCTGACAGTGACGGTTAATCCCAGAAGTGTTAACTATCTCATGTTGGTCCTTGGGAGCGATCTGACAAGGGTGTACATATCTGACAGTCAGCCTGCATTTTTGTATAAGATGAAAATAGGCACTGCCGATAGGCGAGCACATCGCCCTTTACAATGTGGGTGGTAGGCCTATGATAAAACCACCATATGACTGCTACCATGTTAACTCCAAAGTTTCGGACAAAGATGCGCGATCGATGTGAAGACCCTTATCTGACTACTGTAAGATCTGGATTTAATTTCACAATGCTTTTTGTCGTTGAAATTTGTAATAAAAGGGATGCAACTTCACAGCTGCGAACTCCGTCTACAAACTGCAGATGAGAAACTGTCAGAAAACATATTTTCCCACAGTGATCTATCCCCTCGGAAAACGGGCTATAATTTTTCAGTTCCTTTTCTACAGCGCTTTATTTTCTTTAAATTTCACCCAACGGTCAGCCTCCTTGCATTTCAAGTCTGTGATCACAGAAGCGGTCAGTTAACGTTGACGCCATCTTGTGTTCCTCAAACCGAATGTTTGTCGTCATTACGTAACGCAGTCGGAACACCGCTAAGCCAATTCCTTGAATCTGATTCACGGAATTGGCTGAGCGTGCTCCGATTGTACGTAACGTTGCGACAGAAAGACTGTACGCCCTGTATTTCTTATTTTTTTCGTTGATTTCTATTCGAACCAGTCTAATTATAACTTCCATTTGGTGTCGTTACGAAAGAAATTCCATTGAAAGTAATGTATCTTACAGGTATTTTCCTTACGATTCCTCTACCATAGAGCTCCCGCTCTTTCAAGGGAGCTTTGAATTGCCTGCAAGCGAGTGGATTTGGTTGTAAAGTACTATCACCATCCTTAGTTAATAGGATGTAAAAAATTAAAAGGTATTGTATATAAAAACACAGGGAATTTTTGCTGAAGAAATGGCAGAAGCATTTTGCCAGCAAAAAAAAATTACCACTCTTTTTAATAAGCACTATAAGACTGAACAAATCATTGACTAACGACTTCTTTTATGAGAATCAGGACAAGAACAACAACTAACGACTTTGTTAAGCTAATGATGCTTCTGAACAATTACCCCTGATGCAGTAAGTCGATAAGTTGTCAAACCTCAAAGGTGGACAATACCGTTTTAAATGTATGTAGATAAAGGTGCTCACCTTCAAGGGAGAACACTCCGATCTGAAAATTGTCACCATTCATAAAGGGAGGCTACTCTTTAAGGAGAGAATTTGCTCAACGAGAGCAAATTCTTTCCTTTAAGAGTTGCCCTATCTAAACCAAGGATTCACAACTCTATATACAGCTGTGACACGACTAAACCTACAAAGTGGCGGATGCCCAGGCTGATATGAGTCTGCGCTGGGTGCACATGCCACTTTGTTGGTTTTGTTGTGTCCTATCTCATATATTATGTCGAAAATTATCTCTCTTGTAAGAATGGCATTCAGATCATGGCTGTCCGTACACCTAAACTGTCGCACTGTTGTATCAGCATGAAATAATCTCTGCATGTCATTGAAAATGAACGTGTTAGCCAATTTTAAACAAAATATCCCTGAGTTTCAGATAAAAAATGGGCAGAAAAAAAAAGATTTGATTCATTGTTGTTGGCAACTAAAATAACGTTCTGTCAAAATCATAACCTTGAATGAAATGGTAAAAGTACAATGTACAGGATTGAGTCCCTATTCATTTTCCCGCTTATGTTTATATTAAATCCTTCGACGGGCAACCAGAAAAGGAAGTGATTTGTCATTTTTATGCCCCCAACTTCGGAGAAGTTGAGGGGGCATATTGGTTTGGGCCTGTCCGTCTGTCCGTCTGTCCGTAACGCTTTTTGGCAGCTGGGAAACTCAAGAACCGCTTATGCTAGGATCTTGAAATTTTGTATGTGGCATGTATATGAAAAATAAGCGGACCCGTATTTTTTATTTTTTCCGCCGGTCACGTATTTTCAGAGTTATGCCCCTTTTTCGACTTAGTCTATGGGACCTTGTGACCAAAATATCTCCAGAACCCCTGATGCTAGGATCATGATTTTTTGCAGGATGACATTGCCCAAGGTGTAGATGACCTGATTAACTTTTGAAAAAAAATCATGAATTTTTGACCGAGTTATGCCCCTTTTTCGACTTAGTGCATTGTAAGCCTATGTAACCTTGTGACCAAAATATCTTAAAGACCCCTAAAGCTAGGATCATGATTTTTTGCAGGATGACATTGCCCAAGGTGTAGATGATCTGATTAACTTTTGAAAAAATTTAGTGAATTTTTGACCGAGTTATGCCCCTTTTTGGACTTAGTGCATTGTAAGCCTATGGAACCTTGTGACCAAAATATCTCCAGAACCCCTGATGCTAGGATCATGATTTTTTGCAGAATGACATTGCTCAAGGTGTAGATGATCTGATTAACTTTTGAAAAAAAATCATGAATTTTTGACCGAGTTATGCCCCTTTTTCGACTTAGTGCATTGTAAGCCTATGGTACCTTGTGACCAAAATATCTTAAAGACCCCTAAAGCTAGGATCATGATTTTTTGCAGTATGACATTACCCAAGGTGTAGATGATCTGATTAACTTTTGAAAAAAATTAGTGAATTTTTGACCGAGTTATGCCCCTTTTTCGACTTAGTGCATTGTGAGCCTATGGAACCTTGTGACCAAAATATCTTAAAGACCCCTAAAGCTAGGATCATGATTTTTTGCAGGATGACATTACCCAAGGTGTAGATGATCTGATTAACTTTTGAAAAAAATTAGTGAATTTTTGACCGAGTTATGCCCCTTTTTCGACTTAGTGCATTGTGAGCCTATGGAACCTTGTGACCAAAATATCTCCAGAACCCCTGATGCTAGGATCATTATTTTTTGCAGGATGACATTGCCCAAGGTGTAGATGATCTGATTAACTTTTGAAAAAAAATCATGAATTTTTGACCGAGTTATGCCCCTTTTTCGACTTAGTGCATTGTAAGCCTATGGAACCTTGTGACCAAAATATCTTAAAGACCCCTAAAGCTAGGATCATGATTTTTTGCAGGATGACATTGCCCAAGGTGTAGATGATCTGATTAACTTTTGAAAAAAAATCATGAATTTTTGACTGAGTTATGCCCCTTTTTTGACTTAATGCATTGTAAGCCTATGGTACCTTGTGACCAAAATATCTTAAGAACCCCTGATGCTAGGATCATGATTTTTTGCAGGATGACATTGCCCAAGGTGTAGATGATCTGATTAACTTTTGGAAAAAAAATGTGAATTTTTGACCGATTTATGCCCCTTTTGCAACTTAGTGCATTGTAAGCTTATGGAACCTTGTGACCAAAATATCCCAAGAATCCCTGATGCTAGGATCATGATTTTTTGCAGGAAGACATTGCTCAAGGGGAAGATGACCTGATTAAGTTCTGAAAATCATTGGTGAATTTTTGACTGAGTTACGTCCCTTTTTTGGACATAGGTATTTTTATAGGAATAAGCTTGTTAACAAAATACAGTATCTGAAGAACGGAATAAGCTAGGATCCTTATGTTTGGCATGCAGGTTTGGACTAAGGTGTAGATAACGTGATTAACTTCTGAGCCTATTTCATAGATTTCTGATAGAATTTTTCCCATTTTCGAACATAGGCATTTCGAATAGGAAGAAGCTAAATGAATAACATTGTGAACAAAATATTTGAAGAACCGCTAAGCTATGTTTCTTATATTTGGAATACAGTTAAAGGCTAAGATGTAGATGAACCGATTAAAACCCCACCCCTTTCTGACTTAAACATTTGGGGATAAACCTTCTTTAGAGGCAAGCATATGTTTGGGGGCATAGTGTTTCATAAACACATTTTCTAGTTTCAAAAACACGTTCACCGTAAATTTTGCCAGTTACATTTATAGACTAAATTTATGCTGTTCCCTTGATACAGTGGGCTCTAACCCCCACAGCCCCTATGGCCACCATGCTATGGGAAATCTTGTAAGCAAGCACCAAAGGGATAAAGAATATGTTCTTGCTTAATACTGGTACATTTCGTGTATTTGCCTGTTTTGGGAACTGAATACATGCTTGCTTAATATAGGTGGTTTGCTTAGTAGAGGTAACCACTAAGCCAGGTTTTACTGTATATGCACATCAATTCACATTTTATCACCAAACCTAAATTTTTAAGGTTGGAGTGCTTTATGTACTGATTTGTGTGAAGAAGATTTTACAACTGGTAGGACTCTGGAGACTTTCAGCTGACCCATCACATACAGGCATTACCATAATTGGAACCTTTTCAGCTCAGATTTATGGACATTAGGCCTGGCATTCAGAGTCTGATATAAGATTGACACAGACTGATTAGTGAGATAGACCAAGTCCGAATGTCGAAAATATATAATGGTGCCGACCCCAAACAGCCATTAATTTCAGAACCGCTCCAAGTACAGTGATTAGGGTAACCTGGTGGATATTGTTCAATTATTGGTTAAAGGGTCCATCTATTAAACAGTGTAGACCATGATCAGACTGCTCCTAGGAGCAGTCTGATTAGGGTCTGCACTATTTGCCAACGACTGAAGCCTCTGCTACCATAATGATGGACTTGTAGAAACTGATAAAGTCGCCGCGACATGACAAAACAACTAAGTGTCATGTGTGCCTAGCAAAGACTCCGATCAGCTTGGGTATCCGTCTAGTCTGATCAGTCTTCTCTGTGCGCTTCAAGGGTCTATGCTAGTTCCATGCAGACAACGAAAACTGTGTACAGACTGGGCGGATCTGAGTGAGAGTGATCTGAGTATTCGCTGGGTGCAAATGCCACTTTGTTGGTTTTGCCGTGTCGCAGCTCCTTAATGGAATAAGCCTTTACAAGAATGGGTACAATGCCAGAATATTTCCAAAATAATACAATTTGAAGGTTTGTAGTCTATGAGGATTCATTTCGTTCTTGCACATAAATATAGCCTAATATAGCTGTCCATTGGAAGCTGAGTTTGGCGGCCATCAAGCTGAGTTTGTCGGCCATCAACATGCAGTGGATGCGTATTTTAGCTCAGCTTTGGTTATTTTTTACAAACGGGAACTACATGTAGTTACGCTCGGGTTTTAAAGTCTCCATAGTCCTATCAGTGGTGAAAACGTCAAAACTCAAATTGTAAAAAGCGGTTCAGTCATCACGTTTGGTAATAAAATATGGGCTGATGTGCATATATTGAGTCAAGTAACTGGCAAAAAGAAAAGTAAACGAGTTCTTGAGAAAAAAAAAAGAAATCCCTTCACAAAATGCAATTTCCTGCTCTGGTTTCCCGTCTAGCAATGCTATATAAATATAGGCGTTATAGTGATTGGGACGCCACGCCTGTACATTGTATTTTTACCATTTTATTCAACTTGATGAAATCGAAAGTAGGTCATTTTAGTTGCCAACTAAAATGACCCAAATGAGTTTTCAATCCATTTTTATGTGAAACTCAAGGATGTTTTATTTGTTTAAAGCTGGCTAATCTCGGTCATTTACAATGGCCAAACCATGGTGAGAAGCTTGCATTGATACATCATGATGATTTTGTTCATGCTGATAGAGCAATAGGGCCTTTAAGCTATGTGATCCTGACGAGGCTGGGGCATCTGAAGAAGAGCGAACGGAAATTGTGTGCTTTATTGCTTTCTTCCAGGAACTCGATCTGCTCCGTTTGAAGGGCTGTTGTGAAGTCCAATTTTCTGTTCAAAATATGTAAGAAATTATTGCACAACCCGCAGGTTTGCACTATAATCACTGTGTTAGTCCGTCCGTCCGTTATCAGTTAGCGGAAACCGTTATCAGTTAGCGAAAACGCTTATAACTCTTGAACTGCATGGGGTATTTTGACAAAATTTTGCATACTTATACATGTCCACATTGTCTAACGACTCGCATGCATAACGACCTTATTTGATGGACGAGGCTTTGCTGAGCACAAGTTGAAAATTTACAGCCAACTACTGAAAATGCTCATAACTCTTGAACACCGTGGTAAATATGGTTCAAATTTTGTATGCTTATGTATTTTAACATAGTCCAGCCACCGGCTTGCAAAACAGTGACGAGGCTACACCGAGCATCAATTCAGCCGGTCGAGCTCTTTTATTGAAAATGCTCATAAGTTTTGGACCACTTGGTATATTTGCTTTATTTGCTATAAGACTGAACAAATCCTTGACTAACGACTTCCTTTATGTGAATCAGAACAAGAACAACAACTAACGACTTTTAAGCTAATGATGCTTCTGAACAATTATCCCTGATACAGTATGTCGATAAGTTGTCAAATCTCAAAGGTTGACAATACCGTTATAAATGTATCTAGATAAAGGTATACACCTTCAAGGGAGAACACTCCTATCTGGAAATCATTGTCTCTTCATAAAGGGAGACTACTCTTGAAGGAGAAAATACGCTCTCAGAGAGAATTCTTTCCTTCAAGAGTTGCCCTTTCTCGAGTAATGATTCTCAAATTCAGTAAGCAAATTCTATATATGAGCCGCAACACGACAAAACCAACAAAGTGTCATGTGCGCCTAGCGAAGACTAAGATCAGCCTGGGCATCCACCCAGTCTGATCAGTCTTCACTGTCCGCATGGCATGGAAGTATCTTAGACCTTCAGCTGCCATTTAAAGGCAAAGCAAAGACTTTGATCAGACTGGGGGTGGGGGGGGGGGGTGCCCAGGCTGATCTGAGTGTGCGCTGGGCGCAAATGCCACTTTGTTGGTTTGTCGTGTCTTATCTATAATACTAAATAAACGAAGTAACGCATAAACTGCAAAATTGGTGGCATTTTCAAGCGTAATTTCTATACTGGTTCTTTCGCATATTGCTATCATTGATAATTTCGGTTAGCGTGTGTTTTAGTTTCACGTAGATTTAAAGAATTTGGGAATTAAATTCGTCTTTCATTTTAAATTCTCCCAAGTATTTTTCTAGAAACTTCGATGTCAACAATGGGTGCGTTCGAGTGAAATTATCGTGTACTCGAATACACGTTTTAAATTAATCCGGTCGTTTCGGTTCTGCGTCGTTATATCGGCGCGCTGCTTAGCAAGTCCAAATTCAGCAGGTTCTAATGCAAAGATCCGACCCATGAACGTACGCCATTCCCCATAAATAACGATTTATTTTTGTATTTTTGCTCATATGTCTAAACGGATGAATAACTAAATGGTCATAGTCCCGACGGCCCTGGCTCGAAACGACCCATTTTCTTCCAGAACGATAGTCAATACGAGTAGCCAATCGAACTCGCCCATTGAAGAATAAAGCTCAACGCACATGGTCTTTCGAAAAGTTGGACGGACACACGGCGCCAAGTGTGTGCGGCTATGGTTACGTACCGCTGAGCGACTTGGGGAACGTCGTTAGGAGAATTCAAACTGAACTGAACTTTCGAAAAGACAAAAATTAAAAATGTCTAAGGTTAACACACATGCGCCAGGAAAGAAAGGGCATTTTTTCCAGCGAAGCAGACAAATCAATTTCAATGATTCAACGAAGCTAAATAAGCCTTTAGTCTTCAGAGGGCTTGAATATTTTCCCCCAAAACGTTCCAGGACCCATTTTTTCCAGAAAAAAATACCCAGGACAGGTCACACAACCAAGATGGCAAACATTTATTATGGTAAAAAATTTAAAAAATCTTCTCCCCCAGAACCACGCCGGGCCACGTAGCGCAATCGGTAGGGCAACTGACTCATAAGTCAGAGGTCCTGGGTTCGAAACCCGGTCTGGCCACATACTTTTGTTTCTCCTTCCGCTGATTCAAGAAGGGCAGTTGTCAGTTACTGACGAAAGTATGTGCACTTAGTACTGGTTAACGCTTAGGAGGTCTAAGCCTGCCCAGGAATAGTGTGGTTAGGTTAACTGACCGTCCCGACATGACCTTAGCTGTTCACCGTGGACGTTAAGCATCAAATCAACCAATTCTCCCCCAGAACCACAAATCCTATGATCTTGAAACTTAGCATGTCGCATCAAGGACTCAAAAGCTCAACAAAATTTATATAAATGATGACCCTGGGATGACCTTGATCTGTTTTACGGCAAGGTCAACTTTTGAGTCACTTAGGTTTTTCTATAGGAAAAAGTGAAAAAAGTTGATTTTTTTTTTAGAAACAATGCAGTCTGCTACCTGAAAGTTTGTAGATGCAGACAACTAATTAGGTAAATGAAGCTTTAGTGAGTATTCATGGTAAAAGTCATATCTTCACCTGGGCCTAAGGCCATTTACATTGAAAAATTAAAACTCGCTTTTTTTATATAAACTTGACCATCATGAAATATTTCCGCGCTTGCGCGGGCTCTTTTCTAGTATATATTATGTTGAAAGTATAAAAATGGCATTTAGATCATGGCGGCACATCCATACGGCCGCATTGTTCTATCAGCAATGAGCATGGAACATTTTGCCAGCTGCATTCATACACTCGGCTTATGCTGTTCTCTTGATAAAGTGGTCTCTTACCCCAACTGCCCCTACGGCCACTAGACTTAAGGAAATCTTTACCTATAGTCCACCTTGTATTAAGCAAGCACCAAAGGGATAAAGAAACTGTTCTTGCTTAAAACAGGTACATTTCGTGTATTTGCCTGTTTTGGGAACTGAATACATGCTCACTTCATATATTTGGTTTGCTTAATAGAGGTAACCACTAAGACAGATTTTACTGTATACGCATATCAACCCACATTTTTTATCGGTAGGGCACCTGACTCGTAAGTCAGAGGTCCTGGGTTCGAATCCCGGCCTGGCCACATACTTTCGTTTCTCCTTCCGCTGATTCAAGAAGGGTAGTTGTCAGTTACTGGCGAAAGTATGTTCACTTAGTACTGGTTAACCGCTTAGGAGGTCTAAGCCTGCCCAGGAATAGTGGGGTTAGGTTAACTGACCGTCCCGACATGACCTTAGTTGTTTACCGTGGACGTTTGAGCATCAAATCAACCAACCAACCAACCCACATTTTATCACCAAACGTAAATTTTTAAATTGGGAGTGCTTTTTGTAATGATTTGTGTGTAGATTTTACCACGGTTAGGACTCTAAAGACTTTCAGCTGACCCATCACATACAGGCATTACCATAATTGGAACCTTTTCAGTTCAGATTTATGGACATTAGGCCTGGCATTCAGAGTCTGATATAAGATTGACACAGACTGATTAGTGAGATAGACCAAGTCAGATTGTCGAAAATATATAATGGTGCCGACCCAAAACAGCCATTAATTTCAGAACCGCCCAAATACATTGATTATGGTAGCCTGATGGATATTGTTCAGTTATTGGTAAGAGGTCCAGAGCAAACAGTGTAGACCATGATCAGACTGCTCCTAGGAGCAGTCTGATTAGGGTCTGCACTATTTACCACTGCTGACTAAAGCCTCTGCTACAACAATGATGGACTTGTAGAAACTGATAAATTCGCCGCGACATGACAAAACCAACAAAGTGGCATGTGTGCCTAGCAAAGACTCCGATCAGCTTGCGATCCGCTTAGACTGATCAGTCTTCTCTCTGTGCGCTTCAAGGATCTATGCTAGCTCCATGCAGACAACGAAAACTGTGTGCAGACTGGGCGGATCTGAGTGGCAGTGATCTGAGTATTCGCTGGGTGCACATGCCACTTTGTTTGTTTTGCCGTGTCGCAGCTCATTGACGGAATAAGCCATTACAACAATGGGTACAATGCCAGAATATTTCCAAAATAATACAGTTTAAAGGTTTGTAGTCTATGAGGATTCGTTTCATTCTTAAACATAAATATAGCCTAATACAGCTGTCCATTGGAAGCTGAGTTTGGCGGCCATCAACATGCCGTGGACGTATAGAATTTGAGCTCAACTTTGGTTATTTTTTACAAATGGGAACTACATGTAGTTACACTCGGGTTTAAGTTATATGATCCTGACTAGGCTAGGGCATCTGATGAAGAGTGGTCGGAAATTGTGTGCTTTATTGCTTTCTTCCGGGAACTCGATCCTTTCCTTTTGAAGAGCTGTTGTGAAGTCCAATTTTCTGTTCAAAATATGTAAGAAATTACTGAACTCCGAGTGAATAGAATTACACTCGGAGAATTAGAAAATTTCAAAAGATTTCTCTGAAAAATGTGTAGCTTAATTAGGGATGCGTCAGGTACAATGAATCTCAAATCAGCATGGCATTTGTACCTCATCAAACTCTATATTTTCGCTCATACAAGATCTATGGACGCTTTTAAATGCATATTCGAATGCGATAGTTCATACAGAAATTTTGTAAGATAACTTTGCACGCCTCCGCCGATTTACATATTGTCTGTTTCTTTATACGCCCGTTTTGAAAAACGGACGTATTATGGCATGGCGCTGTCCGTCCGTCTGTCTGTCTGTCCGTCCGTCAACATTCTTTTGCGCACCATATCTCAGTAACCGTTTAAAGTATCTTCATGAAATTTTGTAGGCATATATATTAGGATGGGGCAAGGTGTCGCGTACAGTAATGGTTGCTCCCCCTTTCTTAGTTTCCAAGTTTTGCCCCTTTGATTATTTTTAACCCAACTAGTCTTGTGCGCGCCATAACTAGATAACCGTTTGGTATATGTTGATGAAACTTCATAGCATGTGTATGAGGGTCCAGCGATGTGTCGCGTATAACATTGTTTGCTCTCCCTTTCTTGGTTTTGGAGTAGCATCCCTTTAACTTGATTTTTAGGCTATTTTTTGTGTATACTTATCTTGTGCATTCAATAACTTAGTAACCATTTGGATTATCTTTATGAAACTTTATAGCAATGTGCATAAATCACAAGACAGTGTGTCTCATATAAGAATGGTGTTCCGCCTTACTTAATTTTGGAGTAACCTCCCTTTGATAAGTTTTTTTAGGCTAGCCCCATTCCCCGATTTACTCCTTAACCCTTTGAAATATTTTAATGAAACTTTGTAGGAATGTGTACAATAATGTGGCAATGTATCATGAGCATGAACCACAACTCTGGCTTACTTACTTCCTGAATTATCTGCCCTTGCATCAGTTTCCATTTTGCTCTGTAACTCCTTAACCGTTGGAACCTCTTAACAAAACTTTATGGTGATGTGTATATTGTCAAGGAAATGTATTGTGACCAAGAATGATACTCTAGTTTATTTAGTTTTTTAAATATCTCCCTTGTTTGACTTCGGCATTTCTCAACTTCTGAGCTGCTTCAGCCTGGAAGCTGATTTTTTGGTATACTAATAGTATATGAGGTGTCAGTTGTTTTAATAACATTGCAGTCCTTAATTACAGAATTGTTCCCCCTGTTTATCTGCCTGATCATCCTTCTATAAAGAACTTTGTTCATTCTGTAACTCCTTCATGACACTGAAACGGACGTATTATGCGCCGCTTGCGAAGCTCTAGTTTTATCCTAGATTTAAGTACAAGTTGCATATATGCATTATATGTTATGGAATTTCCAAAGACTTCTCATGCCGGATAGTACTGTGTGTATCATGAATTTCGCCATAGATACACGCATCGGTTTGCGTATTTGAGAGAGGGGCTTCTATCAAGATTGAATAAATACAGAGAAGCTCAACTTGATTTGCAATGTAAAAGAAATCCACTTAAGCTAGGGAATAACAAGATTGTTTTAATTCTACATCGTTTTAATTTGATAACGGTTTCTGGAATGACAGGCCTCACTATGAAATATGTTTCGGATTTAATTTGATAAATGTTCTAGTTAGAAGCTCAGTTCAGTCGCGTCATGCCAAAACATCGGATTTTTGCAAGCAACGCATTTTCGGCACAAGTCTGTTATGCAGATTGCTATACAGTAGACGCTCATATTTTGGGTGATGCTGGCTTTTCTCACCAAGTCTTTTTTTGCTGGAGTTGCAGCTACTGCGGCTGAACCAGAAATTAGCAAGTGGCCAAGCCTTCGAGTCTGGCTTAGGTCCGGATTTTTGTATAACCTTTGAATTATTTCATCATAATCATAATCGCAGCAAATTTTCACCATCGACCTTTTTGGACTAAATAACATAATTAAGCCGCGACACGACAAAATCAACAAAGTAGTTGAGCGCACACTCCTCGCTGTCTTCATGGAGATAGTTTAGACCCTTAGCTACCCTTTAGGCGCTTAGCGAAGAGTCTGATCGGAATGGGCGGATGCCCAGGCTTATCTGAGTCTTCACTGGGCGCACAACTACTTTGTTGTTTTTCCCGTGTCGTGGCTCATTTATAAGGAATTTGGTTATCCAAAAAAAGTCTTCTGATTCAGCTGGAGGCACAAAGAGGCTTGGTATATAATTCTTTCTTGATTTATAGAATATATTTCATGTAAAAAGGCCATTTTGGACGGAAAATATCCATTTGAATAAATTTATGCCAGGTTTTGTTGTACGATTTATTACCATAACACCAACAAACTGTTCCTTATTTTATATTGAAAAGGCGGCATGATGTCTGAATCCAGCCCATTGTCGGCAGAATTGTTGATCCATATTATTGGTCAGGAAAGAAAAGAGCAATGTCTTTATGCACTGTACGAGTAATGTCAAAGAAAAAAATAACCTCAGTGCATTCACTTAGCCTTTATTCATGTGCTAGAACTATTCATTTTTTATTCGAAATGCGGCAAGTGAAAATGTAGCATATCGCATGTAAAAAATTTATACTTTAAAAGCGGTAAAAAAAAAAACCCGTAGATTTGACGGTAGAATAACTGGCAACCAGCTGCCAGTCCTTTTCCCGTTATTTTTACGGGCGCCCGTTAAAATTGCAGGAATTATCAAGCAGAGTGGGACAGAATAGAACAGGTGTCGTTTTGGTCAGATAACCCTTCAATAATATAAAGTTATTTTCGAGTGCGGCCAGTGAACATAACACTTCCATTTCGTGATTTCCAACAGTGTCTTACAGGCAAACGCCCGTAAAAATAACAGGAAAAGGACTGGCAGCTGGTTGCCAGTTATTCTATCGTAAAATCTACGGGAATTTTTTACCGTGTGGATGGATTTTCTGGTGGCGATATGAATAAAGGTATTTTATGCGCATAGTCTGATCAATAGAGATGTTAACTGCGAGACGAGCTTATCGAATCTGCGCTGTCTGATCGGTCTTTTCCGTTCTTATGAACCCTGTATGGACCCTATGGAATCTAAGACTGGCCCAGAGGTTATAAAACTTGAGTACATTCTCAAACTCAAAATAAAGCAAACTGAGTGGCTGCTTCCGAGCACATGCTCGGAAGCAGCCAATCATTGTGCTTTATTTTGAGTTTGAGATTATACTCAAGTTTTATAACCTCGGACCCTGATTGGATGTGCAGGCAGGTCTTTGTCTAACTGTTCGGCGCGTACTCTAAGGCACCGCGCGGACTACGTAAATCCTGACTATATTGCGCCCTGTAAGTGCTGCATGGTGAAAGCATGCGCTGACCGCTTTTCACATCGAGGCATAATCTATCATTCGGAGCCTGAAAAAACTGCTATATTCGAACATTCTAACTTCAGTTATTACAATTATTATTATCGTTTTTATTATTATCATTATTATTATTTGTTTATTCACTTATTTATTTAATTTTATTTTTGTCTTGGGAATCACAAAGAATTCACCTACTTTGATTGGGTAATTTAAATATATAGCAATCTTCCCAAGAGTGTCTTTATGGTAGACTATTTAATTCCTTGAAATTGAAACAGCTTTCTTTTGCATATCAAACAAAATTTTAGCCAGCTAGGCAATTTCTCCAGAATTTTACCCATATATACGCCTAAAAAGTTCCTCCTTAAATTAAGGCCCCTTCCTTTTTCCTCCGAAATTTATGTTGCAGTTTTAAATTCCTGGCTCTATTCTATTCTATCTCTTAGCCTTGCAAGTACTTTATATGTGGCCAAACCACTTTGTTTTCCGTTCTTGACCATGATGTGGAAATGGTAATATTCTCCAATGGCTGCTAAGATCTTTTGTGAACATCCTCATTTTTACACGACCTTTGTACGAGATACTCAATCACTTTCGGCAGCATCCCATCTTGAAGGTCTGCGTTCCTTTGCCAGAGTCCGAAGTTGCGGCTACTCAAGCCTCATCAGTGACCCTGACATAATGTGATGACGAAAGACAGAGAAAACATACTGTAATTCCTTAATTTCAATGACAGTCGAGTTACAGACTGATTCCGTGTACTAATGAAAATCCACCGGTGATATATAAAAAAAAAAAAGAAATAAATATTTGATGAGAGATAAACGCAGTAAATTTGTGTCGTTTGATGTGGCAAACATGCTGCAATTAAAAAGAGTAATTGATATTCTAGCATGCTTAATTGATATTTGATGTGTTTGAGAACCGAGAATAATTTTAATCATGATGCACTTTTAGAGGTTCCAGAATCCATAAATTCTATGCTCAAAACACATCGATTCCACCAGCCGGACTTGGCAATTCTCTTCGCTAGGATAATGAAGAAAATGATAACAGTTATTCCCAGCGTGCGCATAGTATTAAAATAACGTCGTCCTGACGTCAATGCGATGTCATGACGTCACGAAGACGTCAGTATGACGTTATTTTGACGTCATGTGCCTGCTGGGATTTGTTTGAAAAACTTCAGTGTATCATATTGCCATTTCACTATCCGTTTGGCCTACACGGATATACATTGTATGCTCTGACAAATATGCCGCGATACACAAATATGCGAGCACCAAAAGCTCATATCAGCCAGCGCTTCCGCGGAGTTTAATCAGAGCCTTCGCTGTACACGCACCGTCAATATAAATTGACCCCTAAAGGTTGATGGATGGATGAGTTGTGATTTTACGGCCTTTTCTGCAGTATTTTGAATCATATCGATGCGATGAAAGAATGATAATGAAAGTCTGTGCGCAATGAAAATCCCTTTACGGTTGAAACGAATTCCACACCCAGGGGGATTCGAACCCCGTTGGTTCATTAGACCTAGCTTAAAAGGCCGGAGGCTCACCCACTGAGTTATCGAGGCTGCATGGGCCCTAAAGAGTGTACAGACATAATGCAAAGTCTCTCACTAGACTGTGCAGGATCACAAACTGCACTTTGAAAAATGCTATGGCCTGGCAACTGGCTGTCAGGCCCTCTACCGCAAAAAGTACGCGATATTACCATAAGCTTTTGAATGATGGAAACCGACTGCATTGTATAAAAACCTTGCGTTAAATCCGCATTTAATTTCTTTATAATCAAGCGGAATTAGCCATTTTCCATCTCAAAAAGTTACGTTGACCGTACTTTTTACGGTAAAGGGCTTGGCAGTCAGTTGCCAAGTCTTTTACCGTAAAATCTACGAGATGCTTTTACACAGTGCTTTGAATGTTCGCATATATGTTAGCACATTTTTGCATGACCCAGCTCAGTTATGGTTGATGCCATTGCGCCATTGCCATAGCAACTAGTGATTTGATGCCTTTGCTTTATTGCCATAGCAGCTACGGGTTCAGTTTCGACCTTTGTTTGGTATAATTGTTTAGACGTGTCGAAATATGAAAAAAAAGATCCCACAAGAATGCATCCACTGTCTCCTTTGCACAGAGGCATTGCCTTTAATATTGTCTGTTGCTGCAAGATACTTGTACGAGCCTTGCTGAATCGCATCCGACTCGGAATTAAAAGACTTGAGAATAATTAAATGATTTGTTTGAGTAAATCTGAAGTGTCTGTTGACAGAATTTTAGATTGTAATGTCATTGAAAAATTGACAGAGCACGGCATACAACGTTTGCGATGCTCCGAAACCAATGCCATCATATATCTGTTACTATAGCAAATAAGAGTTCATACTGATGTCTAAGTGACGTCATCGAGACGTCAGTCTGCCAAGGTAATGATCACAACAGTTGGTAATTCCGTAATTGCTATGGTAACGATTCTATGGCATCACCTCACTTATAATTCGAGGGGAGCTCTCCTCTCGAATTACATGTGAGATGCTTCCTGAAATTCATACAATGGAAACGTGTAATTTTCTCAAACCTATAATTCATTCTCAAATGATTTAATTATCTGTTATCCGCAAACGTCTTGAACAGATTAGACTTCTACCTGAAAGTCAGAGTGGGTTCAAGAAAGACAGAGAAACAATTGTCACGAACTTTATTGCAAGACAATCCAGAAGAAATGCCAAGCACTAAATGAGGACCACTTCATAACCACTGTTGGTCTGACCAAAGCATTCGACTCAGTCGTTCGTGATGGGCTTGGGAAAATTATTGCAAAATTTCGCTTTCTCAAAAAATCTATAGCAGGAGCACTGGTGCTACTGGTGCGGCAATTCCTTAAAAGTATGCTTCTACGGGTCCAAATGACCCTCTTCCAGTTAGTGTCAAAGGGAGTTAAGGAAGATTGTGTACTGGCACCAATACTATTCAACATAATGTTCTCCACTATGCCCACGGATGTTTTTCAAGATGGCGAAGGAATATCAGTCGTTGCCGCTGCTATGGCAAACTATTCGACCTAAAACGTTCATAGACGGAGCCAATGGTTTTGATATGGAAAGGTTATGATATTGCGGCTTCGACCGTATTAGCTTAAAATTAGATGGAAGCAGGCAAGTTTCGCATTCGTGATATAAATTCGTTTTAAAAGACGTGGAATCTCAAGAAAGGAGAAGTAGTTCAATGCCCTGGTCTGTTAATTAAAGTCTTTTTTAGGCTATGGTAAGTTGCCATATGCATACAAGTTTGTATGAATGGGATGACCAAAGATTAATTTTCAGATAGGCAGCTAAGATTTCCACTGATATTCCTGTTGAAATTATATAATCTTGAGATTTTGGTGGTCGAAAAGCGTGCACTGATCGTCTGATCCTTAAAACAAATGACGGAAATTGAGAATAAATTACCAAATCGTATGGAGCGGCTCTGATTATATCGGCCAGCTCTGACGTATGAGGGATTTTTTTAACAAACAAGTAGCCCAAAGGGCAACTATTGCTCACCTGAGAGACATTGTAAACCTATAGGGATATTCAAGATGCTCAAGGGCAGCTAACTCCACAGTCAGTGGTCCAATCAGGCTGAAAATTAAACTCATCCAAAACATTATGTATGCCCTCATTTAATATATGCAAGTTTAAAAAGTATCCGATCAACAGCACAATAGACAGAGCTGTCAAGGACAGCTAACTTCATAGTGGTTGGCCTGATCTGGCCAAAATTTGAACTAGTTTAAGATATTATGCATTTCCTCATTACCTGCAAGTTTGAAAAGGATCGGATCAGTAGAAACCAAGAAAAAGTGGCGACATTGATTTTTTGGATGCTCAGGGAAGGTACACCATAGTCAGTGGTGGGATCTAGCCGAAATGCTAACTAATCCAAGCTTTTATGCATACCCTCATTACCTGCAAGTATGAAGAGGATCGGATGAAAAATGAAAATGTGATGACGTTGTTTTCTCCATTATAACACTATGGGATTTTTTTCAAATGCTCAAGGGCAGCTAACTCCATAGTCTGTGCTCGAATCCGGCCAAATTTCGAACTCATCCAAGCTCTTATGTATGTCATCATTACCTGCAAGTATGATAAGGATCTAATCAAAAACCTTGATTGCAGCACCCTTAAAGTCAAACTTGCTCGAGATATTGTCATGCCCTACATTTGTGTGAATTTGTTTTAAAATCTGTTGAGAAATGTAGGTGCTAGGGCGATGACAAAGTTTTTTCTAAAAATAGCCACAGTGACCTTGACCTTGGGCACAGCACCCTGAAAGTCGAACTTGCTCGAGATATTGTCATGCCCTACATTAATTTTGTGTGAATTTATTTTAAAATCCATTGAGAAATGTAGGTGCTAGAGCGCTGACAAAGTTTTCCTAAAAATAGCCACAGTGACCTTGACCTTGGGCGCAGCACCCTAGAAGTCATACTTGTTTGAGATATTGTCATGCCCTACATTTGTGTGAAGTTGATTTAAAATCCGTTGAGAAATGTAGGCGCTAGAGCGATGACCAAGTTTTTCTAAAAATAGCCACAGTGACCTTGACCTTGGGTGCAGCACCCTGAAAGTCAAACTTGCTCAAGATATTGTCATGCCCTACATTTGTATTAAGTTATTTTAAAATCTGCTGAGAAATGTAGGTGCTAGAGCGCTGACAAAATTTGTCTAAAAATAGCCACAGTGACCTTGACCTTGGGCGCAACATCCTGAAAGTCGAACTAGCTCGAGATATTGTCATGCCCTACATTTGTGTGAAGCTATTTTAAAATCTGCTGAGAAATGTAGGTGCTAGAGCGCTGACAAAGTTTTTCTAAAAATAGCCACAGTGACCTTGACCTTGGGCGCAGCATCCTGAAAGTCGTTATTGCTCGAAATATTGTCATGCCCTACATTTGTGTGAAGTTATTTTAAAATCCGTTGAGAAATGTAGGCAATAGAGCAATGACAAAGTTTTTCTAAAATTATGTGATGACGTTGTTTTCTCCATTATGACACTATGGGATTTTTTTTCAAACGCTCAAGGGCAGCTAACTCCGTAGTCTGCGCTCGAATCCGGCCAAATTTCGAACTCATCCAAGCTCTTATGTATGTCATCATTACCTGCAAGTATGATAAGGATCTAAGCAAAAACAGTTAAGAAAACGTGATGACGCCATTTTCCCCATTATAACCCTATGGGATTTTTTTTCAAACGCTCAAGGGCAGCTAACTCTGTAGTCTGTGCTCGAATCCGGCCAAATTTCGAACTCATCCAAGCTCTTGTGTATGTCATGCTTATCTGCAAGTATGATAAGGATCTAATCAAAAACAGTTGAGAAAACGTGATGACGCCATTTTCCCCATTATAACCCTATGGGGGCTATCTGTTGCCATGGAAACCAGAGTTCTGAGCTGATCGGCACCAAAACCTAATGCAGCCTTTCCCCCACCCAAATGATGCTTCAGATAAAATTTGATTGCGATCGGCCCACTGGTCTCTGAGATATTTATGTTTGAAAGTGTTGACGCACCCACCCACGCACCCACGCACCCACGCACGGACGGACGACGGCTCGACTCCCATCCTATAAGCTCACCTCTGAGCCTTCGGCTCAGGTGAGCTGAAAATCTGGATACGACAGAAGTCTTCTGGTAGTGCTGTTTACTGCATGGGCGTTGTAAAACAGGACTGTACTGCAGTAGTTTACATCACGTTCAAGGTTATATGTGTTTAATTTTTTATTTGAGTTTTAAGGCCCGTCAAAATTAGTACACTCATTTTGATCCTAAGGTGAGACGTCATTTGCGCTGTAACTCCTTTTGCTGTCCCTTGCATTATCAGGTATACCAGTATTCAGTATCCAAACATTTTTTAACAAAAGAAGTAACTTGATCAGACGCCGCGTTCTGCGGCGTCCGATCTGGGTCTTCACTTTTGCTTATTTCATGTTCATGGGACGCTACACATAAATGGGTTATTTGACAGATGATAACATTAAAGTTTTATATACAAAACCAAGCGCTTATTACTTGACAAAACTGATTTTCAAACAAAGTTTTCACATATTTAATACTTGTATCAGTGTTTATTTAGAAAACTAATTTCCGACCAAAATGCAAAGAAAATGGCAAATCTAGGACCATTTGGGGGAGCTGTTGCAGCTTGAACTAAACTATTTTCTCAGGTTTCTAATTTAGTATGCCGGTCTGAGGTATCATAAATAGTAAACGACTCCGTCATTTGCACAAGCCAGCTAAGAACGCAGTTTAGAAACTCCTTTCGCTGTCCCTTAAATCACCAGGCCCAGAGGTTATAAAACTTGAGTACATTCTCAAACTCAAAATAAAGCACACTGATTGGCTGCTTCCGAGCACATGCTCAGAAGCAGCCAATCAATGTGCTTTATTTTGAGTTTGAGAATGTACTCAAGTTTTATAACCTCGGGGCCAGGTATACCAGTATTTAGTATCCAAACAGTTCTTACAAAAGAAGTATACATTATAGTTTTAGTTTCACTGATATGCGAGCAGTTGGTTACAACACAAGCATGACAGTCTCTCTGCTCAGCGCCACAAGTCTGTTTAACAAGAGCTTTGCAAACCTCTGAATAAGCCCTATCATATTTTGTTTCATATTGTTTCCGATGATGACTTTCTAATTTAAAGGGAATTTTCCAAACTTTGAACATTCTTCATTAAAACATACTAGCCGGATAGCTATCTTATCTTTATAAAACATCACTGTCTATCTTCAGATGTGGATTCCAGTGACTGAACACAAAACTCTAGCACATTGCACGAAAGTTATACTCAAGTCAAGTCAACTCAACTATACATTATTTAACTCAGAGCACAAAGTGACATATGAGTAGCTTTAAATAATGGAATGTTCGTTACACAAGTATGTTCACCTGACGGAGAAAATGTGTGAATGATGCTGCGTTATTTCTAAGTCGATAGAAGACAGAGTGTTGACACCGAAATTAATGCTGACAAAATAAAAACACAATAGAAAAATGTTTTGTCCAAAGTTTCTGCCGCCATTCGCCAGTAATTCGAACTGTCTCGGTGGTCATCCATACGATGGAAGGTTTCCGAATGTCGGCTTGAGCGGAAGCTTTCCGAGTGACAATTTGAATGTGTTATTCCTCCAGAGTTTTTGCGAATTGGCTGGTTAAGTTGCTTGCTTTCTTCACACTTTTCAAGTAAGTCATCAGAACTTTGTTTAACACCTCGACGACAACGTACTAAACACCGCAAACAGCGCGGTATTGTAGAAGTTTGTCTTTGGTAAGTGAATATGACAATTACAGTGAAAATCACAGAAATCGCGCTAAATGACAACATTATTACTAAGTACACAACTATAAATGGAACATTTAAAGACGTTTTGGGAACCATATCTACAATCGAACTCAGATAAACCATAAACGACAGCATGGAAGTAACACACAATGCCGTTTTCTCGCCAGACGCCGCTGGAAGGATGAACACAAAAGAATTTAAAAATGACAGTAGAATAATTGGCACAATGATATTAAGAATGTATACTCCCCTTCTTCTTTTCAATGTTAATCTATATATGGCGCCTGCATACGGCTCATAGTCTTTATCAAAAGTTCGTCCATCTGTTTTAATTACTTCCCACTCGCCGTTTTCATGATAAAAATCCATATCCACGTACGTGTCTCCAACTGTCAAGTTGATATCTTTTCTGGAGTACATCCAAGTAGAAAACTCGTACATACAAATTTGAGTATCAAACGGAAAACGGGACACATCAACAGTACAAAGTGTTTGGAAAACGTCCCCGGGCTCCCACATAACTGTACCATCACTTACAACATTTACAGCAAGTTCACTAAATCCCATCGACTTTGAAAGCGTGTCAACTGCATTATTGACGACAATATCAGGCTTCCATACATTATCTTGTGAAATAAGGGTTTGTTCGATTCCATCATAATCAGACGAATTCCATGTCAATAACTGGTCCTTCCAGCTTATAGTCAGCCAGCCACTAGTTTTCATGACCTGAGATTTTTCGTCCAGGTCCATGATACAGTATAAGTGGAACGTATGGAATGTTAAAAAGACTGATTCGTTCCTCTGGAGAACTGGTCTAACCTGCCTGCTATATCTGTCTGAAACGAGCAGGTCCTTGTGCAGACGAATCTCATCTGCAGGATCGCATAGAATCGGGGTTCCTTTCCAGACGAAGAAAACCAAGGCTTGGATAATCAGCTTCATAGTTGCCTGAAAATAATAATAGTGAGTAAACAAGCCATTGGGACCTAGATTTATGTCGAATTCAATATACATGTATAGACATTTTTTATACTGGACAAAAAAGTTAAGGATCAAACATTAGACAGAAATTTTTATATTGAAAAAAATAATTTTCCAAACATCATTTTCTTCTGTTGAATACATCTAACAACGCTGCAAAAGACTGCATGAGACATATTGGAATCTGCTCACGTGACACACCAGCAGGAATGAATAAACAGGCATACCCCAAAATTCAAAGTGAAAATTGGCATATACACAAAAGGAATGTCCATTATTTGTTACTTTATCCATTCAAAATCATTTTCATTTCTCAGTGTGATCTCTAAGGGCCTGAATACCTGCATGGCAGTCACTAGGTTTCCTTCTGGTAAATCCTCAGAAGCCCATTTAGGGACTCGTTTGCCATTGTTCACGAAAGGCATGAATAAGCTTTCCTTGAGTTTCAGGAAGCCTCTCATGATCAGAATTGGAGGTGTAACATGTCCAAAGCATGCTCAATCGGATTTAAATCTTTTGATCAAATTGACACGTCAGTGCGGGCTATTGATTCTGTCACTAGGTACTGGTACACCACATTTGCCCTGCGACTCGATGATGTCATCGCCAAAAACTTCAGTAAACGGTCTCGTAATTGGATAAAACATGTCATTCATAGCTCGAACACCGATCAAAGAGCTTCTGTCTGGCATGCGCAAGTCCATACAGCTACCAATCCAGATGCCGGACCATACCATTACCCACCCTCCTCTAGACATGTCATATTCCACATGTTCAACAACATGATTTAATTCATAGTCTACACGACGTGTACCTGGCAGGCGTCACACCCTTCTCCTATCATCGTGGATATCTTCATACAACTCTGGACTCATCTGTGAAAAGAGCATGGGTCCAATGAACCAGCTCCAAATTTGTGTTTCTTTTTGTCGTCTGTCGCCTCTCATTTCCATGGAATCGTACCAATCCTGGCCTCATAACCAGCATGTAAGTGCGCAAATTAGCTGTGTAAAGTCTGTTTCTAACAGTTTTAGCTTAATTTGGTCCATTAAATCATTTTAATGGACAACACATGCGCATCCTCACACTGTTATTATGATGAACCAGAAGCATGGGACAGAAACTATCGTCAGTATGGGCAAGTCTAGTCGATTGCAGTTTTAAATCTGATTGAACATGCTTGCCATCTGTTACAACACACCAATTCTAATTACCAGAAGCTTCAGGAAACTCCTGAAGAGCTAATTCAAACTTTTGAATGAAAAATGGCAAACGAGTCCCCAAATGAGCCTCTAGCCTTTATTAAAGGGGTACCGAGTAGCTGTCATGAAGTGATTTAGACCCCCGGAGGTATCGATGAGCAATGGTTTGGCATGCTTAAAGCCAAGTGTCATGGATATTAGATTTTGTGGTGATGCAAATTTTCACTTCAGTTTTAGGGGTACGTCTGTTTATTCGGTTCTATTGGTATGTCATGTGATCCGATTCCAATATTTTTCATGCAGTCGTGTGCCGATTTGACAGTTGTATTGAACAGAAGAAAATTATTTTTGGAAAATTTATTTGTCATGATTCAAGCTTCAGTCAAATATTTGATCCCTAACTTTTTTTGGCCAGTATATGTCGGCCTCTTCTGACCAAGTTAATCTGAACAGCAAGGTTATCAAATTAGGAAATAATCCGAGAAATTATAGTTACGTGATAACCTCAAATAGCAAGAATTTCGCAGAATGCTACGTCGCACCTGCCTTGCGCTTCCACAGTAGTAGAGATCACGGATGAATTTCTGTGGAAAATCTTGAACAAATTGGACTTACAAGCCCGGAAGGATGCAATTCTAGGCGTAACATCCCACAGTCATCAGAGTGTAAAATAAATGTTAAAAGTATAAAGTAATTAAACAATACAAGAAACCAGCTTAAGGAAATATTTTATGCCATGTCTGATACATGTATTTGTAAGTGGGTTAGTTAGTGAGAAATGACTTTAATCCTAGAGTACATGCAAATGTGGATGCCAAGTTGATGTCAAAGATTTCCAAAGACAACAGAACATGAAACATAGGCCGAGGGTACAAATAATAGCAGCACCTCAGAAAGTCATTCTAAGAAGAATCTTCATCCCAGGTTTTATGATTATACGTATTGTGTCTAAAGAAAAATGGATTACTTGGGTCAATGCAATTTTGGACATAAAAGCTTACAAAATCAGCAGCGTGAGAAATATATGTCAAGAGTAGAAATAAGTGCAACATTCCTTGAGACCATTTAAGAAGAAACTTTGTGCCAGGGTTGATGGTTGTATGTACCCTACCTTAAGAGAAAAAGACTTAAATGCTAGATCGATGAAATTTTTGACGGGAAATTTTACGAAGTCAGCAGAGCGTAAAATATGGATCAAGGGTAAAAATGAGGAACTTGCCTCGAGCACATTTAAAGAAGAAACTTTATACCAAGTATGATGATTTTAGGAATCATAGTTTGCGAGAAATGGACTTAAACGCAACGGTCGATGTAATTTTGGACGTAAAATTTTACGAAGTCAGCAGAGCGTGAAATATAAGTCAAGGGCAAAAAAAAAGTGCAACATGCTAGAAGAAGCTTTATACTAGGTTTAATTATTGAAGGTATCATAGACAGAATGATCTTTGACTGAAATGGACTTAAACGCCAGGTCGATGTAATTGAGGACGCGTGGACGAACGGAATGATTGACGGACGGACGGAAAAGTAAACTCCTATATCGCACCTTGCTAAAGGAGGTGCGACAAAAATAGAACTTCTTTGAGAACATGCTACAAAAAATTAAAATGGATCGATGAAATTTAGAATGAGTGACTGAAAGTTTAGTATGAAATACTGAAAAGGGTTTATCACATTAAGTTGAACCAATAGATGAAATTGAAGTAGTGTTTTTTCCGTTGTACGTACTTTTATATTTGTAGTGAAACCACAGAGAATTACACCGCTTTCGTTCTTTATTCAGAAGAAGATTTACAATATCTGATCATCTCCTTAACCTTCCAATTTTAAGCACAATAAATGTTTTATCAATACAAAATAAGCATATAGCCACCATTCACTTTGGATTCCTTTTTGAAGGAAGTCAACTTGTTTTAACACATGACAGTTTTTCTTTTCTTTTTTTGTAAGTGTGAGTGTGAGTGTTTGCTGTTACTGGCACTTCAGTTCTTGATATGGAATAAATCATTATCGATCCCCTTTGGAACATCATTTGGAGATCCTTTTAATCACTTTTTCTTCCCATGCGACCAAAGTTATTTTCCTTTTTATATTTGTTTTATCTATTTCCTATCATTATTATTTTCCATACTTTTATCTTTTTCAAAATAAAAGTAGAGTCTCAGCGCTGAGAGTTTGATGAGATCATTGGAAATAAAAAGTATTAGTGAAAAAATAAGGTTATTCTTGAGCTCTAGCCTGGTTAGTTTTTATGTAAGTTTATTGCCCTCAATATGCCAACGCTCGGTTTTGGTTGTTCATAAACAAAATAAATGTAAATGAGCGTATATTTCCTCAAGAATACAAACTATGGAGCTTCAGATTAGTCAAAAGTTTGTGGATAAAAACGGTCATTGTTTTATTCTTGTTTCTCTCCAAAGTAAGAGAACAAGGAAAAAATCGCTTTTATGGAAAAACAAGTAAGTATGCTAATATTTCTCGTAGAAATACAAATAGTTAGCTCCGATTTAAAGAGAAATAAGAAGAAATAAGTCACCGATTAAAGCTCGTCTATAAATGAGAAAATAATTATAAAGAACAATGTTTGAATAAATAAATAAATGAATAAATCCCTTCTTTTTAAGAAACTTCATGAACAGAATCTGCAACTGTTCAGAGAATATTGAGAAACAGGGAAGAAAAAAATATATAGAAAGAGATAAACTCCTTTAATATAGAGAATCAAGATTTAAAACTTCTTATTTATAAAGAAACAAATGAAAAAAATATTTGTATATGGAGAAGCAGTGAAGAAAACTCATATTAGAGACAAAATTCTCGTTTATGAAGAAACAATGAGGAGCTCCCGTTATATGGAGAAACCGTGATTTGAAAAAACACAACGTAGATAAGAGAAAAACATACTTTATATGCAAATACAAAGACGAAAATTTATTATTTATCTAAAAATAAGATAAAATGATCTTTTTTATATTACGGGGTTTCAGGTAAGGCAACTGCATTAAAATCCCTTGGTATAAATGAAACTACTCCAAAAATGTTCTGTCGTATCTGAAGCTCTGAGACTGATGAAGTTTCAATTCGATGACGATGCGAGTTCTCTATTTCCGTGTTTCCTGCGTTAGTTTGACTACAAAATGAGTTTACAAAAGCAGTTCTGTCGATTAATGAGGTTTCGTTCCCGAAAATGATTTGCATTATTACCCAACAGAGGCCCAGATTAACATCTATTGGTAGAATGGACACTCTTATATCATTTTGATGTATGTTCTGGTTTCTTCTTTGTTTTAATCAGTGTCACATAAATATAACAGTTACTTGCCACCACTTCTAACACTGCACTGAACATAAATGGTTTTTATAACGATAATTTATTGTTACAGCTTGAAAAAAAGGCAACAAAAAGCGAATACATTGCCAGTGAGAGCAAGTGGTGCAGATGAGGTGAAATACCTTAATGCAGATAAAATATTTCAGGTAAATTACAAGTACCTTATTGTAGAAAAATATTGCAGATTATCAAAAATGCCTGATGCAGATAATAAATACAAGAAGGTGGATCAGACTACGTCGTTTCGGCTAATAAAACCTCATCAGTGACCCTGTAATGATCTTGCAACGAAAGCCAGGGGAAAACTGACTGTAATTTTGTAAATTCAAAAGACAGCAGATGAGGTGCAAAAGTCTTAATGCGGATAAATGATTGCACATGAGGTGAAAATGCCTCAACCGCAGATAAAAATATTGCAGATGAGGTGCTAGTGCCATAACGCAGTTAAAATACTGCAGATGAGCTGTAGAAACCTCAACCGTAGATCGATATTGCAGATAAGGTACAAATGCCTTAATACAAATAAAAGAATGAAGATACGGTGCAAGTGCCTTAATTGCAGATAAGATACAAAAGCCTTAATGCAGATAAAAGACTGCAGATGAATTGAAATGTCTTCATCAGATAAAAGGCTAAGACTAAGATGCAAATTCCTTAATGTAGATAAATGTTTGCTGATGTGGAGCAAATGGTCAAATGCACATAAAAGATTGAAACTGAGGAGCAATGCTTTAATGAACATAAAAGATTGCATGTGAGGTGCAAACAGCTTTACGGCGGTAAAAACACTGCAGATAAGGTGCAAATGACTTAATGCAGACAAAAGGCTTGCAGATGCCTCAACTGTACATCGATATTGCAGATAAGTTACAAAAGTCTTAATACAAATGAAAGACCGCATATAAGTGCAAATGCCTTAATCGCAGATGAAAGACTGCAGATAAGTCACAAATGTCTTAATGCAGATAAAAGATCGCAGCTGTGAAGCAAAGTACTTAATGCAGATAAAAAAAAATGCAGATTAAGTGGAATGCCTTAACGGATTCGATAGAATTTTGCAGATGAAGTGAAAATTCTAAAATGCAGAAAAATAATTGCAGCTGTGGAACTAATGACTTCGTGCAGATATATTCAAAATCTTAAAAAAGTTCCTTTGAGAGCCGAAAATACATTCAAAAGAAAGAAACGTGGACCATATTTCGAAGTTTCGGCTATTCAAGTCTACCAGTGACCTTGACAATATCTGGCGAGGAAAGCCAGAGAAAATCAAACTGTAAAATCTTGTTTTTAACAAAGCAGTCGAGTAAAAGACTGAGTGGTATCAAAAAGGGGTCCAAATGAATAAAAGCGATGATCTAGAACAAGAGTCTAAAACCAATCAAAATTTCTGATATCTCAGAATACATCCTTTGATCTCAAAAGGACAAAGGACAAAAATAACGTAAAATTCTGCACTGCGGTTGATGTACGAGGAGACTTTTTACGGCGCCCACAAGGCACAGCACCAGCTGCAGTGAAGTAAAAACTTCAAAAAAAGTTTCTTTGAGAGTCGAAAACACATTCAAAAGAAGAAACCTGGGCCATACTTCGAAGTTTCGGCTATTCAAGCCTCATCAGTGACCCGGACAATATTTGGCGACAAAAGCCAGAGAAAATCATAAGTAGTTGTAAACTTCTTGATTTTAATAAGGCAGTCGTGTCAAAGACTAATTGGTTTCAAAAAGGGGTCCAAATGAATAAAAAGCGATGGTCTAGAACAAGAGTCTAAACCCAATTAAAATTTCGGATATCACAGACTTTATCCTCTGATCTCAAAGGACAAAAATAAATTATAATCTGCACTATGGTTGATGTATGGGGAGCCGTTTTATGGCCGCCACAAGGTTCAACACGCGCTGACGATCAGGTGCAAATACCTAAATGCATGTATACGATTGTGGATGAGGTACGAACGACTTAATGTTGATAACATATTGCAGATGAGGTGTAATGCTCTAATATCAATAATTGCACTGTAAAATATCGAGGAGCAAATGCTTTAATACACATAAAAGATTGCACGTGAGGTGCAAATACATAACTCAACTGCTAATTTAAACAAAATGCAGATAAAATGCAATGATGAGTTGCAGATACCTCAGCCGCAGACAATATTGCGGCAGATGAGTTGGAAATACCTTAACTGCAGATAAAATGCCTTTTGCAGATAAAATGATGTACATTGGGTGCAAATGTCTGAATGCAGATAGAGATTGTGGCTGAGGTGCAAATATCTTAACTGCAGATAAAAGATTGAAAACTAGGTGCAAATTTTTTTATGCAGATGAAAAACTATAGAAGAGGCGCAGATATCTCAACCGCAGATACAATATTGCATATGAAGTACAAATGCCTTGATACAGATAAAGACTGCAGATGAGGTGCAACTGCTTTAACTGAAGATAAAAGATTGCAGAAAATACACTAATGGTAATTATTACAGATAAAAATTGCAGATGAGGCGCAGACATCTTAATGCAGAGAAAAGACTGCAATTGCGGTTAAAATGACTTTAGCTAGGTGAAAGACGGCAAATGAGATTCAGATACCTTTATCGGAAATAAATTATTGCCGATAAGGTGCAAATGTCTTGACAGAAGTTAAAAGACTGCAGATAAGATACATATGCATGAATGCAGATAAAAGTTTACAATAGATGCAAATGCCTAAATGCAGGTATAAGACTGTCGATGAGATACAAATGCCTTTATGAAGATAAAAGAAATGCAGACGAGAGGCAAATGATTATATGCAGTAAAAGATTGCAGATAAAGGCCAAATATATAAACCGCAGATTAAATATTGCAGAAATGATGCAAATGCATGACTGCATATAAACGATGGGTCCAAATGCCCTAATGCATATATAAAAAGTATAGATAAATTACATATTTCTCAGTACAGATAAAAGACTGCAGACATGCCAACAACTATCTAAATGCAGGTAAAGCCTGCGGAAATGCTGTAGACAAAATATTGCAGACGAGGTGCAAATGCTTAAATACGGATAAATATTGCAGATGAGGTCCAATGCCTAATGCAGATAAAATTCTGCAGATGAGGTTCAAATTACCTAACCGAGGATAATTACTGATGAGGTAAAAGATAAGATAAGATTTATTTAAAGTCGACAAGTTACACAAGACTACAACATAAGCTCTATATGAGCTTTTTCACTGAAAGCTTTTGAACCGACTTTTGTGGTACAAAATGTCTTAATGCAGCTTAAAGAATGTAGATGGTGTGCAAATGCCTTGCTGATGAAAGGCTGCAGATGAGGTGCATTCTATACCTTAACCGCAGATAACTGATTGCATATCAGGCTTTTTTCGGCAACTGGTTAATGGGAGTTGCGGAAATGAATAACAGAGACTGTTGATATGAAAATGAGAAGAAATCGTTTACTATATACGTGCGTCGTGTACGAAGCGGCAATGGAACGAAAAGACGTATTTAAACGTCTTCGGATATGATATTTCTAAACAAACTGGACTGTTAAAAATTAAGACGAATCTTAAAGGTGTTTACTGTTTACTGTCCGAGTTTTACTCTCTTTTTTTAGCTCACCTGAGCCGAAGGCTCACAGGTGAGCTTATAGTATAGGCAGGCATCCGTCGTCCGTCGTCCGTCCGTCCGTCGTCCGTCCGTCAACATTTTCAAATGACATCTCCTCTAAAACTACAAGGCCCATTGTTTCCAAATTTCATATGTGGCATCTATAGGCAGGGGGAACCAATAATACTGTTTTTTATCCAAATCGCTTAAGAACTTTGGTTGCTATGGCAACTTAAAGTTTCCATTGACTTGTATGTGGAAAATTGAAAATTTGCAATTATTGCTATGTCGCTGCAGAAATTTTGACAAAATTTTTTACAGAAATATTTCTTGAATAGTCCTCTATCAACCACATGAAATTTATGTAGATTGCACAAGTTGGCTGGTTGCCATGGCAACCGAAAGGTTAAAAATAGAAAATATATTGAAAAATCATCTCCTCAAAAACTATGCAACCAATAAAGCTCAAACTTCACAGAAAGGATTTTAGTACTAACTTCTATAACAGTACTGTTTTTCTTGGCAATTGCTCTAGCAGTTTGGTTGCTATGGGAACTTAAAGTTACCATTGACTTAAAATGGCAAAATAGAAAATTTGCATTTATTGCTATGCCACGGCAGATGTTTTGACAAAACTTTCATAGAAATGTACCTTCAGTAGTCTTTAACCAGCCTTGTTAACTTTATGCAAATTGCGCAATTTGGCTGGTTGCCATTGCAACCGAATAGTTAAAAATAGAAAAATATTAAAAAATCATCTCCGCAGAAACTGTGTGGCCAATAAAGCTCAAACTCTACAGAAAGAACCTTAGTACCAGCCTCTATAGAATTCCTGTTTTTCATGGTAATTACTCCAGCAGTTTGGTTGCTATGGCAACTAAGATTTTCCATTGACTTATAATGGGGAAAATGGAAATTGGCAATTTTTGCTGTCTCCCTGCATTTATTTAGATTTTCTTTCTACAGAAATGTTCCTTGAATAGTCCTCTGTGTTTCATATGAATTTTCTTCAAATCGCAGAATTTGATTGGTTGCCATGGCAAAATATAGGGTAATTTTCGGAAAAAATAAGAGAAGAAAAATGAAAAAATCTTCTGCTCAGAAGTCATATAGGGGATGAAGCTGATATTGTGCAAACATGTTGATGACAGAAGTCTCTACATGAATTTTGTTTTTTCTTCCAACCCCATAAGAACTTTGGTTGCTATGGCAACTTATCGTTTCCATTGACTTATAATGGGAAAAGTGAAGCCATGAGGCGGATGAAGCTGATACTTTGCATACACATTAATAACATTAGCCTCTACCTAAAGTATGTTTCATATTATCATTGCCCATGTGAACTGGTTTCTATGACACCTTAAAGGTTCCATAGACTTACAATGGGGAAAGTGGACATTTGGTATTTATTTCTGTGTTACTGCAGATATTTTGACAAAGCTTTACAGAAATGTTCCTAGAGTAGTCCTCTGTCAGCCATATGAATTTTGCCCAAAGACCTGATTTTGATTGGTTGCCATTGCAACTGAAAAGCCAAATTTTCATTTTTTTTTTTTTTTTTTTTTTCATTTTTTTTTTTGCCAAAGATCTTCTCAGAAGCCATTAAGGGGGGATAATGCTTATTTTTTGCATAAATGTTTGTGATATTATCCTCTACATAAACGGTGTGTTTTATTGCTGTTGTGCATGTTGTTTTGTTGCTGTGGCAACTTAGTTTTTCTAACATAACCTCAGTGCTCAGGTGAGCGAAATAGGGCCATTGGCCCTCTGGTTCGTTTTGTTAAACGGCGACGCTACGAGCCTTCGATATTCAACTTGGACGATTTTTTATCATTACGGAAAATCTTCCTTAATTCGAAAACTCTGCGGACACTGACTTTTGCGGATAGATAGCTTCCTTATGTTCAAAAACTCTGAGGATATTGTTATGAATTGCGGACAGAAAGTGTCGCGCTCGTTTCTTTTTGAAAATAAGTAAATTAAATAAATTCATAAAAAATAAGCAAAGAAAAGATAATAAAAAAAACATCCGCAGACAAAACGGACGATCACCTCTGCATTTCGTGCCCGCGACCGCATTGTGTATGTATATATCAAATGAAAAAGAGTAAATCAGAACAAGGCCTGTCGCCAGACAGGATAGCTCGCCTGAACCTGCGCTTGTCCATCTTTGGTTTAAACAATTTTATTCTTTTCAAAATATTGTTTAAACCAAAGATGGGCAAGCGCTTGTCCATCTTTAAGTGCTAATATTTGTTTCTTAGGGGTGGGGATGGTGTTGAATAAAATTACCGACTTATATCCATTATCATACTGCATATAATTCAAATCCATCCAGGGGTTTAAAAGCTATAAGATTTCAAAGACTTTGACATAAAACTTTAAAATAAAATTTCTCTAAGTCTGTTACCTTGAACTATAGGTCGTGTCCAGGGGTGGGGATGCGGTTGAATAAAATTTCTTACCAATATCTATTATCAAGACAAATATACATCAAAATTTCTATCCAATATCTATTATCAAGACAAATATACATCAAATATACATCAAATCAATCTAAGGGTTCAGAAACAATGAGATCTTGAAAAACTATATTGTAAAACTTTAGCATGAAATTGCTAGGTCCGTGACCTTGACCTGTAGGTCATGTCCAGGGGTGGGGATGCGGTTGATAAAATAATCAACTAATATCTATCATTAAACCAGATATAATTCAAAAAGATCAAATGGTTTGAAAACTATGAAATCTTCAGAAAACTTTAACATAAAACTTTAACATAAAATCACCAAGTCTGTGACCTTGACCTATAGGTCATGTGCAGGGGTGGGGATGTGGTTGAACAAAATTTCCGACCAATACCTAACATTATACCAAATATAATTCAGATCGATTAAAGGGTTTAGAAATTTTTAGATCTTAAAAAACTTTAACGTAAAACTTTAATATGAAATGTCTAAGTCCATGACCTTGACCTATAGGTCATATGCAGGGGCGGGGATTCTGAAGATTAAAATTTCAGACCAATATCTGTCATCATACCAAATGTAATTCAAATTGATCAAGAGTTTAGAAAATATGACATTTCTAAAAAAAACTTTAACGTAAAACTTTAATATGAAATTTCTAAGTCCGTGATCTTGACCTATAGGTCATTTCTGGGGGGGTGGGGATGGTGCTGAATAAAATTTTGTACCAATATCTATTATCATACCAAATATAATTCAAATCGATCCAAGAGTTTAGAAACTATGAGATCTTAAAAACTTTAACGTAAAACTTTAACATTTTGCAAACGCCGCCGCCGCAAACGCCAACGCCGACGCCAGGGGTAGTGCAATAGCTCTTCCTGAACTTCGTTCAGGCGAGCTAAAAATGGCACTTTTAAACAATATGTAATTAAATAATTCAGCAACCACAATAAGCAGAGGAAAAACACTTACAACTTCAGTTACCTTGGCAACGATTCCTTATACAGGTTCAAACGCTTTTATTTACTGTACGTAAGAAAAATAAAATCATTTTTTTTCCGATTTCACGTTTGGTGATCCAATCATCGAATTTAGTTACACTACTATCTCCATAAGTGAACAATCGACTTTATTTTGAAACTTGTTCTGTTTCTGTTTTCTCCAATAGTTCTTTCATGGATTTGTTAATGTTCTTCTTCTTTCCTGTTTCCTACGCCAAGTAGGGACAATGCCTTGTTAATGCGCTATTCCATTCCTACCGGGAAAATTAAAAAAAAAACTGTATTGGGTGCCGTTTTACTATAAATCCCCTTTTTGTGATATCACAAAATCGAACTTATGATATCATTTGTCGATTTTATGATATCACTATTTCGAATTTGTGATATCAAGAATTATTAAGTGATATCACAAAAACGATTTAGTGATATCACTTAACAGAAGTGAATTAGTGATATCACACAATGAAATTTGTAATATCACAGAGTCGATTATGTGACATCACTTAATACCTTTTGTGATATCAAAAAAGTGTATATGAGTTTGTGATATCACTAATTCGATTTTTATGGTATCACTAATTCGATTTAGTGATCACAAAATCGAATAAGTGATGTCACTAAATAGAGTTTGTGATATCACAAAATTGACTTGGTGATATCACAAAATAACTGATTTAGTGATATCACAAAATCTATTTTGTGATATCACTTATTCTATTTTGTAATATCACTTATTTGCTTTTGTTATATCACTAAATCGCCCTTATTTTGTGATATCACTTATGCTATTTTGCGATATTACTATTTTCAAGTAGTGATATGACCAAACAGGGCATTAATAGTAAGATTTTTTTTTTTTTTTTTTTTTTTAGTTTAAACTTTATTTTATTTGTATAAACATAAATACAAAATACATTTAAACACATTTCTAAACACAATATTTTATACAAATGGGTTTCAAGGCATTAATAGTAAGATGATGTTGTTTTTATTTATAGTAAAACAACGGAACCTCATATCATATACATATAATTCCAAATCAACACTCTAATGATAATTTAGTGCAATCCCACAGGTGGAGAGCGAGCGGAAAACGGCTTTCATACATTAATAAATCCTCTGAACTTCAAAGCAAACGTTTGCATAAATATGCTTTACACACATATGATATTTTGGCTATTTGCAGAGGCATATTTTTTTTTGTTTTGTTTTAATTTCCAAATAGGAACTGAATTATCTGCCCTTACAAACGATTGTTGTTTTGTCGGTATGCTGCTTGTAATAGTACTTCACTTTCTTTTAAATCTGATAAAAGCCCGTATAAAATACAAAAGGTTACCTTCATCCGGCGGGACCTTGCATGTGGATTATGTGTGACGACTAAGTGTGTTTCATGTTATAAACGCTGAAAAATGCACAATTTTCTTGCCTAAGAATTTTTCATCTTATGCAGATAATTAGATAAAAGGCAGTTGTCATATTTTGATGAATCGACTGTTGCATATGTTTTAGTCTTTAAACTCGCTAATGCAAAAAGTTACTTAAAATGTGTAGTGTTCCTGATGAAAAGCAGTCTCTAGGCATAAGCAAATTGCACATGCGCAGACCAGCCTACATACATGCACGGTCTGACCCAGTTAGACCACACAATAATTCTGTCTATGTTAAGTTTGGAATAAAAAGAACGAGACATGCTTTGATAACACTGCCCATTTGTGCAGCTTTCTCCGAGTAGACAGGAGCATATTTGCATCTTTTCTCGCGACGCAAATAATATGCGCGTGATTCACCGTATTAACCTTAAATATTGCGACACCCTAAATAAAAGCTTCAAGCATAACTTAAAACATGGAATGAGTGGAATAGACCGGTAGGGATAATCTCCATTTCAGTCCACGTATTTGGGATGGCATTGATCCGGGTCTACAATGACTGCTTAGTGCTTTTATTCAACTCTACGTTCACAGCGATTGACAAAATGAATACTGAATGAACACTGTGGAAATGTATTATTCACAATGCAACTGCGTTAAACTTAAAAACCCACTCTATTTGATTGCTACTGAAGTTAAATGAAAAACTTTCAAATATGAGCCACGACACAGAAAACCAACAAAGTGGTTGTGCGCCCAACGCAGACTCCGATCAGCCTAGGCATCCGCCCAGTCTGATCAGAGTCTTCGCTGTCCGCATGGAGCTAGCTTAAACCCTTAGCTACCCTTTAAGCGCAAAGTAAAGAGACTGTGATCAGACTGGGCGTATGCTTTGTTGGTTTTCTCGTGTCGCGGCTCATATTTGAAATCCTGACGCAAGCTTGCATTGTAACCATCAAATTCCTAGTATTTAAACACTGAAAGTGTCCAAACTGAAAATGGTTGAATTTGGAAACAATGTAGACCCACATCAGCCGCCTCATCTGGATCTATACTATTTGCCTTCTAGTCTTTGAATTTTCAATATGATGTCGCTTGGATGAAACTTTTTTTTTCAAATTATGCAGACGTAAATTTTGTCGTCTGCTTTTTGTCGCTTTAGGGTGAATTATCCTCGGTACCCCAGGGGTCGCTAAAGCTATAAGTATCAAGAAAAAAATATTGTTGAATGTAAAAGGGTCATTATTTTTCTGAGGTTTTACATTTGGTCGCGTGCAAAGTGGATGAACCCCGAACGGGTCCATGTAAACTTTGCTAGTGACCTAACGTAGTGTACACTTCGATAAACATCAGAAAAATTAGGTCCATTGCTTACATTCACATTTGATTCAATCAAAACCTTGACGAAAAATCTTATATAAGCGCTAAAATTAAAGCAGTAACATTTATACAGTTTTTTCCGCCACATCGGAACAGCGTCATTTAAGGAATGAATTTCATTTTTCTGATGTTTATCGAAGTATAGACTACGTTGGGTCGCGTGCAAAGTAAGCGAACTCCAGAGGACTCATGTAAACTTTGCTAGCGACCCAATGTGTTTATACTTCGATAGCCTAAACACCAGAAAAAATAGGTTCATTGCTTATAATTACACTTTTTTTATGTATTTTTGACCGGGTCCCTATAAAACTAGAAACGGAACCAAAACGAAACGAAACGCAACGCAACGAAACGAAACGAAATGAAACGAAACAAAACAAAACGGAACGAAACGAAACGAAACAAAACGCAACGGAACGAAACGAAATAGAAATAAAACGAAATGGAGCAAAATCTGAAAAATACCATGAAAGTATCACAATAGAACAGCACCACATATTAATGCAATAGGAAGACTAAAAAAGCCCCATTTTTATCCCTATAAATTGCTATATGAAGTTACCAAGTTACTGGGTATTTGTTAGATCAAATACATTAACTTTTAAACAGATACTTGGCTGAATTGTTTAATTTGATAAACTGACATACGATTTTGGGGCCTCATTTGGTCTTAGGGTGTTTTGGTCTGGGCATTTTCTTTATTATATTTATAGTTTTTGATTGTTATTTAAAGATAATTAATATTTATTTTTACTTTTTTTTTGTTGTGGAGCGTCGTATGAGCTTTTCGACATTTTTCGGGCTACCAGCTCCATACATATGACCCAGGTTCCTGAAATAGTGTTCTTGCCTCGGTCCCCAACAATTATTTTTATGCGCAACAATTCAGCCAAGTATCTGTTTAAAAGTTAATGTATAAGTTGATCTAACAAATACCCAGTAACTTTGTAACTTCATATAGCAATGTATAGGGATAAACATGGGGCTTTTATAGTGTTCCTTTTGCATTAATATGTGGTGCTGTTCTATTGTGATACTTTCATGGTATTTTTCAGATTTTGCTCCATTTCGTTATATTTCTATTTCGTTTCGTTGCGTTTCGTTTCGTTCCGTTGCGTTTTGTTTCGTTTCGTTTCGTTTCGTTGCGTTTCGTTTCGTTTCGTTTCGTTTTGGTTCCGCCTCTAGTTTTATAGGGACCCATTTTTGACCACACATTTGCGTTATGGGCTACAGTTGAAGCAGAAAAATATTTATACGCAGTTTTTCTGCTTAAAGCGGAGCAGCGTCAACGACGTAACAACAACGTCCTAACGTCGCCTTCGTCCAATCAGATTGGAGAACCCTTGTTTATTTGACGTTATGCAACGTCGCGTGAACCGATGTAGTTATTAGACGAAGTCTAATAAAATCATCGTTGCCGCCAAAACTTGACTTGATCTCTATATGGAAGAGCGCATATGTCATAGAATTGTTATTCACCTTATTCACCTTTCAGAAGATTTAGTTACATTAAAAATGTTATTATTTGCACTTTGCATTTAGTTTTAAATATGTTTTTCACTTTAACGCTGTAATGATTGATAGAGTTAAGCAGAACGCGAGAAACGCAAATGCCGATGGCTTGAGAAAAAAAGATTCTATGGTGCGAAAAGTCTTTCGTAGTAAAAAAGTAGTTCAGGCTGTACTCGGTGCGTAAATTTACCGGAACGGACCTGATTACCGGGTCGGACCGGAACGGACCCTTATTATTCATATTTCCAGCCGATTTTTGAGATATTTTGATACAATCTACACGCGCAGATTAATTGAAGGCCCTACCTATGACTAACATGTATTATCTTAACTTGCAACCCCTGATTTTGATTTGACAAAATCTGATAAGGACTATTGGCGAAACAAATGTCTGTCCGTCAGATAAATTGACGACTTATTGAAACATGATAATGGTGCTAACTGTACAATCGATATACAAAGTTTCCCTTTATACATCTAGACCACTGTAATGTTTCAATTTAAAGCTGAAACACAATAGCTCTACATATTTTCTATGGCTGAAATGTTGGTCATGATACTATGGAACAAAAATTCGGGAATTTTTGTGTTTTTCATTCGCTCCAAGTCTTGAAAGAAAATTAACCAGATTTTTGTATAAGATTATATGATTTTAAGATGAAACGCATATGCGTGGGGTATTAAGAGGCCTACCCATGGCGCAAAATACTCAAAGAGTATTTTGACTAATATCTCTAATTGATTTGCGCTATATGGCATACAGAATATGTATTAATAGTAAATAAGAGTTATTTAATTAAAAAAATATTACAAATATCTACTGAAGATAGGGGAAAACGGGTCCATTCCGGTGTCCGTTCCGGTAATTCAGTCCATTCCGGTCCGTTCCGGTAAATCTACGCACCCGGCTGTACTGAACCGGGTAAAATACAGTACCGTATCATCGGAAGCATATCGGAATGTACCGAAGAATGTAAATAATTTACGGACCAGTCTGGTTTCTCGCCATAGTGGATAACCCCAACATCACAGTGTCCGAACGTACTGTACCATATCTTCCGGGCTTCATAGCGTTGAATCGAGAGTACAAGCATTCGCTTATAACCAGTAGTCGGAAATCATTACTTTTTGCGGTTTTGTCTCGCATATGCTGCTTCATTTATAATAATTTAGTTCTAGTAAACTTTCCAGAGGTAAGTAATGAAATTTTATTGAAGTGCTGTAAATAATTCCATTATTTTATTGATTAACTCCTTTCTAACACATTGTGTAAATTACAAAGTCGGGGAAATGATCAGCCTGTATATGTCTGAAAATATGTGCTAACGCATCTTTTGTGGTTCTAATGTAATTATAGGTCATCTTTTGACATTAACATTTACTTTTTATTGTTATAGTTTGCGAACTTTGTGGATAGTTTCAAGTTAATATGATGAGGGGTTGAAGTGGTAGCTGTACGCCTTACTATCGTTTTTGTGTATTCCTTACTACTGAGTTACTCTACGCTTTACTGTGATGACAAATTCGTTCAGATCGTAATACAATTCAACAATCATGCGAATGTTTCTTCACGAGAACATTGTTCTATCAAAAACCAAATTTGTGATATCAGAAAATCTATTTTGTGATTTAAACATAAAACATTTAAAAAAACAACTATTTTATGACGTTAGACAATCTATTTTGCGAAAAAACAGAAAGTCCGTTTTGTGACATCACAATAAACTGTTTTCTGACATCAGGAAGCCTATTTGATGATAATAGAAAATAAGGGTTTTTTTTTTTTTTTTTTTTAGGCAAAAATCTTTGTTGTGATATCAAAAATATGAGTACCATTTATTATAATGTGGTTTCGATTGAACATGTACCGCCGCATGACGAACGTTAAAGTCATATGTGCGCCCTAGGGCGTATTCGATTAGCCCTGGGCATCTACTCATATGTAATCTTATTTCAATAGGTAGGCTGAGTAGTTTGGTTTCTACGAAATTCGATTGTACCTGATCATTGCAATTGGACTAACTCATAGCGACCTTGTCCAAAGGTTAAATGATGTTCTTGACCTTGACTCTTCTCATATTTGGACACATAAGTCATTAATTCAAAATCATAAACTTGATGATTTCTAAGTATAGCTTTTAAGCATTTCCGCATCATAGATAAGCTGTAGGGAAAATCCCCTATAGATAAGTTCTGAATAGGCAGATCCTTTGGGAGCAAGGTATGCACTACAGAAATGAAAATAGCAGACTCAGTTTCACTGAGTATGTTCATTACCAATAATGAAATTTGCAGACCGGTTTTGATTTTTGTTGACACTTCATACAGCGGTAGACTGTTATATACTGAGTGAAAAAAATGAAATAAAAATTGGGGTCACCATACTATCTTTTTGAGGATATATAGCGCCATATATGTGCCTGTGTGAATCATGGCTATGTCTGTTATTATAACTTTACTCTAGAAACAAGATGACCGATCGTTTTGAAATAAAGATTAACAAACCCCTTTTAATTTTGTCTGTGACTGAATATTAAAATCGCAATCGCCTTAAGCCTTATTATATACCTTATTTTCAGTTCTTCATTTCCCGCAATTAACCTCTATTTGAAAAAAGTGCCATTTCCTTTCAAGTTAATATAGTAAGGATCCTCAATTGACTTTTCTTTATATACTTTTGATATATAATAGAATTGGTTTGCCTCGTACAAATAAGCAAATAAAAATATACGTAGCCGGCCAAATATCCAAATATTACAGTTATCGAAGAAAACCATTTTTATTTCGCGAAGTTTTCATGTAAGCACAATGAGGTCTTTTTTGCGTTGACTTCGCTTACTTTTTCATGCCATCAACTTCCAATCCTTAAAAGCACTTCTACCTTTAATATGATGCCTGTTTATAGCAATACATCGGTTATTTTTCGGGTTATGAACTTAGTCTTTTACATTCTGTTTATTTATTAAGTATTATTTTTTCATTTTCATTCATTTTTATTATTGTTTTTTTTTTTGTTTTTTTTTTTTGTGATAACTATTTATTCATTTACTAATTTTGCTTATGCATAAGGCCAATTGAGAAGGTACCTCGCGTGAGCAACTTCTCCTATGGTTTTCAGAAGCTCATTAAGAACTTGACTATAAAAATTCTTTTGTGTGGTCTACACAAATATAGTGACTGACGAAGCCGGTGAGACACTTGAGAAGAAAATAAAAATCCTGAGTCACCAGAGATGTTCTGGACCTCTGTGATGAGAGGAGAGATTTGAAGAAGAAGCGTTTTGAAGCAGAAGGAGCTAACGAATACAGGAGAGCTCACAAGAGGATTCAGAAGGCGGTGAAGAATGCAGAGGAGGACTGGATGGGTATTCGGTACGAGGCTGGCCTGGACAAAACACCAGAAAAGGAGCATACAAGCTGATGAAGGGTCTAGCTTTGGAGAAATAGGGTTGATCCGCAACTGTCCAGGACAGTCTGGGAAACGTCTTGCAGAAGAACAAAAGAATCTCAGCGGATGGACGCAGTGTTGCTCAGAACTATGCAGCCATGGGAGTTGTGGTGATAGTGCAGTTCTGGACTGCAATCAGCACCCCCCCCCCCCCCCCCCCCAGAAGAGGATCTACAGTCGGTACTTCGAGAGAGGGGTTGCGGTGAAGGCAGTAGAGGAGAGTAGGACTGCCGGAGTTGATGAAGTGCCAGCAGGGCTTGTTCAAACTGGCGTGCAGACCATGATTGATGTTTTAATAGAGATCTGTAACAAGAGCTGGAGAACGGGGTAGTGGCCCACACCATGGACCCAGTAACTAATTTGTTACACTTACTAAAATGGCAACCTACAGCTCTGCCGGAACTACAGAACGATCAACTTCGTCGGTGATTCGGGTAGGGTCGTGCTGAGGATCGTCTTGAACATTCTTGGACCCCAAGACGGGGCGATAATCGCAGGGCAACAGGCTGGGGTCGGAGCCGGAGGGAGCGAACAGATCTTCAACCTCAAAGTCCTGTGTGAAAAGTACCTCCAACATAAGAAAAATCTGTGTCATGTCTTCATTGATTAAAAAAAACAACCTTTGACAGGGTATTGATGCAGTGTCGGCGTGGGTCTAGTTCGCACCATTGAGCAGCTCTACAAAGCTACAAGTGTAGTGCATATGAATGACATCACGGGAGAACGGTTCGGAGTAACAGTTGGAGCCAGGCAGGGATATTCTTTGTCGCCCACACTCTTTGGCATTCTTCTCGAATGGATCATGTCTGATGCTCAGGAACAAAGGTAAACGTAGGCGGCAGTTTTTTTACCAATCTGCGGTTTTCCCATGAAAGCCATGAAAGAGGCGCTCTTGCTTGGGAAAAGCAGGAACTGGAGTCTCTGGTTGAGAATCTCGACAGGATCTGCACACGGAATGGAATGGAGATCAGCGAGATTACAAGGCTGGTGGCGCCGAGGGGGGAGGTGGAGGGGGTGCGGGCGGATGGTGGAAGCTGGATACCATGGCAAAATTCAAGCTTTAGATATCTTGGAGCATCTGTCTTGGTTGGTACCTCGACACCGGGGTTGGGGTGGGGGTCGCTTGAAAATTGCGCATTCCATTGCAGCTCTTAGAAGGCTGAACCAACTCGGAGAGGTAATAAAATATGTCTCGGATCAAAAGTTGAATTCATGCGCTCCCTTGTCATTTCCATGTTTCTTATGTCTGAATCGTGAACCTTGACAGCAGAGTTAGAGAACAAACACAGGCCTTTGGGATGAGCTGCTACCGAAAGTTATTAAATATTACGTACAAGGACCATATGGCCAGTGAGGAGGTGTGCCGAAATATCCAAGCAGTCATTGGAAAATATGAAGAGCTCCTGAGCATGCTCAGAAAGTGGAGGCTAGGGTGATTTGGCCACTTCTCGTGGTCCTCTGGTATAGCAAAGACAATCCTATAGAGCACAGTGAAAGGAGTGAGTGAAGAACTTGTAGTTCAACGAATAAACAATATTTAACTCATGTTAAGACCTTGCCTCCGAATTCGTAGGACTTTTAGCCGATCTGAGATAATTGACACTCAGGTCCTGCTGCTACAAGGAGCTCTGCCGCAGAGGCACTAGGCAGCCCATCTTTTTCGCGGGACCCGATGGGCAGAGGCCCGACAGTGAAGGGGTAAAAAAAGAAGAGGTATACAGAAATGGGGATGTTGGGACAGCGTTTGATTGGGCAGGGATGGACTTTGCCAGCACTGCTAGGACAAGGTGTAAAGAGATTGTTGCAAAGCCATCAGTGGTGCTTGTTGCAAAGCCATCTGTAGTGCACCAACGACATTGCAAGATTACAGAATAGAACAAAAATGCACGTTGCTTTCGGATGAAGACCGGGTACTTGTTATAGATTCTCTTTTAGCGTAAGGAATTTAATAATATTTTTTCGGGCTCAAATACTATCAAATTGCAAGATAGTGGGTACCTTATGTATACAATTCCTCATAGGAGGCTGTACATGCAACATTTCTTAAGCTTAGCATAATAATTTGTTGTACAGATGACAGTACAACTGTATTATTTATTTACAAAATTAAACCGCACTTGCACGCAGTCAAATATTGAGGTGATTTCTCCCGAAGGAAAAAATATTGACCTTGCTCTAAAATAGGTCAATGACAACCCAGGGTCATTATTTATACAAGCTTGATAGGACTCGAATACCTAATGATATGGGGCTGGTTTGTGCCATTTCGTCTTTTCGCCGCGAAAAGACGCCTTGCTTGAATATTTACAAATTTTGCAAAACGCATTTAGGCAAGAGCAGAAACTTACAAAAATCTAAAGTTAAAGCAATCATAAGAATGCAGAATTGACCTTCATATAATCCAGGATCCTCATTTGAATGAACTATGACAAGCCTAAGTGTCAAATGCCATTTACCAAGGTTCAGTGACATAGGTCTTTCCGTTCTACGATTTTAACATATATCGGCGTTGCGCCTATGTTTGTACATCGAGTGATTCCAGATCCCACGTTAAAATTTCGCCCTCTGGACTCACGGACGCTCATATGCAGTTTGCCTTCCATCGGCCCTGCATATTCAGACGGGAGGTTTGAAACAGATGGATGTCTACCTAAGGTTTTATTTTTAATTTATTTATCATTTTATTTTTTTATCTATTAATATTTTGGAATTAACTTAATCAAAAAGACAGAACAAAATGTGATTTCAACGTTAAAAGGTAGAAGAACATATTTTAGTCTAAAATACAAGTTGGCTTCTTTAAAAAGAACCCCATAGAAAGGTCTGCTGCAGTGTCTTATACAGTTTAGTAGACAGATTTAATCAGGACCTGCTGCATATAATGTATCTGCGTTTCAGATTTAACTTAATGGTCATAAACGAATACCCTCAGTACTGTATATACAGCAGCCAATCACTTTCTAAAGCAGAAACGGTATGGATGGTTGGATGACTTGTGATTTTACGTCCTTTTTAACAGTATATCAGGACGATGGGAGGGTGATAATAAAATGCTGTGTGCAATGGAACCCCGTTCACAAAGATTCTCGCCTCTAGCGGCCCAGCAGAAGAGCTTAAACCCGGGACGGCTAGATCAGTAGCCCTCAAGCTACAAAGCTACCGGGGCTCCTAGAAACGGTAAGGGTCTGAACGGCCTCATTACAATGTGTGCGATTTTAAGTAGTCAATGGAGATAATAGTCTCAATGGTCATGGGTCTTATTCGCAATTTAGTGATGCTTATACTAGTTTACCCAGCGTTTAGGTTTTAAAAAACTTGCATACGTATCCACAAACGTGGATTACATCTATTCTATTCTTTTTATCCATTAACCTTGCAAAGTCGTTGGAGCACCACAGATGACCTCGCAACAATCTCTTTTTGCCGTGTCCTGTTTTCAGTTGCTCTAGTTGAACTGGCAAAATCAAACCCTGTCCCCTGTTTAATGTTGTCTTCCAACCTCTTCTTCTGTCTACCTCTTCTTCTTTCCCTTTATCGTTGTCCTGTAGAATCGTCTTTGCTAAACCAGAAGACCTTGAGATGTGGCCAAACCACCTTTGTTTCTGTTTCTTGACTATGGTCAGGAGTTCATCCTATTCTCCTATAGCTGCTTGGATCTTTCTGCGAACCGCCTCATTGGTTATGTGGTCCGTGTACAAACTGTTCAGTAACCTTCGGTAGCATCTCATCTCAAAGGTCTGCATTCTTTTCTCTAACTCTGCTGTCGAGGTCCATGATTCACAGGCATACAGAAAAACGGAAATGACAAGGAAACGCATCATTTCCAGCTTTGATCCAAGAGATACGTTGCTATCTCTCCAACCTGACTTAAGCTTTGTTAAAGCTGCGGTGGCTTGTTCAGTCCTAGAGAGAATCTTCGGTTTTGAGCCATCATCTGAGACAAGTTCCTCAAGGTATTTGAAGCTTGTTACGGTACGCAGCTTCTGTCTTTTTACCGTGATCTCCCTCTGGATGCCATTTTCGCTGTTTGTCATTAGTTTTGTCTTCTCAGCACTATCTCCATCTTATACTTTATGCTGAAGATGGTGGGTGACAGGAGACATCCTTGCCTAACTCAAACTGTTCTTATGAACCTTTCTCTCGTGCTGCCATTCATCTGGACTGCACTTGTAGCCTTGCCGTAGAGCTGCTCAATGGTTTGAACAAGATTTGCACTGATATTGTACTTCCGCATGGTGGCCCATACCGCATGCCGAAGAATGTCTTTTTTTAAATCAATGAAGACATGGTATAGGTTTTGCTGATGCTGGAGGTACCTTTCATATACAGGTGCTTTGCATTAATTTCATACCTATGCAATTTTTTCATAAGTCTTAGCATACCCCAAAGTGCATTCTAGATTTGGCTGAAAGTGTATGTTGTCAAAAAATCTTACACTTTCCATGGGAATAAATAAAGGGACACTGCTTAGGATTCCAGAAAAGTTCGCTATATTGAATATTGCGGAGAAGATATTTTGCAACCTATTAAAGTTATCTTATTTATGTTGACAAGTACTAAATTGCTTCCTTGTAGTTTTTGTCGTTTCCGTGGTGTAGAGGAATATGGTAATGAAAACCGAGATCGACATTTCAATAACAGATATTTAAACATGTTACATATAATGAAAATTCGCATACATTTCTTTTCTGTAAGCAAATATTTAACTTTTAAAAGAGCAAGGCAGGACTATCTTTCAGAAAATTAGCATAGGTCCAGTGCTAGAAACAGCTCAGCTTGCTTTAGAAATTTAGTAAACAGAATATCTCTATTTTCCCATCTGCAACCTATTTTCACAAATATAATTTTCATAGCATTTCGCTTGCGATTAGTCACTGATAATTGGAAATTTAACGTGACGGGTGGGGTAATTTACTAAAGTTTTGCTTTAAAAAAAATTTAAATTTCGATTTGTTTGTTTTCTTCATCTCCCGTCTTAATCATTTAACAAGATTCAACATGTGATTTCATTCATCCATTTTTGTTACTGCGAAAAGGTGTGAACAAATGCTTTCTGGTAGGTACACTGCTTGGATAATAGATAGGAAAAACTAGACGTTCTATATATTTCTATGCAAGGTTCTACATTTCTAAAAACTCATTTTTGTGCTTTGCTAGAATATTAACAGGAAGAAAAATGATAAATTTAAGAAAGAATAAAAGCCAGCACCTTAGTTTCAAAGCATGTAATTCTACAAATAGGGATTTAGTAAGACGTATGAAACACTGGCATAGGTATACTATGTCCACCCCTCTCTTCTGTCCTGCCTTCCAGTTGTCAGTGTAAAAATACCATAAAAAGCATTCTTTCAATAGCTCACAAATTGGATAAAACAGGCATTCTATTTATTAAATGTCTAAAGCAAGCCTAGCGGTTTTAACATCAGGATCTTTACTATTTGGCTCCGAAGAAGGTCTCCTCTGGCTCTTTTTAAGAGTAAATATTTTTATACAGGAAGGATTTTTTCCTGGGTCTCATTTAATAAATATGTTTAAATATTTGTTATTGAAATGTCGATCTCAAATTTTCATTATCATATTCATGTGCACCGCAAAATCGACTTTAACTACGTGGAAGCATTACAGCACTTGTCAATATGGTTAAGATAACTTTGATAGGTTGCAAAATTGCTTCTCAGCAATCCTTAGCAGTGTCCCTTTATTTATTCTCACGGTAAGTGTAAGATTTTTTGACAACTAAGACTTTCAGCCGAATCTAGAATGCACTTTGGGGTATGCTAAGACTTATGAAAAAATTGCATAGGTATAAAATTAATGCAAAGCACATGTGGAATTCCGAAGTTGAAGATCTATTCTGTGGTCTCCTTTCGGCTCTGAACCCAGCCTGTTCTTCTTGGGGGTTAAGCCTGTTCAAGATGACTATCAGCATGACTTTGCTTGAATGACTGATGAAGCTGGTCGTTCTTTAGTTCTTGCAGAGCTGTAAGTTGCCCTAGTTAGGGGTTTAATAATCATTGACTGAGTTCATGGGGTAGGCCAATCTCTAGATCTTGTTACAAATCTCGTTAAAACATCAGTCATGGTCTCCTCGCCAGCTGGAACAAGTTCAGCTGATATATTCTCAACTCCGGCAGACTTCCCTTATTTCAGTGATGCTACTGCAATCTCAACTTCCTAACGAAGGATCGGTTAAAGATTAAACAAAACCAGTGAACACAGAATCATTTGGCGGAAGTCTTCATAGAAGAAGTCGATGGCAAGGATAGAACTCGAATCTGAGTCAAGTGCTACGGGTAATACCCGAGCGAGCCCTGCTCAGCTTGGTATAACAACTAGATTAAGGCGCCCTTGTAGGTTAGGGATAGGCCAAATTATATTGCCTCTATGAGTCTTGCCGTTTATATCATAGGCAGTGGGCAAGTAATTGACTTGCTGGAAGGAAATAAGACGCTCCTTCCTCCATGCCCGGGCCTTCATGAGTCTCCCAGCCCGATGAGATAATAAGGAGTGGTAATAGCACAACATGTGTTGTGTTACTTGTCCCTTCCAAAGGAAAGAACCTATAAAAGCAAGTACATGTGTGCGCTGAGGCACAAAATTTTGCTTATTCTTATATGGCTGTGGCATTTTCATTGGCTAAAGAGAAATGCTTTCCGTTAAGCTTACTTATAAGATTAGGTGAAACAATTCTTATTTGCAAACATGAATAATGCATAAAACTTGAAAAACAAGAGAGAAAGATAAACCCAGCTTCAAAATCTTAGTGTTTACTAAGGTACGGCACATCAGCTTTATCGTTATTGATTGTTAATACCTATTGGGGAATGAAACGTTGTTGTCTAGTTTTAAGTTGCTAATACGATGTAGTAGGGCAATTCATATTTACAAAAATATGGGTTCGTATGGTTGATAAAATGTGCAATGCTCAACAAAAAATAATACGCCGTACGCTGTTCAAGACAGTGAAAATTTGCAATAAATATTGTTACCTACCGTACCTTAATAAGCTCTGTGATTTTTGAATGGACCTCGCTTTATCGATTTTTTCTATGCCGGCGATGACACAGAGTTAGGAGTAATACATGCAGAACCAGATTAAAATGCCCTGCTTGTAAAGTGAACACAGTGGAAAGGTCTGAAGACTTGTCCAATAAAGTACAAGGTAACCAGGAACATAATAAGGGCCTTCAGTGATATGTTAATTTACAGTCTATACAATGAAGACAAATCTCATCTAAAGTTAGTAACTTCATCATGTACTCCAAACAAGGCGTACACTAGGCAGGTAGTAAGGCGTACAGTATTCAAATCGCCCTTGGCATGATTCTAAAACCATTTTCAGCCTTTTCTTACATGTTTTATGAAAAATCTATAAAATGAACGGAAGGCGTAATTAATCTACAGTTTGTTAGTTACGATAATGGGATGATAGCTGGGGTTAGCACGACACAAGTTCGTCTTGTTTTAAACTGTTCGGAATAAAATTTCTGTGACGGTAAGGAGTTTTTCATTCTACAGAGCAATAAAGAAAAACACCGAAGAACAAAGTATATTAAACTTACCTCTTTACATTTTCGAAGCTGGATAACTATAACTGAAGCAGCATATGCGACACAAAACCGCAAAGAGTAACGATTTCCGACTACTGGTTATAAGCGAATGCTTGTACTCTCGATTCAACCGTCTATGAAGCCCGGAAGATATGGTACAGTACGTTCGGATACTGTGAACATAAGGATACTACTATTCAATAATAATGTCAGACATATTTACAGCATTTTGAGCTTAGCCAATTTTTATTTTGTTATTATGACATAGCGACAGGGTTTTGAACTTGGAATTTTTTCAATCACAGTAATATCCCATTAGAGTTTGGTCCTTTTTTACATTTTAATTATTAAAGGCGTATAGTGTATTTAAAACATTGAGTGCAGATAATTTTGCGGGACGTATTCTGAAACCTTGCTTGCAGCCAATTTCTTATTTCAACAGAAATAAAAAAAAATATTATTTGTTTCAAATATGTCTTCTTTCACTTCGTCTTATATCTTTTTTTTAAAGATATTTCTTTAAGAAATAGATCAGCTCTAGCAGTGAATTGTTGAACGTCAAAACGTCACAAAATTACGTCAGTAATGCCAGTGACATGAGCAATTAGACTCGCACGCTCCGAGACAGAGAAGTATTGCAGAATACAACACGGAAACTTTCCATTGCTTCTATAGGCGTTCTGTGTTAGAAAATAGTATAAATTACATTACGTTCTATTGGTTTGCCATTGGGCTTTTTATTGCCCTCGTGAAGTGACCTGGCAGGGCGGAGCTAGCGTTATGGATCAGTGCATTGTCAAACAGGTAATTCTATTTTTCGCCAAAAATCGGAAAAATATCCGTACGACTTCGTTAATCCTCGTCTTTCTTGTTATAAGTAATAATAGTATTTTAACCAAATCGTGTACAAAGCGTCGTGGTGTAGTGTATCTGTAATCAGATTGCAAAGATACTCAGTGCTACGATCTAGGGTTCAAATCTAGAATGAGAATAAACTTTTTTTTCTCTCATTTTTTTTTATTTTCAAACTTTATTTTCATTTCATTTTATTTGTTTTAATCATTTCATTTTAGGAGAAAAGACATTTCCAGTAATTTCTTTCGCTCGAGGTAATTCAAAGGGTTAGAGTTCGACATGTCTGCATTTGTAGACACCCTGAAACTGAAAAGTGAATACCAAATCAGAAATTATTTATTCACTCATCGTTTGCTCATGCATGCATATCACTTTTCTCGAGTAAAAAATACCATAATCTACCAAATGCCCTTGTACATTTCTGGGCATTATCAGACAAACAAAACCTCTGAAGATTTTCCTTTTTTATTATGAGCATAAAGTATATGGAGTAATTAAAACAAACGGAAATTTCTGTCAGGCAAAATAATCATTTGTTACCGGAAAACTTAAAAAGAAAGAATAATTTTTTTTTTATATAATTTTAGGTATATTCGAACCTTGGACCCTTATAAGATACAAAAAAGGTTAGCAAGTCTAGCAGAGGTCCAATACACCAACAAGTCTTTACTCATTATAATGCACGGATAATGTAAATATTGCCGTAATGACGTTGCCGACCTCCAATCAGATTGTAGAGAGCCACTGTTTATTTTGGCGTAATTTAAAGTCATGTAACGTCGCGTGGCTCAATGTTATTAATGGAATGTAAACTACCTTACGTTCCAATGGTTACGATAGAACTGTTTCAGTAAATACATCAAGAAAGTAAATATATATGAATAATTACAAAAATATCAACATTGGCTCTGAATTGCAAACAGTCTGAAAAGGCTGTTCATGACTTAACTCAGCAATATTCACTATAAACTTTCTTTTCCCAGTATGCTCCAAACGATCATAAATACTGTTTATGAAGAGTAAAAACAAGACATCCATTTTACTCTTTTCTTGTACACGTAAATCTACTTTACAACCTAACCTAAATTCTCACTGGAAACAGAGTAGAACCTGGTTAGAAAAGAGAGTAGAAATAGAGTAGAATATTGGGTAGGGTTGTAAAGAAAGTAGAAACAATGCAGAAATTATGCAAAACATTGCCTTTTCCCTGGTTAAATCTACCTGAGATTCTACCTAATTTTGCATGTTATAAAGCTAACTCTGAATGTAATACTTAACGAATCCTCATCTAACAACTTCGCTAAGCCATGCTTTGAACAACAGGGCCCTGACAGGGCACTGGAATCAATGGTGGACATAAAAGATAGAAAAGAAAAATCTTGGTGTGGCCTGTGTTAGTTAAATGGAACAATTTTACTTAGCAAAGATAAAATAAAACTGATCAAAACTGGTCAGAAGTTAAATTTCTGGAATCCGATGCAATCACATATATGTAAAAATTCTGAGTATTGGGACAGATTGGTCTAAGCAAACAGTGCAGACCCAGATCAGACTGCTCCTATGGAGCAGTCTGATCAGGGTCTACACTGTTTGCCATTCCGTGTGCATCTTTGGATGCATTGTAGCACTGTAAAACCAATCTGTTAAGATTTTAGGACAAATACGGTATAAATTCTAGGTGTCCCAATTTTTAGAAATTATACGGTAATTGCCGTTCTTTGTATATTGCAACTCTTCCTATCAGCTCCTATGGGAAATTTGAAAACTGCCTTCAGACAGAATATAAGCATTGGTTGCGTTGCCATTTAATTAAAACAAAGCTTCACTCAAATTGAATCTCTAACCTGATAAGGGCATCACAACAAAAATGTGCCTTTGCTGTGTCTGAATGACAAGTAAACTTGACCTATATTACCCTAATGCTACAGGGTCATACTGCCATGGTTCAAGGCTATTATCATCATTAAAGATAGTTTTAGATATGGTTTTGAAGTAAAAAAAATACACAAAAAAAAAAAAAAAAAGATATAGACGATCTTACACAAGTGGTCATTTCATATCAAATTTATGAAACAAGCCTTTGGCGAGTTTCATAAATTTCATATGAAATTACCACCAGTGTAAGATTCTATTTATCATATGACCCTTTAAACTCTATCACCTACAAATATAACATTATTTCAATAAGCAAATGCATTGTTGACATGGACATTGTCAATGATGTTACATATATGCACCAAAGTGTTATTGGTCATATGAATTTTATGACACCTTGTTATCCATTGAATAATGACGTCATCTGATAAAATCAAATTCACTGTCTCAAAGCCATACCTACTTTAAACAGCTATGTATCCCTTCATTAACTTTAAAATAAAATCACAGGCTAATTGTGACAGACTAATTGTGACAGACTAATTGTGACATTATGTCACATGCTGAGTTGTTATTGCATTGGCCAAGTATATACTATCAAGAGGCCTCCGAGTGACACTCTGGATGTGACTCAGAACTATCATAGCCTCCAAGAGTACCACATACAAAAATGTTATCTGAAGTTCAGTTTTAAACCTAAGCTCCATGTAGGGCCTCATGCTGAGGCCTGGGAAACATGCAACTATACTCAATATATATTGAGTTTATAGGGACAATTTGGGGATTTTCAGTCATATCTGGTTGCTGTGAAGACTCAATTCAGCCTGTGCATCTGTACAGGTGGATTAGTCTTCCCTTTTAGCAAATATAAATCCTGGTGAATCTAAAGAGTGCAAACCCAGCCGGCACAAGATGTCATAATGATGTCATACTGACATCAATGCGACATCAGTATGACATCATTTTAGACGTCATATGCCCACTGGGAAGCCTAGACTCTACTCAAGTTATGCAGATGTGAAGGTTAATTTCTCCATACATGAATGGCTTGATGACAAGGATAAAATAATCAAGGGGCTAGAAGAATCTTGACCTTGGCAGGAATTTAAGCCATGACCTATGGATTATGACTTTAAAGCACTTACCCCTTTGCATTGATGACAGGACATGGCATGCTTGGAAGCTAATCAAGATATGATGTAAAGATAAGAATTCCATGGTAGGCAATGTCTTGCCTGCTTGTGCATTCCCAGCAAGTGTATGTCATCAAAATGACGCTGTACTGATGTTGATGCGACATTATTATGTCACATCAACATCAGTACAACATCATTTCAACGTCACGGTCCTGCTGGGTTGTCACTTAACAGAGCTAAACCGGAATACTTGACAAAATGTTACGCCCCCAATGCCAACATGCCACCAACAGAAAAGTAATACCTATGCCTTGCTTCTGCTAGTCACAGGGGAGACAAATTTGCTTAATTGGAGTCTGAAGGACACATACACATACATATGAATGGATGGCTTTCAATTTTACATCCTTTTTAATAGTATTTCAATAACATCAGGATGATGTGTAGGTGAAAATGAAACGCTGTGTGCAAAAGAACCCCTTTACAATGAAAAGATTCTGCCTCCAGTGAGGCTTGAGCCCAAAAGTGTGAGATCCACATACATATGAACATGATTTGCAGTGTAAGCCGGGTCGTCCATCAAGTCGAGCAGTCGGTCACCCATCCAGGTACTAACCGCAATCTCCGTTGCTTAACTTCGTGAAAGAGCCATACATTCTACCCGGGTCGCTATAAAAGCCGGCTTCTACAGGAAGTGTTTATATACCTAAACCTGTTACATTTCTCCCCCTCTTCTCTTGACTTCGTCCTGAAGTCACCAACTGCTCACATAGCAGACCCGCGGTCGAAGCCTACGCAACACAACCAGGGACACATTTCTCTGTACACCTGGGTCCAGAGATGACGGTCACGTCATCTCCCATCCCACCCCTGCCACCAAATATAGCGTTAGCAGGGTCGTCCACCAAGTCAAGCAACCGGTCACCCATTCAGGTACTAACCGTGATCTCCGTTGCTTAACTTCATGAAAGAGCCATACACTCTACCCGCTTCGCTATAAAAGCCGGCTTCTACAGCAAGGCTGTAGAAGTGTTTATATACCTAACCCCGTTACAGATTGTGCACATACAGATAAGTGTGTGTGTATACATAGCACAGATCCATAACAATATAAAACCCTGGCTGAGCCAATGGTGGGAATATTAGCACTAAAAGTGCCAGAAAATATTTCTGTATGCCTGTGAATCATGGACCTTGACAGCAGAGTTCTGTATGCCTGTGAATCATGGACCTTGACAGCAGAGTTAGAGAAAAGAACGCAGGCCTTTGAGATGAGATGCTACCGAAGGTTACTGAACATTTCGTACAAGGACCATATGACCAATGAGGAGATTCGCAGGAAAAATCCAAGCAGCCATTGGAGAATATGATGAACTCCTGACGCTGGTCAAGAAACGGAAACTAAGGAGGTTCGGTCACGTCTCAAGGTCTTCTGGTTTAGCAAAGACAATTCTTCAGGGCACAGTGAAAGGAAAAAAGAAGAAGAGGTAGACAGAAGAAGAGGTGGGAAGACAATATCAAGGAGTGGACTGGAATGGATTTTGCCAGCTCAACTAGGGCAGCTGAAGACAGGACAAGGTGGAAAGGGATTGTTTTGCAGTCAGCTGTGGTGCCCCAACGACCTAGTAAGGTTATGGGATAGAATAGAATAGAATAGAATGCCAGAAAAGAAAATACTCCTTATACATGTAGCTGAATGTGCAAATAGCAGAAACTGACTCATCTGGATCTACACAGTTTGCCCTCACTGAATTCTAGATATAGCGTGTACTAAGCCATTTCTTGTTTTGAATTTGCAGAGGTACATTTCTTTTTCGTTTTTTTTTTTTTTTTTTTTTTTTTGTGGTTGTTTTTTGTTGTTTTTACCCTTCAAGGGTGCAACAATAAAAGAAACACCAGAATGCAATCAATAATACATCTTTTAATATTAAGAGAAACAAAAACCTATTTCATATATTGCACAGTTTTTACAGTAACATGTATGAGTGGCATCAAGTTAAGACATCTGAGCTGTAACACAACAAATCCAACAATGTGGCATGCACACCCAGCGAAGACTCAGATCAGCCTGGACATCCGCCCAGTCTGAGCAGAGTCTTTGCTGTTGGCATGGAGGTAGCTAAGACCCTTACCTACCCTATAAGTGCACAGTGACGACTCTGATCAGACTGGGCAGATGCCCAGGCTGATCTGAGTCTTCAATGGGTGCACATGCCACTTTGTTGGTTTTGTCATGTTGCGGCTCAATCTTACTGCAGGTCTGGACAATAAACACTTAGATCAACCTCTGCAATTGTACCATCTGATCAGGATCTTATATGTTTACATTGACACTCCACAGCATGGAAAGCAAAACAAGGGTACATCTCCATGTTTTCCTTTCATTTTCATGAAGTTAAACATTATTTGCTGCCCTGGATTATAAAACCTTTCAAAAAACAAGGTCTACTCTCAACAGGAAGAATTTGCTTTCAATGACGCAAATGACAATGAAAACAAGAAAATGGTAGATTTACTTCCACCGAAAGTATAACCATTCACCTTGAACAGTCAACACACCTCAGCGTGTTTGCTGTCCAAAAATTCTGTATGGTCTAAAGACAATACTCATAGTATTCTCGTAACAAAGTTCTCCCTGATGCTCAGTGGTACATAAGCATGGCCGTACAACAGGACACTGTGTGTCTGTGCATAAGACAGTACTCTCAACACTATCTTCTTATATTCACAAAGTTTAATCAAATACTGTGGATATACCATATTCATTCCCCTATAAGAAGGGATTTTCTCTCTCCAAAAGTACCACAAATATGTAACTCAGTCTTAAGTAACTTGGCTATTAGATAGGTTTTTCTCTCCCAAAACAATCATAAAAATTCTAGATCCATGGATCTAGCATTTTGGAACTGTTTCTGCAGGGAAAAAAACTCCATCTTACTACCAAATAAATATGGTACAGGTTGATTTGGGTCTTCACTGTTCTAATATGTTGTAAGCTCCCTTCACTCAAGACAAACTCATATATTCTCAGGGTTGTATCATTAGTTCCACAAGTGTGTACATTCTGTAAACCACCTTTTTAGTTAAGGCTGCTTCCATCTTTGAAATTACACGAACCAATCTCTCTTTCAGGCAACATTTTATTCAGCTTTTCTACAGCTGTTAAAAAACAAAGCAGAACCTGATTAGATTCCTCCTGTGCAGCAGTCTGCTCTAGATCTACTCTATTTGCAAAATGATTGCTGTTCAACTGTTAACATATATATGAGCTACGGCAAGAAAACAACAACAAAGTGGCATTTGCACCCAGCAAGGACTCAGATCAGCCTGGGCATCCACCAAGTACGATCAGAATCTTCACTGCCTGTATGGAGCTAGGTTAGATCCTAAGCTACCTTTTAATTGCACAGTGACGACTCTGATCAGACAGGGCAGATAACCAGGCTGATCTGAGTCTTCCCTGGGTGTACATGCCACTTTGTTGGTATTGTCGTGTCACAGCTCATATGTACATGTTATACGAGATTTAATTCTAAACACTCTAGTGTCAGACAATGCTTTGTGGAAAAATAAGAACAAACTTTTAATCTGAAAATATGTCACATCAAAATTGATTGTGCATGTAATTCAAGTGTAGCCACGTTTTTATTGTCCTATCAGTGGTAAAAATGTTTAAAGACAAATGATTATGAAAAGCCATATACAACCTATACAACTGGAGATAAAATTAGGGGATAACTGTATTCAAAATTGTAATTTGGGGAGGTAAATCGTCGGTTTTATGGTCGGAAATTTTGTTTTACGGCGACGCACCACCGGAGCCTTAAAACGCAATTTGCAACCATAAAACCAACGATTTACCTCCCCAAATGACAATTTTAGATACAGTTATCCCCATTCTAATGCACTTTTCACATTTTCACATTTAAAAGTGTGCTACTTTGCACTCATAGCAAACGCTTTCAGTGACGTAAAACCAGACGTCAGCCAATGAGAAGGGACATTACGTAATGATTTCGGATTTCCGACAGTAAATCGCAGGATAAACTGTCGCAAATTTTTGACGTTATCCAAACAGACTTCGCGTTACATACAAAGTGCATTAGAATGTGGGATGATTTGCATTCAACCAGTCATATAACTGGCAAAACTGAGACGGAGAATGTTTTAGAAAATGACAAATTGTTCTACAAAATATGATTTCTGGTTCCCTGTCTAGAGTTGCAATATATACAAAAGCAGAAAAACGTTTGGGGACCCACACCTGTACCTTGTATTTTTACAATTTTACTCAAACCTTTCTTATGTCAAACTCAAGGATGTTTTATTTTTTGTTTAAAATTGGCTAATAGTGGCCATATACAATGACAGAACTGTAAAGAGCAGCTTGCAGACATACTTTGCAATAAAATGAGCCGTGAAATGACAAAACCAACAAAGTGGCATGTGTATCCAGCAAAGACTCAGATTAGCCTGGGCATCTGCCCAGTCTGATCAGAGTTTTCGCTGTGTGCCTGGAGGTAGCTTAGTTGGTTTTCTTTTGTCATGGCTCATACGGTAATTATGAAAATTGATAAATATACATAAATATTTGATGAGAAGATATTTTGAGCAATTGTATGAGCTATGTTTAACTAAAAAGTAAATGTGCTAAGTGCAACTAATTATACTAATGAAAGCCTGTCTGATAAAAAATACATGAGCTGTATCTTTAACATATATGTCAATGGAAGCCCCTTCAGTGAAGTGCCATTATACCAACTGGTCTCTACTCTAAACACAGAAGTAAATGACTTGAGATTTTTTTTTTTTTTTGAGAATATCTGAAATTTCTGTTGAAAGAATATCAGTTTGTAATTCCACTGAAAAATTGAAGGAGCATAGCAAACACTGTATACCTTTGCAAACACAAATGATATTCAGGCTCCATTACCATACCAACAACGAGTTTCTATTGATGTCAAAGTGACATCATCAAGGCATTATTCTGCAAAATTATGTACTAGGCACAACATTAGTTATTCCATAGTTGCTATGGTAACAGATCAATGACATCATTGGCATCTTCTATGACCAACAGTGTATGTCATGTCCTGCTTGAATTATAAGTGACATGCTACTTGAATGTCATACAAAAAGCGTGATTTTCTCAAACCTATAATTCATTCTCAAATAATTTACTTCTTTGTTTTCAGTCTATGTTATTACATGTAACTCCATTTTGCATATTTCATGCATAATGTTAATAGCAGAAAAATATATTGTTTGCCGGTACTTTTTGTGCTTAGGGGATGAACTGTCATTAAACCCTTTTAAACTGGAAACCTGTTTGGGGGACATAATATTATATGAACAGTGCCCATCCAGTTCAGACGCCACACAATGCAGCATCTTATCAGGGTCTACACTGTTTGATTACAGGAATTCTCAGGCAAAATACCATAAAAAGGGAAAACATTCACCAGAACCCCCTAAAGATGGAAATAGACTCATCCTAATAATATGAATGGAAAAGTCCACTAGTCAAAAAAGGGCTACTAGAATAACCTGAAAAATTAGAACAGTTACAATTTTTCTGATTCAATAAATATTTCATCACAATGAAAATGAAATTTGCATTCTATAACTTAATTAACATGAACTGTCATTAGACAACAAAATTAGCCAACAAGCAGATTGACACTAACACAAAAAAACAACACATAAACAGTCTAAATAAAATAAGCTCATACAAAATACAAAGCAATTTAATATCAATGACACATATTTGCATTCTCATATGCTTCAATGACACATATTTGCATTCTTTGCATATTTGCATTCAATAATGGCCAGCCAAACATTAAATTTTTTAACAAAAATTCTGTAGCAGTGTCATGCCTGTAAGCACATTGTCCCAAAATTAAGCTAAACCAGAAAACAAAATAAAATTCTAACTCACTTACAAATGTAACGTTACGTCTGATTGGGTTAATGGGGATAACTGTATTGAACATTGTCATTTCGGGAGGCAAATCATTGGTTTTATAGTGGAAAAATTACTTTTTACGGCTCCGCTGGTGCGTTGCCATAAAACAAAGTTTCTGGCCATAAAACCAATGATTTACCTCCCCAAATAAAATTTTGAAGACAGTTATCCCCAAAGGTTATGCCACTGATGCTGACAATGATACCACCAATGCCAGAACAGTAGTACCTAGGTCTCTCTTCTGCTAGTCCCAGGAAAGACAAAAAAACATGTGACAATTGCATACAATATGGCTGACCTTAAAACTGGTTACCTTGGTTACACTGCACTACACTGTAATAAGATTGCATTGATTGGCTGAAATCAAATCTGTGCATATCCCAAAAATCTCTAAAATTTGATAATTACCTGATAAATGTGAATGGGTACACTTTCAGGGGAAGCAACTCTGCTATTTTCATTTTTCCCTCCCTTCTCAATGTCAGTCAACCGTTAAAGGAAAGAATTTGCTTCTGTATGAACAAATTCTTTTCTGTGACAGTTGACTCTGTTTGGAAGGATTTGTCACCTCATTTGTGTCTGCAAGGGTATACAGTGTTTTCCTCGCCCCAAGATATCTTTATGGCACAACTCAAATTCCAACCATTCTTAAAGTCTTCTTTCCAGTGGGAACGCGTATCCATGGCGGAGTGATATTTTTATACAGATAGCAACGAAATAACGTTCGAAATTTCTCAGACTCAGATTCAATCAACGAACGTGTCGCAATTTCAGTGATGCTTTGTCGGCGAATCAAGCTACACAAAGCCGATAATAAGATATGGTTTTATTCCTTACATCTTAATTTAATTCTCTATGCCTTTAAGAGCAGAGCTAAACACCGAGATATTCTGCAATCGAACGTTTTACGTGATCATGTAAAGACGACTCTTATCCGCCAACTTCAACAGCAATTTTCAAAATAAATCGTCTTTCTCTCGTCGGCGGACATATGCCATGAAAAACCATGGTGTCTGCCCTTTCTCCATTATAAAAATTAAGTAATTCGGTGTTTGGGACAATTTCCTATGCAAAATAATGTTTAGGTACCCTATTTCATTTTCTCAAATTAATGGCAGATTTTTTACCTGATCGATAGACAGCAAAATAATCTGTAATAAATTTAAACATTACCGAAATGTTCTTGAATCCTGAAATCCGACACACGAAGAGGAACGCATCTAGTAATTCAACATACAACAATATTTTTTTCTGTACTTTCTTCAGAATGATTGGGAAAAGAATTCTGATCAGTAGCCTACACCATACTGTAAACAAATCGATCGATTTATGACAGTTGTGACGCAATTACAGAACTGCGTCAACTGTTTCAAACTTCGCATTTACTTGCTTATAAGTTATTAAGACCGGTACATTGTGGTCACAATCAGAGGGATTGCTAGAAAAAAATAATTTTGCCATCCAATTAATCCTGCACGTGCCAATATTTCAAAGCATCTCCTGCAACTCTTACGATCACCCTACCCAACTTAAGGCCCCTCTACCCCCACCCCCCCCCACTTCTTCCTCCACCCTTCCAGTGGCGGATCCAGAGGGGGTTCGGGGGGTTCAAACGAACCCCCTTCTCAGCCCAAATTATTTTATTTTCATGTGGAATTTCAGGAAAAATTGGTCAAACTGCATAAATCGAACCCCCCTTTCAGCTAGTTTGAACCCCCTATCCAAAATTCCTGGATCTGCCCCTGCCTTCCTCCATCCCCAACCCCCACCTCTACACACACACACACGCACACAACTTTTAACCTTTCTTTTACATGAAAAACTAAGCAAAATATAATAGATGTTTAGCCATGTTTAGCCAAAACTTCACTGACTAAAATCCTTGATTAAAAAGTGCAGTGTAGACCTGGGTTAGACTGTACTATCAAAACAGCAGTCTAATCAGGGTCAGTACTATTTGATTTTCCCAGCAATTTCGACACACTGTCAGATGGTGAAAGTAGTAGGACAATTGCAGTAATGAAGATTTTGTTTCAACTTTAAGCTTAGAAAATAACTTGGCCATACATACTTATACACTCCTTTACACTCATTATAATTTCAGTCAACATTGAGAAGCAGCATATGTACTGTTAAATGAGCTTTTGAGCATTAAAATTGCAGTATGCATTTTTATAGCATAGGTTTTGGCCCTCTGTGGAACTACCTTAATGAGGAGTTCTAATGAGGGGTTACAACATATATATTTACTTGTTAGTTGTTTATCCCCTTTTTAAGAGTATAAACAACTAACAAGAATTTATTGATTCTTCCTAAGAAGAAACCAGGGATTTAATAAGATACATATTTATTATGAAATGCCAGGTGTGTCAAATACTAGCTCATCAGGTGGGGGTGGGGGCTGTCAGCTCTGCAATGCCCTTGGTTCATAAATTAAAATGCCACAGTGTGTTTATATACTCAGTGATCTTTTGAGGGATTTGCTCTAACTGTTGCAAAAAATCTCATGGAAATCTATCAGTAGGGGCAAATCTCATGCAAAAATTATATAATTTATAATGAATGGTACCTTAACTTTTCATTGAGAATGGAGAATTTCTCAAAATTTTAGTTCAATGTGATGTGTTCTCTAATATGATTCTGAGTCACACACACAAAAAAACAAAACAAATAAAAAGCACAGCTGTGCAGCAAACCAGAAAACTTGATTAAATATGTGGCAAAGGCTCAGGACTTGGTAATCTATTCTCTAAGTTGAATAATGGTAAGATATAAACATGATTAAACAAGAAAAATAATAGGCCAGTATCTAGCGAGCCAAAGTGGAGTTATTCTTTATCATTTCTCTTCAAGTAAAATGTACAGTATGTTGTGGTGTCTCATCACAGTTGCTTTTGATCAAAAATTAAAATTTAACACAATTTTCAAATGAACAAATTAGTACTATATAGGTATTCTAAATGTATAAAGCTCTGATCAAATTATTATATTCACATGCAGTCTGACATTGCCCTTCAGTGTTTTTCCTATAAATAAATAGCCAAAATAAATTATAACATATGTACATAATAAGAAAAAAAATTCTGGAGACAGTTCCACAAGTGATGGTTTTATGATAATGATTATACAAAGACTCAGCTGGAGCATGATAGCAATTCTGGGAATTCTGTCTTATTCAGCCATAAAAACATTTGTTGTGATCCATTAATAGAACCATCTATGCTCTTGCTGAAGTGCTTCTAATGAGAGGGCACAACAGGTGTTAATATGAAGCCCATTGATGCTGGTGCAACAATTATGGTGGAACTGTGTAATTGTTTTCATTCTAACATACCGGTAGTCTTGACTTGTAGAAGGACAAACAGCATTATGCAACATTCCACATAAAGTGCAGGGTCCATCAGTTAGCAGGACAAGCCCCATTCATTATTTTGTGCACTTATAATGATATAAAAAAGCTTGCTAGCATAATAAAGTCCTAAATATTTGGCCAATAAAATCCTCTGTGAAAATGCTTTTTAATAGGTTGGTGTGTGTGTGTGTGTTTGGGGGGGTGGGGATAGACAGGAAGGGGCTACCTCTCATTCAACTGCACTGAACTGCATCCCTTTACAGTCATGACTCATCATTTAATGTCTGTCATCAAGCTTTTCTCTCTAGTAACTTAATAACTGATTAGTAATTACAAGTTTCTTCGCTTTGGTCAGAAGCTGCAAACATTTAAGATGGATTAAATTAATCAGGAAATATAATTTTTCTTTATTTTTCAGTTTATGGTATCATTTCTATTAATATAACTTCAATATGAGCCTTTTAATTTTCTTTATGAGATTTAAGCTAAAACAGAACTTTTGGCATTTAATTCTATAGAATATGTATTTCTTCATGCCCCTTTCCCCTCCTCCCATCTCAGCCACAGGCCAATCATAAAAAGTATTTTGTTTGCAGTTGCCTATTAACTAGGATTTTTGGAGAGCACTTAGGTAGGTAGGCTTTCTTTTTAATCCCTGCAAACTATGAAAACAACAAAAACAAATAATATTTCTACAAAAAATGTCACACACAGTTACAGTAATTACCCATAATACTAAGATAACAGCATCCTACATTTTGAACATATCTATATCACCCACAAATGGAGTACCCAAAATGTGCAGGTATTAAGAAAAAAATGCTGACCCAGATCAGACTGCTCCTGGGTCTACACTGCTTGCTCAGACCTGTTTGTCTTACTATGCAGGTTGATCACGGTATATGTGCCGTTAAATAAAAAAAAAATAGATCTAGGGTGTCCCAAGTGGCCATCTTTTTTTTTTTTTTTTGGGGGGGGGGTGGGGGGGGAGGGCGGGGGGAGGGAGGGGTAAGGTGAATTTTGGTGTGTAGGTAAGCAGTTGCTATCTACCCACCAAAAGTGCAGGGTCCAGACTCAGGGGTAAGGTGAATTTTGGTGGGTAGGTAGGCAGTTGCTATCTTCCCACCAAAAGTGCAGGGCCCAGGCTCTTTTTTTGGAAATTTTGGGTGGAGCCAGGTTATTTTTTTTTCACTGATTTTTGAGGC